>VRYO01000638.1:12008595-12076027 GCA_009812075.1 Sialia sialis | reverse complement strand
GCATCACTGCTTGCCATATTTGAGGTAATCGCGGACAGCGCATGTATCGCCGAATGCCATATTTGTGGGCATCGCGTGCTGCGCATATGTCGCCGATTGCTGGCATTTTGGGCAGCGCATGTATCGCCGCTTGCCCGGTTCGCAGGCATCGCGTGTATCGCCGCTTGCCATATTTGAGGGCATTGCGGGCAGCGCATGTATCGCCGCTTGCCATAATTGTGGGCATCGTGGGCAGTGCGTGTATCGCCGCTTGCAGGCTTAGCGGGCACCACTTGTATCGCCTCGTGCCATATTTGAGGGCATCACGGGCCGTGCATGTATCACCGCTTGCCATGTTTGAAGGCATTGCAGGCATTGCGTGTATTGCCACTTGCCGGGTTCGCGGGAAGCCCATGTATCGCCGCTTGCCATGTTTGTGGGCTTAGCTGGCAGCACGTGTATCGCCGCGTGCCATATTTGAGGGCTTCGCGGCAGCGCATATATCGCCACTTGCTGGCATTGAGGGTGCTGCAGGCAGGTCCTGTATCGCCCCTTGCCGGGCTCGTGGGCAGCGCGTTTATCGACACTTGCCGGTTTAGCGGGCAGCATGTGTATCGCCACTTTCTGGCATTGTAGGCAGCGCGTGTATCACCACTCACCAGCTTTACAGGCATCACATTTATCGCCACTTGCCGGCTTCGAGGATATTGCGTGTATTGCCACTCGCCGGCTATGCGGTCTTCGTGGGTTTCGCCACATTCCAGCTTTAAAAGCTTTGCAGGCTTCACATGCTGTGCCGCTTGCCGGCTCCGCAGGCCAAGCCACTTGCCCTCTTTGTGCAGCCAGCCCCCCAGGCCATTGTTTTTGAGTGGCACAGGAAGCCCCCATCACTGCGGAGTATGCGGGGAGCCGTGGCAACCAGCACCAGGGGTGATAGTTCCAAGGTCCATGGCATGGGGGGTGGGGCTGGGGCTGCGTTTAAAGTCTTCACCATTCTGTGAAAGCTGTTTGCAAATTGAGCACCGGACAGCAAATACCGCGATCGCACGATTCTGTTACTAACTCGTTACTTTGTTGCACATGGATCCTCACTTTGTGGGGGGGAAAAAAAAGTGAGGCTTATCACCCGGTGCAGCTTATTTATGGACAAATTCTGTGCTCTTCCTGGCTACCCAGAAGTGCGGCTTATAACCAGGTGCAGCTTATGAGTGTCAAATTACTGTACTATGGGGAAATCCGACCCTTATTCCAGCTGAAACACTGTCCAAATTCTTTAGTAGAAAGTCACATGGCATTGAGTTCTGTAGCAATGATCTGAGTTTAAATGTCTCTGTTTTCACCCACTTATACCAGGGCAACTGAATTAAGGAGTTAGAGCCCATTTATTCCCTCATATCTCCATGTGTTTTTAATAAGTAATTTCAGCCAAGAAAAGGATCTTGGTTTGCATGTTTACATTCTTTTTTACTCTCAGATCTGACCCCTGTTTTGAATCTGATTTACAAGTGACAGCCCCAGAAAAAGTGCTTTTAACACATAGTATTAATAAATTATGAAAAAACAGATTTACAGTCTAATCTCCTCATGTGCAATGATGTGTATTAAATAGTTAAATCAGAAACCACTGTGAATATTTTGTGTGTGCCTAAGAAACTATAATCTATATTATCAGCAGCAAAAGTTGTGGTTTTTCTCAGTCCTATTACTTAAAAAAACCAGGAGCAATCTTATTGTAAGAAAATGTAATTTTCTTAGCATGCTCATCATAAGTTCAAAGCAGCAATGATCCACTACAAATAAAAAAAGTGAATTTTTTGTTGATTTTTCTGACTAGTGTCTAGTCATTAGCTAGCAAAATGTTTACTCCTATAAAAGTATCCATTTCCTAGGGATGGTTAATCACATATTATTGAGAAACAATCAGTTATTTAGTTGAGTTACCCACCTCTTTAGAAAATTAAATGCTGAGATATTCATTTCTGCAATGAATATCTATCTAGTAATTACCATATTTACTTTTCATTTATGGGGGAATAATCTGTTTTAATTAAGCCTAACTGAAGAACTTCTATCAGATGTAATTATCCCTTTCGATAAATATGTCTCTAGTAATTACAGTTAACCATGGGATTTATAGCTCTTAAGTCATTTGGTGGGAAACATAATAAATCTTTAGTAATACATGCTAAATTACTATAAATTAATTCAGATCATTAACATAATAAACAAATTAGGAAAATTTCACTTAATTACTTTGGGTGGTTAACTCAAAATCCCTTGTAAAGCTTCACAGTAATCAAAATGTTACCAGTATTTTTAGAGATAATTTTTTGTAACAAACCTTTTTGAATATTTACACAGAAAATTAGATCACTGCTGGAACCCAGAATGCACATATTCCTTTTAGATCATACAGCCTTTAGAAATTGATGGTGGGTAACATTTTAAACACAGTTGATTGTGCCTCACAGGTTTTCAGGTCTATACCACTGCATAGTGAAGAACCTGCATGGTGGTAAAGTAAGATTATAGAAGTAAGGCACCTCCTCTCTCCTTCCCTCTGCTCATTTTTGTGAGTCCTCAAAAAGGCAGGTACAGGGAAAGGTTAGAGCTGAGCACTTGGTGAGCAGGAAGGGATTGCACAGGGGAAGTAAAGCAGCTGGAACAGGTAGGGGAGGTGGCCAGCCTGGATTAGCCCACTGCACCAGGAGTGATACACTGGGGACCAGAACTGAACCGACAACCTCCTGCAGCCTCTCACCTAGGCACACTCCAACATGCACTGCCAATCCACCAAGTGTAGCTGTCTCCTTGCAAATAATTCTCACTCCCTGTTCCATGTCCAGACAGCACAAGAATGGTGGGGCAGGGAGCTGACACCAGGCATGTGAGGTTGTGGCTCTCAGAAATGCCTTTGCCATCTTCTTGACCAGAAGTGCCAGTGAATCCACAAAAGGCTCTCCTGTTACACGAGCACTGTTCTCCTCCTCTGCATGGACTGGGCAGACAAACTCTACAGAATGCCAGTGTGCTGGCACACAAAGAGTTTACATCTCCTGCTGACAAACACACCATCCCAGCAGTGCTTCCATCTCCTGCTAGTTGGAGATAAGTCTTGAGCTTAGTTCAGCCAAGTCAAAACCCATCTCTATATTTGTATCAAAGCCACTCATCAGATTACATGTTCAAGGTGAGGAATACAGATGAAAACAGATGAGCTTTTTAGTCATGACCTTTTGGACTTTAATCTTCTTAGATAAACTCAGACAAGCAAAGAGCATCCCTGCAGGCAAAATATTCTTCATAAATAGAAAACGAAGCAATCACCAAAACTAACTATTAAAAGAGTATTTTAAATCCTTTTTCCCCAAAGCATTATTGGATCTTTCTTGTGGGAATGCCCCCTTTATTCCATGCTGTCCTACTTTGCTGTGGTGATCTGAGAGGGATGGGGTATTTGGCTCAGGCTGGCTGTTTTTTTCTGCTCTTAAAGTTGCAGCCTATATAGATGAAGGACATAGGAGAGAGAAACTGTCCATGTCCTGGCTTCAGGCCAATTCCCTGCATATAAACAAAATTGGAAAAAAAAAACGTTTGGGGGATCTCGACTCAATTTTTATGTACCTATTTTGATCTTAGCATTTTCCTTACTCCCTCCCTGCCTAGCACCAGTCTTTTGGCTCCCTGTAAGGATGTTTTCTTCTGGCCTCCATAGGCAGTTCTGCCCACAGTGATCCAGAGGCCATAGAATAGCTCCTCTGCTTCTCCTTGCTCCAGTCCCAGGAGAGGGCAGGCAGAAAGGAAAGGGCAGAAATCACAACATTGTCACAGAAGCTCTCAGGAACACAGGGCAGCAAAGGAAAAAGAAAACAAAAGTCATGATTTCAAGCAGGCCTTTGTTTCACCCAGGATCCTTGGCAGGACTCATCAGCCCTTCTCCACACCACTATGGAGGCAGGAGAAACTGGTCAGTTGATAGGCAGTAGTGTTTAAATTGTCCTAAGATAGAAAAGTGCATGATAAACCCCTCAGGGGAGGCAGAGCAGATTCTCCCTTACCTGAAACTGCTAACTTTCAGGGTTCAAACTCTTTGGTAAAAATTCCCTCCTAGATCCTACAGAATATCAAATAGGGCAATAAAAAGCATGCATTATGTACAGAGTTGGAGCTGCACATCTGCAAATGAATGAATTTCACCTTGAACTGAACCTTTTAATACATCAGAAATTGTCCATCTTCATGCTTTATTTTCTAAAGATGGATGATGCAGATGTTTTATTTGACTTAGAGCTGGGAAACTCAAAATCCTATTTGTATTTCTAAACTGACATGTTAACTTTCCTCCCATTTTCACTTAAGTCATTTTTTGCCTTAGTCATATTAATGGTTATATAATAATATTAGACATTTGCTAACCATTAACTCCAAAAATCATGGTTGTGCTAAATCAGAGCTAATTAGTGCGTCACAAACTCCAGTCCTAGCACAGGGTGATGACTGAATGAAAAGAATGTAATGTCACTTCACCAAGAATTACATATACAATTTTAACAGGTATTTTAAATATTTTTCTTAATAGCTGTCAGCAAAAACGATGGGATGTGATTCTTAAGAGAGCGTTGCTCTTTACTAAGTACAGGCAAGTGAGTCATCACCAGCCTTAGACTGGCTGCAGAAAACAGATTTAATATTAATTTATGAATAGCTGAACTTTTTTCTCTTTAACGCCTAACAGTGAATTATGCTCTAAAGCCTTTATATTTCACTGCACATCAGCAAGGTTGTCAGGAGCAAAAGATCAGGATAACATAATTCTTATGGCTTGTTCTCACGCACCCCTCATTTACTCCTGAAGCAGCCTGAATCATCCTGAAAGTAAGACGCATACGGTGGCAAAATTTAAATGTGAAAGGAGCTGCTCTTTAAGGGCCATCAAGTTTTTAAAAGCATAACTTCCAGCTGAAACCGTGGGAGTGGGATTTGTTCTCTCAGACAGACACTGAGTCATTCACTTTTATTTCCAGCGCTTATGAGCAAAGGAAGGTCAGGCCGCTGGCTGTGCCTATGTACCTGCATCCCAGGTCTCAGCAGAGGCAGGAGGAAAATGCAGATGGCAAAGCCTCCTGAGGCTCAGGATTTTCACCTTTTCAAATCTCTCTAATTCACCTAATGGTATGAAGCAATGTGCAGCTACACCAGTTCCTCAGTGCCTCAGGGGTCACAGAGGAGACTGCTAAAAGAGCAACTTCTGCCATTGTAACCAACAGATCACAGAATTTTATGGATTCCATACAATTTTAACTCTCCAATGTCTTTGCAATGTAGAGCTGATACATCAGATCTCCACACAGAGCAGAAAACTACAGGACAGCTTTAGTAGCCTCCACAACCAGACCCCTAAACCCAAATTTCACAACTTTGTAGGTTAAGACACTTAAAACATGCTCATGACCCACTTCAGAATTACAGTATTAACACTGGGTTTGGCTTTTAAGGTTTTCTTGCTTTTCACATTTATGAAACATCTACAAACATGCCTAAGATCAGATACCTCTCTACTGCCAGTGAGAAGATGGAAAAAATTCAGACCTAAAGAATCTATTGATAGAAGACATCTTGGCAGATTTTTTTCTTCTTTTTTCATTTTAAATGTAAAGTCATCACCAAGGGCTTCACAAGACCAGCAGAAAATGTGATTCCCTCACCACACAATGCAGTAACTTGGTAAAGCCCTACCAAACTTCCTCCCAACACTTCCTGTGCAACATGGGATGAGGAGCGAAACTACAAAAAAACCCCACATGATTCACTGATCAGGCTGAGCTTTATATATTAATTTCAAGAAATGACTGCCCCATTACCCTTTCTTTCCTTTCTTGATATTCCATCTTTGATCTCCATAGATGAGTGTGTCAGAGTGTGTTTGAGTGTGTCTGATTGTGTCTGAGTGTGTGTGACAAACTCACTAGATGACAGCTCCTACCCTGCCTTAGGATTCCCAGAAAGCAGAGATAATCTTAGTCTTTAAGTCCTTCAGTGCAAATGGTTACAAAAAAATTCAAGAGTACATAGCCACCAATAGCCCTTCTGCTGTTTCTATCTTGGTATGCTTGGACACAAGCACAAACTTTGATTTTTCTACTATTCAAAATAAGATATTAAAATGCAAGAATTCATTATCATTTATTTTGAAATGAGCAGAAAGCTGTTAACTACAGGCCCCAGGAAGTCTAAGCATCATTGTAGTATTGCAGCAAGTGTGGAAGGAAGAGGCCTGAAGTTTACGGAACAGGCTCCAGTTTAGCTGCAATCAGAAAGCTAGCTTAGACCAAGGTGTAAAGACATCAGATACCTGGTACAATGTTCAAAAACACGTGGGCTGCAGCAGTGTAACTATCACTGCTGAACTTTGACAGATGAACTGCATTTCTCTAACATTCAGAAACCTGAGATCCTTCGATTAGACCCTGCAAGAGAGACTCTCTAACACCTGATGGAGGAGAGGGCTTCGGTTAAGGATCTGACCTCTGGGGTTATGATGATTTAGGAGGACAGTAAGTCCTCCACAGGAACATCCACAGGACACTTCATGGAACACTATTCCCTTACCAAGCAGACAAAGGAAGAAAGAAGGTGAAAGCTTTTGTGTAGGACTCTATTATTATCACTACTACCTGGGTGTTCTGTCTGCTTGAACTGTCTCTGTGATCTCTCAGGTGTGGTGAAACACTTACTAATACTGGACATAAAATTGGTTAGCCTCGATGATCTCAGTAACTCTCAACAATTCCTGAGCAGTGAAATCACAACAGGCAGTTGCTCTCTCCTCCTCAAGCTATTTTCTCTGTGACAGTGAATACATCCAGCACTACTGCTGTATCACCCCTTCAAGTGCTGCTGGTACAAACCATCGATTATAATTTTATAATACCACAGAGGCTGGTTGTTGTATTAGGTAATCATGAGACAGTTACAGAGCTACGCAAGGAAAGTGAAGCCTCAGGTTGTTATGGTAGCTAACAAACCTGTCATTAATTACTGAGAAAAAAGCCTTCTGCTTTTTAAATAATTTATATAGCTGGATCTACACTAGCAAAATATTAAACATAATTAAAATGGAATCTTTAAATTCCAAGGGAAAGGCTGACCTCTGGACTTGGCCACCACCAGCAGAGCACAGATAAGGACCAGAGCTAATGACAACCCTGCCCCAGGGCTGGCACACAGCACTTTCAACTCTCGTTCTGGGCTGGGATTCCCTTTATGAAATAATTTCAGACAAAGACCTGCTAATCTCGAGCTTGCACATTGGATGCCTTGCTTAAGCACTTTATCCCTATGACCAGCATATCTTTGGAAGAGTTTCTTTGTTTTGGTCTTTGAGGTTTAGTGAAGGGTAATGTAATCTTCCAACAGGGTTACTGCTCTCCTAGGTCTCAATTTAATTGGGTGTGCTGTAGTTCAATTCCTATGTACATTCAAAAAAATTTTTGGGTGAATTCAATTCATATATATAATATAGCCCCCTAGTATGCCAAGCAGTGTGCTAATGCGCTCCAAACTCATTTGCATTCTTCTTTCACAGGGAGCAGCTTTTATTATACTGTATTTTAAAATGAAGTAAAATGTGGCAAAATATTAATCTCATAATTATGCTTCCCTATAGCAGTCCTTGCTGTTTCTCCCGCTATGTCTGAAAATAGATCAGTACTGTCCCAGTATTTTTAACTCCAAAGCTTACTGAGAGGACTCTTTTTTTCCAGTCTGGTGATTCAGGTATTAGGCATCAACAAATTCTCAGATCAACTGCTTTCAAAGGTCTTGGACACTTTGGCTTTCTAGAGTAATTCTAGAGTTCTAAAGATCTGTCCTTCTAGCCCAATATGGGAAAAAATCTGCATATACATATACTTTTATATATATACATTATATATATGTACATACTTAATCATGTCCTCTATGTCCTATCACAGTAACAAGACATAATTGTGCTAATCCTCAATCTGTGCAGTCCACCCAATGGGAATCCCAATGAGTAGAAATAACTTCTAGCTATGCTAGGGCTTTAGGATTTTTGTTGTTATTATTATTCCTTTTAATAGTGCTTCAAAGCATTCTATTATCTCGAGTAGAAGGAAAGAGACCCTTTCTTCAAAGCAGTTTTTGTACATATCCAGTATCTTATTTTCAAGTGAAAGTTGTTGCACCACTACCTCCATTTGCCTGCAGGCTCTAGTAAATACTTGTGTTGCTTTATCTCTCTGCACAGAAGGACCACATCACATAGTATGTATTTCTCACTACTACAGTGGTCTTCCTTATAAGTACCTACCAGCTAAACTTTATTATTACTTTTCAGTGTAAAAGTTATCTGAAAAATGTTATTTGACATTAGCATCCACCTATTATACTGAGTATTCCCTAAACCACATCGGTTAACCTAGACTAACCTCCACATAGTTAAATTGGCCTTTCATGTCTAATTATGCCCTGTGATGGGATATATTACTTCCAATCCTCACAGTCACAAGGGACTTGTAGTTTCAAGTGACCTCTATACTTGGACAGTAATCCAAATAAAAAGAGACATGAAAGCCGGATCAAGGCCTAGACATGTAGGATTTTTTACTAGTTCCCAAGGTCAGTTTAAAGATTTTAAGACTCTTGGCAGTGTTCTAATTGGGAGCTCCTAGAAAATGAACCTGGTTCAAAACCAACAGCAGGAAAGAGTAAAGAATCTCTGTGTGCACAAATTAACTTTTTATCACATTTTTATCCTAACAGATTCATGTGCTGTCCTCAGCTCCCTGTCCTAGCAATTCACATTCTATAGTGGAGAACTTACAGAAGCACTTTGGAATGAGCTAATGGTTTTACCTGAATGATAAACTGTCATTATCTAATTGTTACACAACAATCAAAGTGGTTTTTGATGCTCTGTTAATTTATTATTTCACAGGTGGTGATCTTCCATCCATTTACTGTTCTCATTTATTTAGCCTAATTCTGATGTAATTTGATTGTTTGGTAATTTTGCTAAACCATACAATTTGCATTTAAAATCTATTCAACATAAGTTAATAAAATCAGTAAGGAAATGTTAAATTAGTACAAAGTAAACCTTACTTAAAGCAGATCTCTGAAGAAAAGACAATTGCTTTGCAGACTGGACAAAACTGCTCAGATTGACAAGTTCATGGAGCCAAGGAAAAGACCTATGTGGAATTGAGTCTCAAGTTATTGCTGTTAACAATTCTTCATTGAAAATTTAAATATATTAAAATAAAATAAAAATCCTGTGGGCCTTAGTGTTACTGTTTTTCTCCCATGGCAACTTCCTAACTGCATTCCTCTTAACGCCACATTCCAGTGGTGCAACTATGCATGAGCAGGATGAAAGAGATGTGCCAGGAATACTCAGCCAAAAATCAAGGCATCTTATGTTCTTATGCTCCACATCACTAGCCTGAAACTGGCTGAACTTTTCCCAGCACCTGAAGCAGCTTCTCTCAGCAGGCTTGTAGACTCTGAGGGCATGTCAAGTGGAGTAAGAAAATATCACTGCCAGATGATCTTGACAAAATAAGTTGTGGCTGCAGCAGAGAACTGAAGCCTGAAGTTCTTTTTTTCTGGTTGTTTAGATATCTAGAGAGACACTTGGGAAAATGGGAGTTTTGCCACCAGTTTGACTAAGGTGAGGATATTGCCCTTCAGTCAGAAATCATTCCAATCCTCAAGTGAACTCCAAAGAGAGTATTGAAGTAGATCAGCAACTTCCCCCTCTTCATACATTGTTCATGCTGATCAGGTCCCTAGGAAACTTCCCTTCAGGGACACATGTCAAGTCAGCGCCAAACACATCCATTGGGTGTCCTTATTTTATGTAATCTCTATTTCTCACCCAAGTACTTTTGGCCCTTGTAATATGGTTTGTTACTGTTTAGCACAACATGGGGCTTATATTCATCTCCTCACTCCCTTCCTACCTCTAGGTTCAGCTATCACGCACAGTAACAGGAGTTACTGCCTCCACAATAATGCGCTGAGGATACAGCAGCATTGCTCTCACAGGTCACCCCCTCCCACAGCGTGGCAGTCACCATGTTTGCACATCCACCATTCACTCAGTCTCCTCTCGGCACCACACTTTCTTCTCACACACAGCTGAGTCCTTTTTCAACTCTACAGCTCAAAACTCCTCTCGTGTTGGATGGTCATCTGCCTGAAAAATGCAGGGAAGGAAGTTTTTTCCAGTGCCACCATGAAAGGCTGTTACCTGCCCTGCAAGGACACAGTCCAACAAAAAATCACAGGGCAGGAAACAGAGTATGCCTGAGTAAGCCCAGTCTGTCATGTTGACTTACATCAAGAGACACCTTCCCCCAGGCAGCCCTCCAGGTCACCTTCTGCCATCTCCAACTCAGGAATGAAAATGCAAAATGACAAATCCTTGCCTTGTGGTGTCTTCCCCAGAGCATTAACATTTCCCTTACAGTTACTTTTACCATGGACTCCATAAAAATTACAATACCCACAAAAGCTCAATGGTGAGTCTAATGGCAGCTACTCAACAGACACAAAGCAACACAGTCCTATCTTACAATCCTGTAGGATAGGAAAGATGCTGAAAATCCAGAAGTTGCTCTACTTATCATGAATGGAAGATCTAGACCACTGTAGTTTACAAGAGCTAGCTATGGATCAAAACACTACAAGTATTTAGGGTTCGTAAAGTTCTGTAACTAATAGAACATTTAAATCAGGCAGGAAAAAAGTACCCAAAAGCAGAGAAGATGTAATTGTGTTCTATAATTTCCTAAAGTACTTTCAGCACCCACATCTCAGTGTATGACTTCTATTATTAATGAACTTAAATGCATAAGTAACAAAGGACTGTGCTACCATTTGCAGTTCATAATTATGCCACATTTTCCTGCCACCACTGATTCACTAATACTAATTTTGTTTAACATACACTGTGCTGGGAACAGTGCAATAAATCTTGTGACATAAAGTAACAACCACTCCAGCCTTGTCTGTATGACTTTTCTCATTTCACCCAGCTAATCTTTTTCATATTCTCTATACACTTTTTAAAGAATTAATAGCAATAAACACATGTTTGTATTGCAAAAAATGTGAATTTCAGTGAAATTGTATTTGTTGAAAGGTTAGTACTGAAAGCATCTCATTGAACATGGTGTATCATCTAGGAATCAAGGTTCTAGAAAGTAGAAAATATATTACCAGTGGAGTAAGAACACAATCTAATTTGGCATTCTTTTCCAATACACACTGCCATGAAAATATTTTACTTGTCAGTGCCTTTCTCCATTTGACACAGATATCTTATTTAATGTTATATTGGTACACTCCAACTGGTACCATTTGTTCTTTTAGCCCTCTAGCCAGATTCTTCAGTGCTGTATATCTGAATAATAGGGCTAGATTTTATATTCATGTTCACAACAGTCCACCACATTATCACATTAGAGGTTTCTGTAGTTAAAATCAATTTTCGAAGTTACTTTTATATTCTGCATGAAATTTCTATATTTCTATTCTGCAAAGAGAGTGTGCATAGTTTGTATTATTCCAACTATAGTGTGTATAGTTTGTATTACTCAGTTACAGCAACCCCATGAATATTATAGTATTATTCTAAAATTAATTTTTATGTGCATTTTGCTGCAAGACAGATGAGCAAAGAATATAAATACAGTTAAGTCCAGACACAGTAACTTCTTCTGAACATGTATTGGAGACAGTCAAAATATTATCTATCTGGCAAGTAATATAATAAAATTGTTTAACA
Source organism: Sialia sialis (assembly GCA_009812075.1). NCBI lineage: Eukaryota > Metazoa > Chordata > Aves > Passeriformes > Turdidae > Sialia > Sialia sialis. Next base: position 12,064,233 of record VRYO01000638.1, on the reverse strand, counting down.
ATTGTTTTACAAAGTACTTGGCTTACAGAAACCTTCAATGAATACTCTCAGTAGAGAATTAAAATTCAGTACTTATTCACTGCAAGACATTGGCATTTTTTACCAACTTTGCTTTAGTTTTTCAAGAAATTGAGGACTAAGAATAATTCAGAATTTGTGAGCCACAATACCCATTACTGCAAATGTTATGGATATAATAATATTTGCTGCATTTCTATTTATTGCAACTGATTTTGATCTGACCAGGATTATTTCTTATCTATGGAGGACAAGAGTGCTCCTCTCCAGTTCTATGGTTCAGAACTTTACCTATCATTCCCTAAATATCACCAAAATATAAAACAATCTGCACTGAAGCATCATCCTGCGCTAGTAGGCAAACCAGTTACAGGAGGTAACAACTCTCTTCACATCTTTGTTTTCTCTTTCCTTACCATCCTACCAGTACAATTGTATGTATAAAGCAGGATGACATGGACAAGTAGGGTTTAATTAACTAAAAACTCAGAAGTGGAATGTGGCTGACACTTCACCTGCTGTTTATTTCCTCTAGTTCAAACCCAGGAAAGCAGTGCAGCAGTGTTCAGCTCTGGCTTTGTTCACAGAGATATCACAGGCACAAGCTTAACTTGAGTCATGCCAATACTCTCATCCTGGACTGCCTGGGTGCAGATGCTTTTCAGAGTAATGTATTTATGACAGTTGTTAGGATTCATTTGCACACACTTAATGGACCAACTCCCTTTCTTAGCAATGGGTCACACATGTGCACATTGTGGGCAGGACAGTGCCCAGACTTCTGACAGCCACACAGCCTGATCCTACCAACTCCACCTACACTGACAAGTTCCTCCTCATACAGGCAGCCTCTTCCCACAGAAGCAGCAGCAAAGGGAATGATGACAATTCTGTCCTGCAGTAGTGATGAAATAGGCAGCCATGGGCAAAAGTTTCATCTCACACTCTAAAATAAGGACCAAACAAGATCATATTACTTGGTCCAAACAGTATCTCTTCCTGTTAATATATCTTCCTCTACTGTTCTAATTATCTTCTGTCTTTTATGAAGTAAGAAACATACAGCAAAGTGAGGGCTTATCTCCTACCTAAAAGATCTATGGGCAATCAGCTTTTTGATCAAGGTGTATTATTTCCATAGCCTTTCATAAAAAGAGTGAGAAAAAATAAAACCTGGTTATATAAGTGATGTCTCTGATGCCAAAAGTCCAGTCTTAAACCATCCCCTATCTCCGAAGAAGGAGCACCAATTATCTGTTTATACTCAAGATAGGGTGTTTGATCCATGTTGCAGAGGCATAGCAGCATATTTAGATTGTATCACTTAGGCAATACCAAGTTCAACACGAAAAGGATTTTGCACAGAAATCTCTGCCATCACTGCTTGCTATCCTTTTACAACATACACAGAAAAGTGTTCTGTGATAGATAAAATAGATTATTTAGTTTGTGTATCAAAGTGTACAAACCCAAATGAGGAATATTTGGAAGCTGACACATGTACTGATTTCCAGCCACACCAGGACACTGCCTGCCATGTAACGTATTCTAGCTGGACTCTTTCTCCTTACATGCTCAGACTTTTTCAGCTACATAATTGCATTCTTAATTCTTAGAGGAGGGAAAAATGTATTTGCAGTTACCCATTAAATAATTTCCCATTATTAAATGTGAAATTAGGAAGAAAGATTAAAGTCTTTATCCTTTACAAAACCAGAAGGGCTTTGATTGCATACCTTGCTATTTGACTTTCAGTACAATATATCTGTAAGCACAGAGCTCCCACTAATGAAACACATGCCATTACACAACCATGCTGCTCCCTTGATAGAATTTAGCACTACATGAATTGCAAAATCTAAAATTCTCATAATGATGTTATTAACTGCCTAGGCAGAGGAAAAGTTCTGAAATACTTGTGGAAACTCTCCACAAAGTGCAGAAATTCAGAATTATACTTCAGCATTTTACCATAAACTCCTAAGTCCAACCAAATATGAATTCATATCAGTCCTTAGAGAATGGAAAAAGAAAAATCTGGTTTGGACACAAGGGAATTTCAAATTTCTTCAGTAAGTGAGAACCTTGGAAAAACTAAACTGTGCAGTGCCCCAGTTCCTGTCAGATAGACTCCTGAACATAATGCAAAGTTGAAAAAACAGCAACTGGAGGACAATCCCTTCTAGGTAGGGGCACTATTTTCAGACATCAGCAAACACAGAGTCAGCAAAGTAGCCCCCTTCACTCCTAAGTAACTGACACAAACCCGGTACACATGAGAGCCACAACAAAGCCATTCCTTAGGCAGCCATGGGTGAAACAGAGAAATTCTACACACTGCTCTTGGCAAATGAGTTACTGGAGACTGAAAACTATGGCCATAACCTGAGTCCTTTCTCTTCTAGTGACAAGCTCCAGAAGGAAATAAATGCCTGTAACCAGTTTCCTGTTCAGCTGTTATGACTGGCCCTGGAGACCTTTCGTTCAGTTCCCTGATACATGTTCACTGCCTAGGAATAGGTGGCTGCACTGTGCTGTAGGTGGATTTCCACTGCAAGACTTGTCATCCTGCACTGCTCACAAAATCACAATGCTTTTTTCCCCTCATGACTGCTTCATTGCTTTGACTCTGATGATGAATGAGGAGTAAACATACCACAAAATTAATTCAACCCTATGGCAGATTATCGTTAGAAGCTGAAAATTACAAAAATAGACTCATTCTTATTACAGCTTTAAGACTGATAGGTAAATCTCATTCACAAAAGGAAACTATAATGACACTAACATAAATGTTAATGTGAAGTTCAAATGCAATTTTAAATATTTATCTTGCAGAGGTAAACAGCCACAGTGAATATCTGAAGAGTAAACACATATTAAATCAATTCAAGTGCTTGCAAACTAATCTATTCTCTAATGCATTTACTTAAAGGCAAACAGTCTACATTGCCAAGAACCCAGACATTCACTGATGTCAACATACTTGAAAAGCACTCGAAAAGGTGCTTGTGAGCAGCCATCAGCGGGTCAGCTCTCTGACCAGCAATCCCATCTCCTGGACCCTCTCACCACAAATTCTCAGGACAATTTCGTGCACTTTAAAGTAGAGATTGAACATTTTTCCAAAAGGTACACATAGATGTCAAAAAAAAAACCCAAAACCAAAACCCTCCTAACATCTCCCTCCTGTCTTTGAGATGGAAGACAGTTTAAAAATCCAAAACATGGATCTACATGACTATGGCACTTCTATTTCATTGTCAAAATCCTGGCGTATCACCCAATTGCAGCAAATCTGAAACCCAGGAAAATCCCATGGGCTCACCCTCACACTGCTGAAAATGTTGACTTTTCAATGGTTTTGAATGAGTTGATTTTGGTGGTTGTTGCCCTAACATCCCACAACTTACAGCTTTGGAAACATTAATTTTTGCCTCAGCTTGTTCTGAACCATAGCTCTGGTATGCAGATGCCAGAACAAAGGAGGTTGCATGCACTGTGGTGGTCTCTTTTAGTATTGCCAGCACATGTAGGGAAGAACCATCCCTGAAGAAGACAGTAAGTCTTTCTGAGACCTTCACCCTTCTTAAGAAATGTAATTATATCCTAAGCATGCAATACCAATTGCCAGGTACAGGGAAATGACCCTTATGGGAAACTGACATCTCTTCATAAGGTAATGATTGTATTTCCATAGAATAAAGCCAACAAAGTAAGCTTACACCAAGACACACCAAAAAAAAAAAAAGCAGATAGGAACTGTCAGATTCCTCCCTCCACATTATACACAACGTGGTTTAGCTATCAGTAATTAAAACTAGAGGATAGGAAAGCTCAGTCTCAATAACTTTCTGTTTTCAATGAATACTTGGTCTGGACTTTTTAACACGTGCACTTTTAAGCTTTCAGAATATCTCAGGACCGTAATTTCCCAAATTGCCAGAGAAGGACATTACCTACAAAACAGTAATTATGATATTCAGTGAAGAGCAGTTAGTCAGAGCTCTTTGTAGCTTGATGACAACATACCAACAAAGAGTTGAAAATAAGGATATCTAATTTTTTTCTTCATAATGTAACTAATTATGCAACAATACACAGATTAAACAAGCCTTGTATAAACATAATGCCTTCCTTTGTAGGAATTCCCTCAGTTTAGTTATGCAATTGCTTTTTTAATTCTTGAGGTATCATTAAAATCTCCCTAATTTGAATAGACACAGATGTGTACCATAATACCATTTCCAAATGTAACCCTTGATACTTCAATAAATAAATGAAGGAAGAACTCTATTTTTCTCATGTACTACTAATTACTTGATGTGAGAGGAAATAACAATTGCTAATGACAAAATTAAGGGTTTCAGGATGTGATTCTATTAGGTTGTTTCATACAGGAACATTTCTCAAGGTGATTTCCAATTCACATGGGGCATAATGTATTTTTAAAGGAAAAGAATCCAAATCTCTAGTACATTATGTAAACGTGGTCACTGTTATAAAACAGCAAGCAATTACTTGGCTACAACACTAAATGATGGCTGGATATGGAGACCATTGGCAGTTTGAGCCAAAGAGGAAGGCAGTTAATGGACTAACATCAGATGTTCTTAGATTATGAAGATGCTTATTTTACAGGACGTTATTATGCTAATATGTTGTGAAAGAGTTTACAAGTACCTGGCTTTAATGTGTTTACCCCTGAAGATGATCCAAAATCTGCTTTCTAGGCAATGCTCATGAATTCTTACAAACTTAAAAAACAATTTCTGTGATATCTATTTCAGCTTTCAGGCTGTACCTACAGTCAAAAGAGTGAGCAATCTTGTAGAAGAGAGATTGCTTACAGACAGAGAATACAGTAATATAAGATTGATTAAATAAAGTTGGGTAGAATTAAAACCAGGAAAATTAGATAAACAGACATTTTCTCAAACACACACACAAAAGAAATGAGGCTTATTCATTCAGGAACTGCACAGTATTTCATAAGCATTGGATAGAACGTTAGACACCAAAGTTCACACCTAATTCCATGAGCCACTTTTCCCCCATTACTGCCAACATCTCACAGCAGCTGCTCCATACCTGGGAGCCTCTAGCAATGCCATCTCCCTTTTTCCTCCCCAGCTGTTCTTCTTCCTTGTGAGGAAAGGAAAACAGACTAAGATAGACAGATCAGCCCGGGTTGGCAGCCATCTCTGGAGAAAAACAATCCAAACCAAACCTCTTTGCATCTGTTTACCAGGTCCCTTGTGGCAATGAATCTCACTTGAAGACACCTGCCTGAAGACAAGTAGTCCTCACACTGTGACAAGTCCTGGGCCTCCTTAGGCAGACATATGCTCCCTGTTCTTCTGCCACATTACTCTTAATTTAAGAGGCACAAGTCTCATCAGGCACTGCACACACAGGCAGCAGGTAACTGCTGGTTGAAAATGGTGTGTTTTATTTAGAAACCAGTCCAAGGGTGCCTCACAAGCTCAATGCTGCAGCAAGAGCTGAATCTGAAAGGCTGCACTTGGCAGTAGTGCAGGTCTTGATATAGCATTGTTAGGCACAATTTATGGCTATAATTTAAAAATTAAACTAAGACAAAGCACTGAACTGAAAAGAGCTGAATTAACATGCAGGAGGCCAAACTTCCTGCTGATATAATTTCTCCAACTTCAATGGAACCGGAACAGAAGCGAATCTGGCTCATTATTTCCTATTCTTCTGTAGACATACAGATGATATTATCTGTTATACTGCTATCACAGCATGGAAGGAGTTCTGCAATACTGACCACTAATGTTGAATGCTGGGGAGAAAATAATGCTATTTTCAAACAATAAACAGAGAGATAGAATCTGATCAAATCAGCCAATATTCAGTGTAAGCCTTCATACTGAACTCTGATAGCTGCCATACCCTGGCTAAAAATGAAGAAAGCCATGGATGCAGACTTTTGAACAAGCAAATTAAAAATGTTAAATACTGTTCTCAGGCAAAAGTAAGGAAACAGAGGACCTAGTCCAAATCCCACTGCAAATGAGGATGATCTCACTGCTAGGAACAGAGGGGCTTTTTTCCTCAGGGTTCAGACTTAGCTCAGTTATGGAGTTATGTTTCAAACATAATTCTAATTTTTTGTTCCTAATTTCAAAACTGTATCCTATTTTGCCTCTCCTAGGGTTGGGATTCACACATTTTGATCTTGGTATGCTGGTATTTGCAAAACTCCATGTTGAGCATTTAAAATGGGGATTAACTTAGCTCTTTACTCCCATCAGCTCTTCTTATGCACAGACTTCCAGGCTGCACATAGGTTCTCTATACCTGCCCTAGAAAATTAGGGTCACAATAAAAAAAAAATTTCCTGTGGAAATATATGAAAACATGTTATTCTGTGCTTTTATGACCAAGCATTTTTACTTTATTTTTTTACATATGCAAACATTGCCACACAGCGCTAACCCAGGAACAATCACTCTATTTAGCCAGGCTCAGTGTCCTTCTAGCACTTAGTCCTTTTCAGCAATAGCAACCCAAGAGATTTCATTAGTCTCATTCTACTCTAGTCAAACATTTCCACTGAGGAACAGCAACTAATTAAGCACATCAAGATTAATGAAAAATATAAGAAGCAAAGATACTGCAGTTGTTAAATCTAAAATACCTCCTGAGCCAGTACTTAAAAAAATTATATATCAAATTTCATTATAGTCTCATTTGAAGAAATGGTAGGAATTAATATTAACAGCAAATCTTCATTTCTTAGCTAGTCACTAGCATTACAAGGCCAGCTTCCAGCAGTGGGAAAGGATACTTTCCTTTTTTTCTATGAAAAATTAAACACAATTGCACGCTGGACCAGAAAGAGAAGAGGATGTCTCGAAAAATTCCATGAGAAAACAGGCACTGTTAGAAGATCCCTGTGGGTCAGATTTCACAGGTAGGCCATGTTCTGCCATCTGCTAATGCTATCATAGAGTATTATCAACTGAGATAGCAGTTGCCTGGTGAGATACTGGACAGATCTACAGCTGCTTTGGAAGAATTAGCCAGGACACATCAATTTGGTAACCTCACTGTAATGAAATGATAGATGGTCAGCTGGTGGGAAAGGCCATGGATTCCTGGATCCATGCAGTATTACTTTCTGAATCAAAGCTGACACCAAGACAGCGACATCTCTCCTCAGCTGGAACAAGACTTCAAGGAAGCCAAGGCTCTTGAAAGAAGAATACAAACTTAAGCTCAGGAGAAACTGAGCTGAGCAGAAAAGCATTGCGTTTAAGGAGTCCAACATGTCCTGAAACTGTTTTTCCTATAGTTTTTTGACAGCTGAAGCAAAATCCCTTTTTTTGCTAAAATTGTCTTAGAAGAGGAAAGATTTGCTTATGATAAAATGCACCACAGTCCAATGAGTAACAGCATTTACATAAATAAGTTGCAGTTGCTATTCCACTCCTATCTTGGAGATGAGTTCAATGTATATTTCCATGTGTATTCCTTCATAGATTTAAAACATTTTTGCCATGACCAAGGTACTATGTAAGTTTTGCACTTCACAGTTCATCTTTTCATCAGCTTCCTAATTCCCTCATGCTGCATTTTTGATGGAAAAACTGAAGGTCAGCCTTATGAAAATATTAATTTCCAGACTTCAGATTCCAACTTTCTTGAAGCTAAAAGAAGTTTGGCATTGAATTCTGGATCAGGCCATGGCTTTGCCATCAGATCCCAGATGCAACTCTAAATTCCATCAGATTTTGCTTGAGCCTTTACCAGCATTTGGATTCTAATGTGGCTGATTGCACACCAGTAAAAATTCTCTGCTTTTCACTATCCCCACCAGATGTATCAATATCCCAATGAATTAAGCTGCAATAATTTTTCCCACACCTTTGGAATATGCTACAACCAATACATGAACAGCTTGCTTCCTTGTTTTATACCTCAGCCCAAATATGCTCACATTAAAACCTCTATTTGTTCATCATTAGAGAGGCAATGTCTGACCCTAATTCTCCTGGGATACAGATGGCTGCCTTGGCAAATGTAGCCACATAGAAGTGCCACAGACACTGCTTTCGTAGAATGTTTAAGGCTGCTGCTCAGATATTTTTTGTAGCAAGCCCATAAAACTGCCCATGATGTTTCTGGCTAAGTGGGTAAGAAAAAAGAATGCTTCCTGCATGAGCTAAAAATGAAAAGGGCTAATTAAATCAACTCTGAAATAATACTGAAACGACACAGGAAAGGTTCCTCTCTCTCACGCAAATGCATAAAGTTCAGCCTGGTCTGACCTGATTACTGCAGCCCATGATGACAAAAGCAAGGACCCAGTGGAAAAAGAAATCTCCCTGGGCACTTGCTGGCATGTGGTTCTGAACAATGGGAAAATGCTGGCATGCTGTAGGCTCATCAGGACATCTGTGGGGTAGATGCCACAGATTCATGGGTCATATCTTGTTCAAGGCTCTGAAAACTGTTTATAGTGAGCAATTTTCAGTTTCCTTTGGGAGCTGATGATTGGGCAATGCTGAGAGTGAATCTGCATGCAGGGCTACTGCAACAACCATAAGAAACCACTGCTCATAATTGGCCTGAAAGAAGAAAACGGCCAAATATATATATATATAATTTTTTTAACATTGAGCTGCTGTGGTGTTCATCAAACAGTTCTCCAGGCTTCAGCTGAGCTTTTTCTCTACTCCGAAGAATCACAGCAAAAACAGCAGTTTACCTATTTTGGAACATATTTTACTCTGCACTCACTGAGGTCAGTAACAAACTTGTCCCTTCATCAAACTGTATTTGGCTTCTTCTCATTTCTTTCTTATAGCATAAAGCAGCATGAATTGTTACTGTCCAAATTCTGAGCTCTCAGCTTCCATCTGAAAAACCAGCAGTACATGAGAATCACCTGGCATTCCAGAACTCCAACTGGCCTTGTCATTGTAGACTCCAGAGGACTAACAACACTTACACTTGCTGCTGCCAAAACTAGGACAGAGCAGACATAAACCAAACAAAAGGCCGTTAATCTTCAACAACTATTTTCCAGATTAAAAATTCAAATATACAAGTGTTATGCCTGTGGTACAGAGATGTATGATTTCAGGCAATATGACCTGCTTAGGAAGACTTTTCCTGTCTCTCACCAAAGGGGAAAAAGAAGGGAAAAAAGAAAAAGAACACACATAACACAGAAAAAGAAAACTCAAACCACCTTTCACTAGCTTTTCAGCTGCACAAGAACTACACTGTATTTTTTATCTGTAGCTTGTTCAGATTTAGCCTTTCTGCCCACATTGATATAAACATGCTGCTCAGTGATGCTGTTGTTTGCATACAGTCTTATGTTACTTTCTTAGGGAGGAGAAAAATTACCAACAAATGTGCACTCCAGCAGACGGTGTATGCCATGTGCTTGTTAGCAAGGTATCTTTATAATAGCAAAGCAGTTAAATATTGATCATGAAGTTGAGCAAGGGCACAAATGCTTTATCTAAATTACCTTGAGGTTTGAGGAGGCTGCTGAAGATAAAGTAGTCTACAGGGCTAACAAGAAATCAGCCCACACACACATCTGCTGTGGAACTATCAGCAAAACTGTTCCAAGACAGATTGCAGTCTGATGGCCCAGGACTTCCCTACTCTGTAACTGCTCTATCAAATATCACCAAGGAATGCTGCCAGTGGCCCCTTATTTACAGGGAAAAAGGCTGTAGCACTTCAGTCTGCTGAATTCTGTAGGATAGCTAGAAAGAGCAAAGAGGACAGGAGTGGACACAGGATCCTGAAGGAATGTTACAGCAGGAATTCAGATTTGATCATTGTGAGGGAAAATAAAGAGCTGTGCAGAGAGTCTCCTTCTGGTCCTAGCAGTGTCTCAAGGATACTGCATGAGCTCAGTGGGTATCCATACCAAGAGATTTCCAGACACCAGATAAAATAGGGACACATTGCAATATCTCCATTCAGTAGAAGACCTACAAACTAAATAAGTTGATTGCATTTTTTCCAGATCTGACCTTTTCCTACACACGTCCACACATCTTCCCCACATACACATCAGGGCCAGACCAGCCAGAAAGTGAGAGCAGACACCAAGAGGTCTGAGGAGGTTTCACCAACAACAACCAGAACTATCTCACTTCTAATCCACACAGTCAGCACCAAGTTCACACACCAGCATGATTTGCAGATGTGAGATTTTAAAAACAGGGACCACGAGAGCACGTCTGCTTTCAAAAGGCACACACTGAGCCAAGATGAAAGACCAGAACTCTCTCAGTGCTGTCCCTGGAGGAGATGAGCACTGGTCTGGACTGGCCTCTGCTCTGCTCCAAGCTACAGCTCTCATGAAATGGTGGGGGAAGCAGAACACTCTAGTTACCATGACATCCCAGACAGCAGCCCTCCAAGTCTTACACTAATGAGTCTGGATTTTGCTGTTTACATGCCTAGTTTAAAAGTATAATGATTTCAGAGTCGGCAGGATTACATCAGAGTAAGAGAAAAGCATTTTGCCTCGAGGCTTTCTTTAGAAATTAGACATATCACTTTTAAGCATGCCCAATAGCATTTTAGTATACCTTTGAGATGTTGCAGCTCTGGTATGGCATCTCAAAAGCACAGGATGAAGAAAATGCAGGTCTTCAACATCTAGACTGTATGAGGAGAGGGGGAGGTTGGTGTCCCCAAGGAAACAGTTCAGGGCTTATGTATGGGATCACTTTGTAATTCAGACTTTCTAATAAGACTCTCACAAAAAAGGCTCTGAAATCTCCGTCCCTTTTGACTGATAACGTAGGAGTACCCCTGGGCAGAATGAGGACAGCAGCAAACATGCTCTAAATTAAAGTGAAATCAAGATGAGCAAGATGTGACCCAAATATCTGTGTGCCAGTGTACGAGGCAGCATTTCTTGTCCAAGCCTCAGGGAATTCACAAGGCACTGTTTAAGCACTGCTGCTCCAGCACTCTACAGACACCCCAGAACAAGTGTTCACAGTCACATTCTCATGTATTTTTTGCTCAGTACCTCTCATTGTAGCACTGAGCCAGACAGACAAAATGGACCAAGTAGAAGAAACTAAAATTGCAGTTATAGTTGATGGTGCTTAAGTGTCTAACTGTTACCATTATGGGGCTTCAACTTTTTAAAAATAAGTCTCCCATAATTATTTCAGTATTTTGGCCTAATTCCAGTTGAGGCTTTGATGGCACTCATTTTGACAAGATATAGGATATTGTCCCAATGGAGTCTCATTTGGATAGGGGCCACCTGCAATTACCAATGAGCAGAGCTGTGCAAGATTAAAAGCACAGGCGGTATAATTTCTACCTTGTGTCCCAGGCTCTGTGGATTTGTTACTCGTACAGCCTGTCCATCTGGGGAGCAAACAGCATGTACTTCTTGATGAGAAACTCTGGCCAACCGACCAGCTGTGAAAAAAATAGATTACTCTTGTCATTTTTTTTCTCCTAGGTAATTTGCTGGGAGTAAAAATATAATTTCTTTGAAGGTTTGCAGTTAAAAGAAGATCCAAGGGATGGGTCTTATTTATATTTAAAATCCACCACACTTTTATTTGCTAAATGCAGTTTTGAAGATATAATGCTGATTAAACAGTTTTCCCTGTCATTTGAAACACTGGAAAAGCGAATTTCTATTATTCAGAATGCATCAAAAACAAATGACTGTTAAAGGGAAAAGTTCCTTTTAAAAGCACTATAGTAATGTCTGAGAGAAAGAAGGGGTTTTTTTTAAATCATTTTCTAAATATCTTTTTAATAATCATATGTTCCTGCTGCACCCAGGAAACTGAACAGACAGCTTTTGGCTCATTTAAAAGGGTTTTGTGCAAAATTCCATGGTCATTCTGAAAGTGTAAGTTATGAACAAGTTGGTGACCGAGAACTGCTCTTAAAAGGTGGATTGCAAGTGACAGACTAAATGGCATTTCAATATGAAAATTATTCATTTCAGCTTTAATTCCATTGTAGCCACAGCAGCTCATACACCATGCTTGCTAAAAGATTCACTGCTTGAGTTAAAGAGGCAGAGGGTTTTGCTATAGATTCTACCATTTTCTCCAGAAAACATCACAAGAGGGTGCCAGAAAACCCACTTTTCTGACAATACAGAATGAGAAATCAAGCAGGTTCAGGTATTACTTTGGCTTTTAGATGTATTCAACTAATTCCTGCTCTGTACTTCTTAGACCTTATATCTGATGAGCCAAGACTACATACATATGTATGTAAGACTACTGCTTTTAAAATTTCAATATATCTTCTCAACTACCAACTTATTTAAGGAGGTTATAGGTGATTAGCACAACAGCAGGACTTACTACTCAGCACCTGTAGTTTAGGACAGGTGCTGAGTTGTAGATTCAGGTATATCAGTGCAGCAGTCATCCTTTCAGGGACAGTAGCTCTGGGGGAGTAAATCATGTAAACTTGAAAGCAGTGAACAAAGTATGGCCCCAAACTGCCTCATGAGAAGTGAAATGCTTTATATCATCCTGTCTTTTCCCACCACCTGCTACGGTTGTAAAATTAAAAAAGTAAATACTGTTACTTTTTTATACCTAAAGAAATATAAAAATCACAGAAAAGTAGTCTGAAATAGAGAAAATACTGTTCTCCTTTATGATTCCCCCATTATCTCTGTTCCACATGATAGAAATACCTTTTCTTGCCTACTGCACTTTCAATATTAGGTAATGGAAAGAGATGGATCTCAGTAATTACGAAGAAAGGAAGTCACAACAGGGGAATCAGTGCTTGCTGTGTCTAATGCAGCAATTGCTAACCTGACCTGACTGGCAGAGGTCATGCACAAGGTACAACTCCAGTGCTGTCTGATGCCTCTGACTTTACGCACCAAACTCCTCCAGAACAGCAAGAGTTGGTGAAAGCCGCATCTTCAATGTTAAAAGGAGAGAGAGGAACAGATGTGTTCCACCAATTGCAAAAATTCTCTGCTAACAGCTGAGCTGTGGACATAGAATGATGGCACAGAATCTGCGCTACTAGCAACCGTACAGACTTCCTCTATGATGTCAAAGACAGAATGTCTCCATGGACAACACTTGTCCAGCACCTGCAGCACTAAAACACCCACAGGTGCTTTAGCAGTGACGACATCAAGAAATTAAATTGGTCCCCATTCTTGTATTGAAAATTTGATCCAAGGAAATAAAAAAAAACATGTCAGAAAGCAAAATATCCTTTCTTGCCTTTATCATTTGTATATTCCAATTTATCTTAAAGGAAAACAGTGAGTACATTCTCAGTGGGTTATAAGTGCAGCGTGAGTCAGATGGTCCAGTTCATCTTGTAAGATGTGATTTAAATAGACTTTCAGTAGACATAACAATGAAAAACACATACCAAGGACTTAGTATAAATCAGTGATAAAAATTCTACCATTTTCACACACTTTTCACCCTAAACTTATTGCATTATTCTACTTGTCCATGAAAGTATACATAAAAACAGCATGGATGCACCCAAAGATAACACAATGAAGTATTCAAATTCAATATTAGGCCTTTCTTTCTTACATATTAATAAGTAGTCAATCCAATGAAAGCCATTCCAAATAAATGTTTTACCACAATTTTATTTTTAAAAGACCACGTATATCAAAAAAGATATCTCTTTATGTATCGTGAAGCACCAAAACTCACAAGTCAGGTCATTTAATTATAAGTATATTCCACACTACACACAGAGGAATAAATACTTAAAATACATCTGCATAGACAACATATATGTATTTTCAACATAATATTTTAAGTGTATTCTAATCAGTGATTTATCATAAATAGACAATTTTCCATTCATGATGTAGACAGCTATGGTGAACATTATAAAATACTGACTCAATGCACATTTGTTTTGTTTTGACTGCACTGAAATCTATCTTGTAGTGAATATCAAAACTGCAAAGACGGTTTGACACTGAATTAGGAGTGATCTGTGTCTGAAAAATTAGTCTTTATCAGACCTGTGCACAGAACTAAGTTTCACATCATGAAGGCAACATGATTCAACTGCGCAAGGCTGTGTTTTAAGTAAAATGGACAGAAGGCAACATGCCCAAAACCTACAGTGTTCTGCTGCTACATGAAATGCAAAGAGATTTAGCCAAATATTCTGCTGGCATATGTCCCTGGACTTGGAGTCAAAGCAGCCGTAGTAGTGCAAAATCTGCTAACAATTATCCATATTCTCACACAGAAATGCATTGACATGAATCCACTCACAGATAAGCTTATTCCTCATGCAGTTTCCAGATTACTCATCTTGTGGGTACAAAAAGATACACGCTCGTATTTTATACAGTACATTTGAAGTTTGAGCTACAAAAAGATTTCTACATGTAAACGTATGGGTACATTTCCTCCGAGTGGAGAGGTATGTCAGGAGAATATGATTTCACAGCCAGATCTGTAGCAACCACCCCCGAGATAACCTCGGAGGCAGTTTCACAGCCAGCTGTTCTGAGTTCACAAAGAATTCAGGCAGTAAGCCAGAGCCAAGCCCAGATGCTGCTATTGGGAACTTTCCAAAGCTTTACATCTGGATCTTGCTTCTGCCAAATGCCCCATCTGCCTGCAAGGTGATAAATTCCACCTCTCAGAGGACAAGAAGCAAGAAAACACAGCAGGGAAAGAGAGCACCAACAACATCAAATCAATACAAGGGATAGTTAGCATTTGGTTGGAATTTATTAAAGTATTTTCTCAATATTCTCTACATTTCTATACCAGCTTTCCACAAAAGGCCTAAAGTACTGCTTTTCCATCATTTTCAGCCACCGAAACACTTCATAGCCAGGAGACCTAAAGCAACAAGGCATATGCCAAATGTGCAAGGGCAATACAAACGGGTTTGTGGGGCAGGTTCTTCACCAAGACGGGGGATGAGACAGGTCAGATAAGTCTGAAGAGTGCAAGGATTTCAAACACTCCAAACACAGAAGCATCAAAATGAGTCTGCCCAGAGGCAGGACTGTCCTTGAAAAGAGTTGCAGGTTTTAAAAAGACTGATCAGGAGACATAATTAGTACTGTGAGAGTTAAAAACCTATCCCTTTATGCTCATGAACAGCAGGGAAGGAGAGAAAACTGCACAGGAACAAAATATGCTTCTACTAGTGAGGCAACATATCTTACTTTTGCAACTGAGGACAGTATCAGAGCAGTCAAAAAAGAAGAATTCAGTCCAAGAAAAGTCACAAAAGATATTCTGTATCCAGAATTGTAAAGCAAGGAGAGATGAAAAAAAAATACAACAAACACTGTGAAAGCAGTTTTATGTGCTTTAGGGTTTCTATTGCACCCCTTTTGGGTACTTTCTCTTTCAAAATCAGCAGCAGCTCAAATCCCTCTGAATATCACAGAACTGTGAGCTCTTCTCTCACACTGAACTGCAGAAAGCTCAGCTTGGGGTGGGACCCTCAGTAAAAAGAACTTCTCTGAAAAAAAAATCCATTATATAGTTCAAAGCCTTTGTAACATCACTATTCTTAACAGCACTGGCTTCTACACCGCCCTAGAAAACTGCAATTTTTCAATAGGGCTAAGCATTTGAGGAAAGCTTACATGGCATCCACACTTAAAACAGAATTAAGGGCCAAACTAGAAAACTACAGAGCTGTAGCACAGGCAAAGATCCTAAACTCGGTGATAAGGAAGAATAGAAGACGATTCAGACAGACTGCATAGGAGAAGACTTTTTAAGGGGAGGTCGTGTTCAGCAAAACTTTTGTGAGCATAGCTATGAAAAGCTGTTGGGACTCAAGCTAGAAATACAAGGCACTGGAAATAAAAGGTGCAGGAATGCTTTTTAGACCACACTGTGTAACACTAGTATATAAAGATTAATAAGTATAGCAATGATGGCGCAATTCACACACAGGGAACAAGCTCAGTGCTACACCTAAGTTCAGTGATTAGCAATGGATGGGTTCAACTTGAAAAGAGGGAGAAGTGAATTGTGTTGCAATCTGGTTTTGTACCGGACCCAATTAATAGAAACCCAACAGCACTGTGGAGGAAGCAACTGAGCTTGCTTCCTGCCTGTACATTCATGGCTGGCCTAAGCCTTTATCAATCCTGCAAAAACAACAGAAAAACCTTTGACATTTTAAAGACAAAAAGGTAATTTGCAAGCCAATGACACATAATGATATTTTAACATTAAATACGACAGAACATAATGCTGCTTAGAGGCCTATCAAACTGGTAACCTTGTACAAGGTACCAAATAAACACAATAAATATCACTCCTCACTTCAAAGGTCTTACAAAATAGAAAGTACATGAAGTAGTGGGTTTGACATTTCAAGAAGATAAAAACCTAGTGGCAAACATGCTAAAAAATCCACAGGGAAAGCAGTCCAGAGAACAAAGACAAACAAAAACTGGAAACCAAACAACAAGGGTCTGGCAGTAAGAAACTATGGAAGCAACCAAGGTTGACAATAAACAACCAAAAGAAATCTCCTCAGGTAGTCTTGCAAAAGAGAGGCAAAAAAGATTCTGAAGACAATAGGTAGAACATACAAGAAGACACAGGTATGCATACACATGTGTATACTGACATATCTAAACAGACAAAGGGGTGAGACTTTCCTGGAACTGAAGCAGAGATGTGAGCTCACAGAGGTTGTGGCTGAGGACAGCGAAGGGAAGAAAAAATAGAACTGGACTTTCAGCACCAAATTGTGGCTTTTACTGTTGCGTTTTACTATTTAATACAGCTACATTCCCTCAAGTCCTTTTGGTTTGGGGAACTAATATAGGCAATTTGAGATCCTTTTAGGTCTAGAATGACCAGCACTCTTTTCCCTTGTTGAAAGCCAAATATTTATATACATTAGTGAAAAGTCAGAATCTTTTATGAGAAGGCGAGAACTGAGCACATTGCCAAAAGAGCAGAGCCTCTTACTGGCAGGAACACATTTCTGCAAAGGACTGGGCACATTTTGATTTAACAGAAGAGCAATGCTGCATTTATGTCTATCAGCCAGTGTAAGATTAATGCCTTCTGATGTGAGACTACTGCACACCAGAGAGAACTGACTGACAGAAGCATTAACTAATGTTTGTAACATGATGGTTTTACAATCGCTAGCCTCATATATTTTTAACTAAGGGCTCCTATAAAGCAGGAGGCGACACCACATCACTTTAATAAATCTCTAGAAGCTAAATTCAAAATCTAGCTGTGCATAGAGATACACATATGTGTGCATGTCCACATATATGTCCACTCCATTATATTTCTTTTAAGATCAGTGCTTATAATTGCTGGTACAGAATTGCACAAGCTGAGAAGAATTGTCCTTCTTTAAAGGAAAAAAAAAACAGCATTGTTGTATTAGGGAGTTTTCTAAATTTTAGGGAGAACAAATATGGCCCTAAAGGTACTCCTCTGATAGCTTTATTTTATTTATGTCATTTTTTATCAGGGCACATTAAGCTGGTACAAAAATCCTACCTCATTGCCAACCAAGTAGTCAAGTGGATTTACAGCAATTTTAAATATGGCTTAAAAGGGGGAAGCCCAAATTCCAGCTTTGACTTTACCTTTACTGCAAAACTGATATTGAGTAATTTTAAGGTCAGAGATGAAAGAAAAAGTGCTTAGAGACTCAGGCTCCATTCTAAAAAAAACAAAACAAATTAAAAAATTAGTATTCTGAAGCCTGTGGTGAACTATACTGAGCTGGAGACTTCTCATTTATCCATTGCTGGTTTGCGAAAGTTAAGACATGTCCCCAGCTTCAGTAGGACTAAAATCAAAACTATTTCTACTTTTCCTCATCACTAATGCAGATTAATTCATTAAGAACTAAGCAAAGACTATCAATCAAGCTTCCAGGTAATCAATAATAAAGTCCTATAAGTTCAGACTGACCCATCTCTATTTTCACTAGGAAACAATTAGCAGGTTGAGTGTCATTAGAGTATTTTGGACCAATTCCGATAGAGAGGTAATGAATGGAATTAAACTGATTTCATTAACACCTGCATATTGAAAGACATACAGAACAGTCTTGGTGAGAAACCAAAAAGAAATGTGAAATGTGATCCCAATCTGAATCTTCTCTTCAAACTTCTCTCCCAAAAAAGACAACCCAGCTCTACTGACTAAGTCTCTGTGTTTCAGCCAGATTTTTTTAAAGTTAATTTCTCATTCCCATCCAGTTGTCCTCTTCTTTTGATTGCACATGAATAATAAAGCAGGGTTAAAAAAATAAAAATAAAGAAGGATCATTTGACAGCTATGCATTCATTCTTCTTTAACTCAAAACACTGACAACTCCAGCAGCTACCTCCTATCTCCAGGTTCCAGCAGACTACTGGAAGGATTGATAACCAGCCTGCAAATAATTTCCATGTCTGTGAACACATTAAATACAGGCTGTTTCTCTTCTGTGTTAAACAATCTCTGTATCATCATCCTGGTTCTCCTTAAGACTTTTCTACTGCTGCTTTTATGTTTCACTTAGGTTGGGGAGAAAAAAATTAACAGATCTCTGTTAATCTTTTCTTGACAGGTACAGTTTAGAAGTGACAGTAGAGCAGGTAACAAGTTTGACCTTGTGGAAGTGGTGGGAGCCTCATGGTACCCTGCTCTCATGCTCTCTTTCTTTCTTTGGGACCCTGCAAGCAATGGACAGAGGCTTATAAGGAGATGAAAAGATTCCTTTTCAGTTTCTGTTGAAATTAACTGATCAGACTGCCATCTGTAGGGTCCTGCTCTTCCTTTTCTTGTATTCTGCCTGCTGTGGGAATGAAACTGAAAAGAGAACAAAAGTGTCACTCAATTCAACTAAAAGGAGTTCTCTGAAATGGCAAGCTGTTAATGTACATCCTAAAGATCATCTCCCATTGTGCTTGTTAACCAGTTTGCCTATCATTTAAGCTAATATTATCTCTTTGCTTGATCTTAAAAGTCCACAAGTTGCCATGAGAAGTCTGGAAAAAAAATCTTAAATGCTGCTTCAGATAATTGATGACATATTAAGCTTGGGTTAATAAAGGCTAAGTATCAATTCCTGTCTGTTTCAGCAAGGTAGGGATGTTTTGGAAAAGAGCTCTGCAGACTTCACACAAAATCCAGCTACAAAAGAAGAGCTAAGGAAGTCTCCAGAAGCTTGCATCAGGGATACTCACATTGGGGAGCAATGCCTGTGATGCTACAGCAGTAGAAAATAAACATAAGGACAACATTCCCAAACAACTCATTTTGATAGGTAGGATCAAAACCCAAGTGATATATCCACTGGAGAACAGAGTTATATGAGAGGGACAGACTAGCTTCCAGTATGAAAAAGAAGTAGACAAACATAAGAAGTGAAGACTGTCGGTGTTCTGTATGAGGGTCATCATTTTTAGGTGTAACTCCTAAAAGAACAGAGATCTGACCTTGTGTTAGGATATGCAGACAAAGCTCAACACATCATCAGCCTTCATAGTTAACTGTTTGCATTGGGAGACTTGGTTAAGTCAGTAGTGACTCAAGGATATTCTTATAATGGAGATGTAGTTTCAGGGTGGAATAAGTGTGATTTTCTACAGTAAATGGGCAGGGGGCAGGCAAGAAGGAACAAGAACTAAAAACAGCTGATGAGCTAAATCTCCATGAAAAAATATTACTACCATTTTTAATTTTTCTTTAAATTTCAAGATCTCCATTAGAAATTAATGCTTGCTATGCAAAGGTGTAATACAGTATAAATTTGGTGAAGACTATGGTTACATCAATATTCCTTTAGATTGTAAAAAGGTGTCATGACCTAAAAAGCTCTAAAATACCTGCTATCAATAAAGCAAAGTAGATTTGCAGACTCTTAGGTTACATTATCTAGTACTTGATGCAAAAATATTTATAAGAGCACTCCAGAATGTTTGGGAATTTCTGTAATCTTTATGTTAAATTTGGCAGTTGAGCTACGCTACTTAAACACATGCATGCACATTGTTTGTACAAGCAGCTTTCAAGCTGAGTGAATTTTAGGACACTGAAAATTCTTTGTGTTTCCTATTCATATGTGCATACATTGAATTACCTGGAAACCAGATGGTTTGAAAATGCTTTGACTCCTTTGTAGCTAAGACACAAATTTTCTAGTAAGAGTTTCTAGCTTTTTAGAGAACACCTTATTCTAAATTATCTCTTCTTTCTTTCATCAAGATCATTAATTGCATGTGTATTTGCAGTGCTATCTGCGACAGGTGTCACATATCTTTGCCCAACTCATTTGATTAATTGCCTCTAAAGCCTGCCTCTGGCTAAGGGGCATGCCATCTTTTACTACAATCCATGCCAGTCACCAGCAATTTATTTGTCACATGTACATACATGGTCCTAGCTAAGAACAGTAAGAACTCATGTTACCATGCCCTCTCATTCAATTAATTGCTTCAGCGGCAAGCCCCTGGCCAGGACAAATTTGAGTAACTGTAGTGTTAAATCACCCATACATTTTCCATGTATATACTAAATTCATTTACTGGATTTACCACTCGCCCATTTTCTGTCACCATACACCCCAGTTCTTGCCACTCATTTGAAGGTTAAATATCACATGCACAATCTCAGCTCCAGCTGTTGATCTGGACTCTGTCTGCCCTTTGCTCCATCTTCTGGAGTTAGAATACTAGGTAAGATGTTTCTCACAGATCCAAATATATATTATTAGGTAGAAAGTGTCAGCATTCAGAAGGCAGATAATGTAAAATTCACATGGTATCACGTTTGTATTTTGTGGAATTTACTTGTATCCCTTGTTGTTTCACAATGCCCAGAGAGATGCAGTTTATACCAGCTATGCAATGACCAGGAGCTCACATGCCCTGAGGAGGATACAACAGTCAGAATAGGGAGTTCCAGAATCCCCAGCTCAATAAACAGCACATCATTCAGGCCAACAAGAGTATTAGATCAAGGTACACACATCCATAGACTTTGATGGAGAAGATTCACTTCATAACTGCACTTGTGACCAATGCCTGTGCAGCATGAATCTGGCACAGGCATTAAGAAAAGGAGGGAATACACTGCAGCAGGTTCCCAAACACAGAAAATACCAGACAGATCCCTTCAGCAGAACCCAAACTTCACAAAAGCTATGGGGGATATGCTACTGTCATTACCTACAGCAGGACCCCATCTTAGTCTGGCACTCATAGCTGATTTCACAAAGTCAGAATTAGAACAAATACAACAAGGTACACATCATTCTAATTTCTTAATAATAATGATTAATCACTAAACTTTTCCCCCCTCAAAGGTTACCCAGTAATGAAAAAGCATAATGAAAACAGGATTATAAATGTCTGATGAACAATGCAGCCTGACTTCTAGTCACTTTGTCATTGTTTAACCCCAGCCAGCAGCCAAACACCATGCAGCCACTCATTCACTCCCCCAATATAGGATTGGATGAGAACTGAAAAGGTAGAAGCCAGAAAACTCATGGGTTGAGATAAAGATAGTTTAATAGAGAGAGCAAAAGTCATGCATACAAACAAAGCAAAACAAGGACTGAATTCACTGCTTCCCATGGGCCTGCAGGAGTTCATCCATCTCCAGGAGAGCAGAGCCCCACTACCTGTAACAGTGATTTGGAAAGACAAACACCATCACTCCAAATGTCCCCCTCTTCTTCCTTCTTCTCCCCACTCCATATATTGAGCATGATGTCATGTGGTCTGGAATATCCATTTGGTCAGTTGGGGTCACCTGTCCTGGCTGTGTCTCCTCCTAGCATCCCATACATCCCAGCTTCCTTGCCAACATGGCAGGATGGAAAATAGAAATGGCCTTGGCTCTGTGTAAGCTGTGCTCAGCAGTAACAAAAGCACCTCTGGTATCATCATCACTGTGTTCAGCACAAACCCAAACCACAGCCCCACAGTGACTGGGAAGAAAATCAACCCTACCCCAGCCAACACCAGCACAATACTACTTATCTTCAATCTCTACAATAAAAGTGCGTCAAAACCATTTGAAGTATTAGAGCAAGTAATTCATGAGGTAGAAAGTAAAAATTCACAAAAGAAGCAATACTGCAAAAATCTTGCTGGTCTGGCATGGGTGATTTGGCTCTGACAAACAGGCACCTGCTGCCGATGAACCCTTCATATGTGGCAGTCACACTCTGCATCTGATCAGTCATGAAAGCACAAATTCTACCCTGACTGAATCAGAAAGAAGCTACATGACAAGCAGTTATCCTCCAGGTTCACAAAATTACACAAAAGGTCACATCTACCCTGGCCATTCTTCATTTAAGTGTCACCCCCACAGCCTGTGTTCACAGGAGATTTATACACCAGTTAAGAAACTGCTATTCATTCTGGATGCAGGACCATGCTCAGACTAACTACTGCAGTATAGCTGTATGCATTGGGAATGATACTATGATTTCTCTGGATATTGTCCACATTTATGGAGCCTTATTTATTGATCTAGCAAAGGCTTCTGATACAGTTGACCGCACATTTTTGTTACAGCAATTTAAGCATGACACAGATTTTACTGTAGCTTGGTTTAGCAGCAATATAATTGGTCACTGGGCATTATGGGGAAGGTGGCATTGCAACAGCGCTGCTGTGTCTGTGCAAAAAAGAAAGAACATTCCATTTCCCCGAGCTGTTGACCTAGCACCTTCTCCAAGTATGGCATATTCTCTCTCCACAACCTACATGAGTCCACTGGAAAGTCTGTGACAAACACTCAGTTGTCTCCTTCCATGGAGCCTGTCCAAACCTGGCAGCCTGGACAGATGAGAAGACACCAATTTTAAATACCCTCTCTGCTCCCCAGAAGAGCAATGACAGAACTCAGAAGCTGCCAATATCATCTTCTAGGTTTTCCCCAAATTCTGCAATTTAATATTTAGTATCACTTTGTCTAACCCTCATCCTAGCAGATGTCTAATTTTTAGGTTTGCAGAAAGATGTGTAAAATCCCTTACAAACTGCAGTAAGTGATTTCACTTCAGCTGACAGCAGTTTATGTTAATATGTATGCTGTTTTCAAAAATGTACAAATGCAGAGATAAATAGTTAATTCTGTGAAAAGAAGTGCTTACTGCTTTATTTGCTGTGCTTCTCATCTACCTCCCAAAGCAAAGAAATACACAGGAGAATCTCAGCTACAGGAAGTCTGCATGGTGTGACATGTAGGTAACAGGGCAATTCTATTCTCAGAAGTCTGGCAGGATGAAGGCAGAGGGGAGAAGCCATGGCAGGGCCAGCACAACTCCAGCACCCAGGAAAGCAATAAAGTCACCATTTCTGGAATCATAAAACACCAGAGGCCTAACTAAAGAACAGGGTTTGAACCCACTACTCAGCTTGGAAATAGAAGGGAAGAGCAGGAGCAAATCCAGGAATGCCCCTGGGCAGACCCTTTAGCCACAAAGCACAGCAAGCAACAGCAGCCCTTTCTTTTCCTCGGTACTCAGCTCAACTTTTGAAAAATTATTGTAACCAGCTTTTTCATTTCAGTGGCTGATCATCTCCCAGAGCTAATGAAGAATTTGTTTTCTTCCCAGTTGAGCAAATGTACTTGAGTTCTTTAGATTTCTCCACCTCCAGCCCTAAAGCATCAGGGCACCCATGTGTTCCTGGGTGCTGCAGGCACAGAGGGGAGGCATAGCCTTACTTCTCTGTAACACACACCTGCTTTTTCCAAAGGCTAAATACTTCAGACTGACTAAAAGCACTGGGCTGACAGTGCAGGCATCTGTGAGTGGTAATGGTCTCTGTTATACAAAATTTACTTAATATTTAAGATGATACAGTGTCCTCAGATCACCTTTAACCCTATGATGACAGTAAATTAATTATAGCCGATTTCTCTTGATGTTCGGCAGAAATATCACATAATTTCTAAACTGAGCAATCAATTAACTTTTTCTTACAGAATATAAAATAAATCGAAATTTGAATGCTACATAGAGCACCTAAGATTATGGTTCAGATTGCCTTTCTCAAAATTCCTTAGCAGAAGCAATTAATTGTCCAAAGAGCCAATTATTGGAGAGAGGAAGGCAGAAAACATTCCTCCCCAAAGCCAAGAATATAGGGAGATGGTCTCTCTTTATCCCAGTGGATCTCGGAATCCATAGCATGGTCCTTGGTAGAACTTCAGACTCACATGCAATACTTGAGTGTTATAATATGAACACAGACAGTCAGGAGTTCTCACATGTGTTGTTTGCCCCACGGAAGTAGCTGCTTAAATCATCTCATACCCTGAAGGAAACTGCAGCATTTCCACTCTATAGTATGTTTTCCTTCTATTCCAGTTCATTTCAGATGATGTTTCCATACCTTATGTGAAACAGCAAAGCTGATCTCTCTTTGACATTCTGATTAAAGGTACTGGAATGCATTCCCTGTACACTTTCACACAAAATGGCTTAGGTCCCATTCCAAATTATATGCACTTACTGAAACGGGATCCAAAAATGGATAGAACTTGAGATCACACATTTATATTAATTTTAATGTTCTCAAGATTAGTCAGAATTTTTTAAGCAAATCATTCATTTACTTGAATCTCTGTTTCACATTAGAGAGGATGGCTGCACTGAGATTTTAAATCAATTTTGGAGTCCTTTTCTACTGAGGATTAAGCTTGATGATTAAAGGGACTTCATGTTAATTTCAATAAAATTTTGCTTCCTCTTTCATTTACTATTTTATTAATTCAGTAAGAGAGTTTTGCAGCCTCAGAGCTCATCTCTTGAGGTCTAACACAACAGTTTCTTGGTAGGCTGTTCTGTCTCCCTTTTCCACTGACTATGATAGAGGACTTTAACAATGGTCTCTTTCCCCTTTGCCACCGACCTGCTGGAAGACTACTAATGTTCTCCCCACACCCCACTGTTCTCACTAAATGTATTTTGACAAAAGATCAAAGAGGTCAATGGCCAGCACATCCCTATGGTTGCTCTGGGTTACCCTCATAGGTTGTAAGGAGAACAAATACTAATCAGTCTGTGTGCAAAAAGACCAAAAATAACTCACAGACTGCACTGCTGGTGCCTTTAGAAAGCTTCCCTCTCAATTATGAAGACTCCTGAAATTGCTAAATAACATGACACCAACAAACCAACAGAAAATTTCAGCCCCATCTAAAGTCTGTGCTACAGAAGTCCTGAAAGCTCCAGCCTAAACATCACACAAGGGCTGGAAAAGCCTCCAGGTTCATCGAAGCCATTCTCTATCCCAAGGCAGGAACATGCCCAGCTGTTCCTCTGAAGCATTTGCCTGTTCAACACCTCTGCCCCCTCTCTCCAGGTCTGCACAGCTGAAAAAGACCCACACTGTCATCGGCAGGAGTTCCTCTGGGAAGGAACAGTCTTCCAGCACGCACATCCCCAACTCTCCATCCTAGAGGTCACAGGCTCAAATGGGACCTCTGTTTCATACTCTTGTGCAATGAATCCAAACAAAATCAAAAGAAGCAGTGATTGCTTTTGACAGAATAGAGAATTTTTCTCTGCATTGTGCAGTAATAGTAGTTTTCCACTGATTTTCTTGGCAAATTCCTCAAGATAAGATTTTTCTAATTGTAATAGAAATATTGACAACCACACAAAATTTATTTAATGAGGAAAATAAAATTAAAGAATCCTTTCAATAAAATCTAATGGATTTTTCAAATTCCAAAGTCTTTGTCACCATAAGTTCCATTTTTACCAAGTACACCTAGCAAGTCCATACAATATTACTCAATTGCAAACCTGATATCAGCTTTGCAAAGTACTCAAGGTCAAGCCAGATGTCAAATAGCTCAACAAATGGTGAGGCTACAAAACACACTCTCAGCTTCATGATCACCTCCACAGCACCTTGTTTCCTGTGCCATCTTATCCCTCTCAGCTCTGTACTTGTATTAAGAAAAGCTACATAACTGACACCACCTACATACTGTCCATGGCTATTTTTAACACTTCAAATCTGTTGCAAGTCTCTCCCTTATCCCTTTTTAAAGTAAACCTATCAAAGAAGTAAGTCCTTCTCTCTGCAGAACATGGATATTTTTTCCTCTCAGTAGACAGGATAAATTTAAGACCCAACACCTAATAACTGAGCAGAGACAGAAGAAGGAAATGTTCAGGAAGAATTTCAACTTTTTACTCTGAAAAGCATAGCATTTCCTTCTTCCCTAAGTATTCCCAAGAAAAGTGGGCCTAGAAAAGAGATTTGAAATAATTTCAAGCGGTTTTATTCTCCCACTGAGCCCTGTGCATTTGAACTCATGGCAGCACTACAGAAAGATTACAGTGGGTCCCAGTCATTCATTCTCCGCCACACGCATTTCAAATTCATCAAACAGGAGTGGCTTGCTCTCCCTGCTTCCAACGGGAATTACCAAGCAACATCTCCAATGCTTTTGCTCATAGATTGAAGACAGGTTTTGCCACTGTAAATAGTTTTTTTAGGTCTACTACCTCAGATCCTGGATGTCTTAACAACTGTTTGTGCTAACCTTTCTCCCAGAGTGTGGTTTTATCAGTATCTCAAAGAGAAGACCACCTGGGCCTTTGGCTTGTTATTCCTCAGGCTTTATATCCAAGACCTTCTCAACACTCATTTCTCCTGGCAAGGGAGTAACTCCCTCCAAGGCACTGGCACAGGTTGCTCAGAGATGCTGTGGATATCCCATTCCTGGCAGTGTTCAAGGCCAGGTTGGATGAGACTTTGAGAAAGCTTGTCTAGAGGAAGATCTGTCTGCTCATGGAAGGGGCTTGGAACTGAAAGATCTTTTAGGCGTCTCTCAACTCAAACCATTCTGTGATTGCTCATCCACACTCACAGCAAACAGGCAGAAGCTCCCAAGCATGAACAACCTCAATAAACCCTTAGAAAATTCTTCCCCTTAAAATTAAATCTGGAGTGTGCTGTGCTAATCTGCTACTCAGTCCTACTCTCCAGTTCTCTCTCTGGCTAAAAATGGTACAGCAGAAGTGTTGCCCTGTTCTTTAGATAACCAATGATTCTTGTATTGCTTTCAGCAGTTTGATTAACACAGCTACTGCTCACTACAGACTCCAGAGCTCCTTTTGGGAGACATTTAGGCAAAAGGTTTGATTGAGGAAGTCACTAGAATCAGCCTGGGTTTAAGAAAGTAGTTTAACATGCCAATGTCACTATTAAATGCACAGAAGCTTATGACTTCCTTGCAGTCAAGAGTGAAGAGCTGTTAGAGACCATCTTTATTATAACAAATATATAGAAATCCTTTGTGTTCATCTATGGTTTTGAGCTGAGCCCAAGCTGAAGCCAACAGTATCTATTTCATGGTACATGGTTCTCAAGATGCCTCTGAAGCTTTTATCAGATACTTCAGCACACAGGTATTGAACACAGGTGACAAAATACAAGAGTGCTTCCACCTCTGTCTGCACTCCACAATGGAAGAAAACAGGTTCTCTGTTCTGTGCCACTGCTGCCATCCAGAGCCAGTATGAATGGCTGTTTTTTCGGAAGTCTGACTCCAGCAGTAGGATATCTGCTAGAATTTCATGCTGCAGCATTGCTACATTTTATTTGCTGCATTTGCAATGCCATCCTTTTTCCCCTTTAAACAAATTGACTGTTAGAGCACATCACAGAGTGAAAACAGCTCTGAGAATGCTGGCACTTTGAATGTTCTGCTGCAGTATGGGAAATTTGTATCTTTTGATGGAACAAAGTCAGTGGCTTTACTTTGCTGTCGCATTTTGTTAAGCATGTGTCCAGTTTCATTTACATGGCTGTTAACATCCCTTTTTCCTTGCTTAAAAACACTGAGCAAATAACACAGAGCTCACACTGGAAATGGAAATACAAGAATGCATCTCTCTCTATTTATACACTCACAGCCGTATTGTCAGAGCCAGGGCAGCAAGAAGAAAAATACCCATGCATCTTACCTATGACAGCCAGATAAAGTCTCAAATTCCTGAATTTGATGCCGAAAATATGCATGTTTACTTTTCTAATTAAACAAAGCTGTATTTGCCATGTGCTGAGACCTTCTTTTTTTCTTGTTCTTCAGACTGTTGTGGGGATGTGGAAAAGGGGAGGCATGCATCCTGTGTTTTACTGCTAGATGCTTTTACATGAGACCTTTCCACTACACTATGTTCTCTTCTACTTTCCCAATTAAAACAGCTTTACAGCAAATTCTTTGGCATAACATTTGCTGCCAGCTAATGCCAGAAGTACACAGTATGTTACAGTTTTACATGTTGGATTTAGTTCACAAAGGTGTCAGAGTTATATTTGTGACAAGAGTGGACACTGGTCTTGGCATTTGCAAAGCTGTGCATGTAGCAGAGGATCGTCATCCAAAAAACCAGCCCCTTCAGGCTAACACTGCACCAGGTAGAAAAGAGGTGAGGCAAGGGCATGTGTAGGATTTAAACACAACAGAAAGGTCTTTCCATATATGATGTGATGCATAAAACAGCCTGATAGCGTGCAAGAGGTGCTGGACTGCAGACACCCGGTAGTGTCATTGAGGTTGCTCTAACTCACCAGTGCCTGACATCACCCAGGACATTCCTTGGGAGCAGGAGTTCATTTCAGCTACACAGACTCTCAACAGCACTGTCCTGCATCAGCATCCCATTAAAATTACCAGGAGCATTTAAAGACATATTAATTATTAATAAGGTGGGTAGAATTCACCTGATAATGACTTTAAAAAAGTTAAGGGGGGAATTGTTCTATCAAACTGCTGAATGCAGTGAAGGCATTCGCTCACTTCCACAAAATGACTGCCTGTCTCGCTCAGTTTAGACTCTTTTGACAGTGTTCTTGGTAGAATCAAATATTTCTAAATTTAGAAATTCAGCGGGGAATCTCTCTTTGTCTGAAACTTGAGAACATTGGCATCTTTTAGACAAGTTACTACTAGCACTTCAAATTTTATTTCTTTTTATATCTCAGTACTAATAATTGTGAAAACTGCATCAGACCAATTTAACAACAGACAAATTCATTTTTGGTATCATTTTCAAGGGCTTTGCCTTATGATACACTTAATGAAAAAAAATCTTATGCTCCAAAGATGAATATTTAATTTGATTTTTTAAGCCATGTTGTACCCTGTGTTCTACATAAGAAACAGGCACAGTGTGTGCCTGTGCCTTAATCAAAACCAACACCATTTCATTAAGACTCACATTCCCTTTGAGAAGAAAGGTGTTAGGCTGGGATTCAGCAGGTGGCACTGTTACACATAATTTAACACTTTTACAGGACGGGCATACTTTTTGATATGGAGATGAGTTATGCCTTTGTTAGATTTTCCAGTGAAGTTTCTTTCTGGGGAGCAGGAAAAAAAGGACAGGTCTTCCAAAGTGTAGGAGGGTCTCTCTCCACTTTAAGCTCTCTTACAGGAGTCAGCAGTTGAAGCAGAAGTCAAGGTGTACATTGGAAATGCTGGGAGACGTGCAGCATTTAACTTGAAGCCCATTTCTCTTTCAGGAACTAGTTGAACGTTTAAATAAATCTCACATCACTTTGAAGAGAGCTATCATCCATATGCTCTGCTTTCAACAGAGAGTCAAGTCACAAAAATTCCTGAGGTGCAAAACCTTCACATTGAGAATGCTCACAATATTTAGTGGCAGTTATTTAAAAAAAAAAAAAAATTAAAAATTAAGTGCCTAATACTTTTTCTTACACTGAATGTTACTTTATTGCACTGAAATTGGTCTTCCCTTCTGTGTGAGCACCAGCAGGTCTACAGGGGTTACCGGGGGAGAAATCTAGAAATCTGGGTACAAAACTTCAGCTCATGTCCTTGCACTTTTTCTAGGTTAACTGCAGCCCAGGTCCTTGGCTTGGTGCTCTGTATCATAACTAGTCCCCCACCTCTAGAAGCTCCCAGATGAGAGGCACTGACTTGTAGTTACACACCAAGGAAGTGTTAAACATGAGAACAAATTTTCTACTGTTTTGGCATATCCATCACTCTCTAGTCTACTCCCTAAGATCAACAAGCACCTCCCAGCAATGTGCACTGCAGTTATGAATTTATCTTGATGGCAGAAAGCTTTTCTCTAGGCTCCAGCCTTGTTTTCCTAGATGTCCCTCACTTACCCATTCCACTGTCACTCATGAAGAATTAGTTACTGGCTTGTTCCTTCTCCACTTCCCACAACATAACAGGGTCCACCTCTGACTGTCCGTCAACTCTTCACAATAAGTTCTGAAATGGGACTTCAGTTTCAAAGAATTGATTCTTTACCACCTAGTATTGCAAGGAATGAGATTTTCAATCTCTGCCTTTTCCTGCACAGCCAGGGATGGTAGCTAACACTTTTGAATCAGATCTAGTATTGTGTTATTTGTTTTGTCTGCTTTTTGTTTTTTCTATCTACTCTCATGGAATTCATCGAACATGAAGCAAAGTATTTTTTTCTTGGTGATTTTTTGAGAGGTTTTTGCTTGTTGGGGCTTTTTTAAAATCATAATTTAAACTGATTTGTGCCAACATTGAAAGCTTTGAACTTTAATCTAGGAGGTTGAGCCAAGCAAATAACAGATATTGCTGTCTAAGCTTTTGGGAAAAAGCAAGGATGTGGAATCATCAAGAAAGATTTATGAGAGAGGAGTTTGGTCTCTTTTGAGGCAAATCTATACTGAGGTTACAACAGCTTTTAAAACAGATGTTTGAGCCAGGAAACCACAGGTGGGAAGAATCAGATGGCATCTTCTTAGGAAGGCTAAAGGAACTCTGAAGAGAAGATCTGTAAGAGGAAGACTGGTATCTATTACAAACTCTGAGGCAAGCAGCTTTACTGGCAGATGACATGTGGAAAATAAATGGGGAAGCTGTAAAAAAAAAAATAAATGAAATTATCAGATCATTCTATTTTACTTGTGAGCGTGCTTATTTCTTTGTCAACATGGTGGCCAAACACTGGTACAGGTGTCCAACAAAGATGGTTGATGTCCCAAGCCCATCAGTGTTTGAGGAGCATTCAGACAATGGCCTTAGGAAACACACTTCAACTTTTGGTCAGACAAGTTATCCCTTGAGTGGGAATGATTTAATTATATTTTGTTCCTGGATACTAGGCAAGGAGACTGTACTTCCAAAGACATGCTGCTGCTTTGAATTAGCATTTGCCTTTGAACTCATGTCCATTTGTAAAGTTAAGGCTCTGGCACCAAGAAGAGCATCAATGTTATACAAAAGCTGCCTATTTGGGAATGAATTTTTCAGTGACCTTCACAGGACATGGCCAATTTCCATGCCTGCAAGTTATTCTGATAGGAAACTAATATATGCAATTTGAAGACAATGCATAAGCTGAGGAAACCAGCAGAGAAAAAACTCAGAGACCAGTATCAGATGGGCTCAAAGAGACTTTTAGTATGGCAGGACATGCTGGGCTATTCTCTCTGTAAAACAATACCATCTGCCTTCCCCCTTTAAAAATTAAAATTCAAATAGAAGCATAATTCTGACTGTTTCAGCCTTTATCAACTCAACTGTTCAGCACAGCATTAAATAGTATGAAATAAGGACTCTTGGAGGACTGTGCATACTGCATGAAAGCATTCATTAAGTCTAAGTTATGGTTACTTCTGCTGTCAAGTCAACAATGCACAATCAGTGGTGGCTAAAATTTTAGGCTGGTATGTTAGACTAACAAATAGCTTTTGAGTCATATAAATTCTGTTTCCTGCTAATGAGGACAAATTATATGTCACCACAGAATTAATTTCTTTCTTCGCACTAAACAAAATAACAGGAAGAAACTTCTTATAGACACAACTTTGTAAAAACTTGAGATTTTTGCCAGAAACAGCACTTCTGTTTTCAGCATAAGTGCACACAAAGACGAGGCAAAGGCAAAAGCATTTGGATTCAGACTTTTAAGAGAAAGAAAAAATAATAAATTGAAAATTACATCTATGCACAATTCTGCAAGTGCCCTATCTTGTCAAAAATATTTGGATTCACATGAAAATGAAGCATCTCTGAAGTTCAGGCTGTACCGAATTCAAACTCAAACTTTTTGGCCAGGACCATTACTTATTAGGATGGCATCCTGCATTATCATAGACCACCAACCCGAGTTACTAGATTTTATTGAACACTCTTCCTAAAGTCCATAGACCGCTCCTTGCTGGCTTGCCAAATGCCAACTCAGAGCCATTCAAATCAGCACTACAAAACAATATCCCCATCTCATTTCTCTCTGACTGTATCAATACCATTCCCTATAAACCACTTGGCATAAAACATGAAACTTTGTCATAGACTTATTGAATGGTTTTGGTTGAAAGAGATCTTAGAGATCATTTATTTAGAAAACATTAGGTATATGGTATTTAGAGCAGGATTTGGGAATAAACCACTGACCACACCACCACAGATAACATTAAGAGCATATAACCCCTCATGCAGGACAAAGCTTATGCCCCAGCGTCAGAACAGGATCACAGAAGCATTCTGCAGTTACTGTACTTCCTCAGGATCACTAAAAGAAAAAATTACAGATTTTGCAGTCCAGACCATGCAGCTGAATCAAGATAAAATGGCCTACAGCTCTACAGAGCTGTTCATCCAGTGGGTAAAGAGCCCCAGAAAGCAAGGCTGTATAGAAGCTACAATGTGCACAAACTGAACTTCTGTGAAAGGACTGGTTTTCCATGTAAATGATGGTAAAGCCTGCTATAGGTAGTTTGGAAGAACACACAAATAAGAGGCTAAACCTACCTTAACCCTGTGTTGTACTGCAACAAAAGGGAAAGCTTGCACAAAGCAGCCCAATGCTAATAGCTTCAAATTTCACCCAATGCATGAAGAGCCCAACTCCTCTTCAGTCCCAAACATCAGTTGGTGTCTGCTCCTCAGCCCAACTCCTGGGAAGTGCAATTCAAGATAGTTAAGTGACAAAGCCTGTGGATCTGAGGGAATTACAGACCGTAAGTTCACAGAATTGTGTATTTGTATGTAAGAGAAATCAGTAATCTCTTGATTATAGAATACTAAATCAAGTGTTTTCAAGTGAAAAGAGCTAAATCTTTGGGACATTGCAAGAAGTTAAATTTATTCTACAAAGCCACATTAACAACATCTCAGTTAATAGAGTGGGGATAGAGTTATCTTAGGAAAACATTCCATAAATGTTGATGTGCTCATTGTTATATTTGATAGGAAGTTCTAAAGGCTTAGATATTTTGTATGAAGTCTGATAATATTTTTAACTAAAAGAGATCTTTTCAACCATTTTTTCCATTTCTCCAGGAGTAAGCCTACCAGTCACAATTGATTCCTGCTTTCCCAGTACCTCACAAGGATGTCATCCCTTTCTTTTTAAACCAAATCCTTTCTAGCATTTCAGAAGACAGAAATAAAATCATCTACTCACAGTTTTAGCTATAATAGTTCTGAATAATTTATATGTAGGAAGAGAAGAGATGTACAGCATATGACGGATCATATTAGCATGGAACAGCTCCGTAAACTGTTTTCCAGAGGAATGACAGTTTAGTTGCATCTTTGTAAATTATACACAGAAAACTGAAAAACAAGCCACTTCCAAAATGTAAATATTTCTAATTAAATCATTGCATGTAAGAGTAGCTTCTCCTATCTTGTTGCATACTTTTTTTTTTTCTTATAAAAGCAGATAATTATTTGACTATTTATCAAAATTCCCCTTAGATTAGGGGAAGGTGCACTGAGGTATAGGCCTGAGAAGCAGGAATTCAGGTCTCATCTATCCATTTAACTGTTCTTTCAGAGGCAGTGATGGGTGGAGCATCTTGCAGGCACAAGGCAAGTTCTGTTCCCAGTTCTGTCAAGCGATCCCAGACAAGACATTAGTTCTGTTACTAATGTCTTCATAATATAGCAATAGACTTCTGTGACATCTTTCTTTTAACATCTACAAGACATAAAAGTCTGCAAAATTTAGTGAGATCAAAAAATAAAAAGAACTTTGGCACTTGCTCCAACATGAAAAAATTAGTGAATTGCCCAAATAATTAGATATAATTACACACTCCAGTTAGCAAAACACACAAACTCTCACAAACAAAACCTACAACTCTCAGTCCAATTGGTCTACTTTCATGTGCATTTGTAGGTTGGCATCCATATTAGAACTAGAAATTTTCCAGTATGTGCCAACTAACAACCTTACTAGGAGGTGAGTAGGTCCCTGGGTATGGGAATAGTCCTTCGCTCTTCCAGCACAGCCATACAGAATTAATGAAATGGAACATTCAGAGTTTAACAGGCTCAGCAGATGATGCAAATTTCGCTCTTTGTCTCTCCACAGTATTCCCTGATTGTATCATTAGCAGAACAGCTCCACCAGGAAAGAGGAAAAAGTGGGTGTGAGTGAGAAAGACTTTATGTACCGTACATATACAGCAAAGTACACAGGAAGAAGCTGATGTGAAAAAAATTAGTCAAATGACTGAAACAAGACCAGGAGAATACAAGCAGAACCGCTCCATAGGTCGTTGTGTGCCCCCCTGCTCCCTTAAAGGACCAATCATGATGGTCATTGCTGTGTAGATGGTGGGAACATATTTACATACTCAAAAATCCCTTCCTACCGTTGGGTCAGACTGTTGAGAGAGGAAATAGCACAAGAGCCACTTGACCAATTCTATGGAAGGCTAAAGCATTGCCTTTTAAATTTAGACCAAAGTGACTGCTCTTCATTTTCTGGCTCTCTATTCTTAAGCTGCTTGCTGAGGAGGGACAGCTTCCTCACCCTCATCCTGGGCCCCACTTACAAAGTGGATTCTGGCAGTAAAAAAAGAGGTGTTCTGCTCCTATTTGGACAAGGCTGCTGTGTGCTGGTAATCCAGTACAGCCAACAAAGCAGATTGTGTCAGTGTCACAGCTTAGCCAGTCCCTCCTGAGCACACTGACAACGAAAAACAGTGCAACATTCTGCTTTCTCTTTTAATAGAGAAAAACAAGTTAAACTTAATAAGCCTCCAGGAAAAGTGCTTCTAAAATTGATATCCAACTTTTCAGAGACATTTTACAT
The DNA here is from genome assembly GCA_009812075.1 of Sialia sialis. NCBI lineage: Eukaryota > Metazoa > Chordata > Aves > Passeriformes > Turdidae > Sialia > Sialia sialis. Next base: position 12,029,142 of record VRYO01000638.1, on the reverse strand, counting down.
CCAAGGAAGCATTTTCTAATCATCTATGATACTTCTTATTTTCTAGACTTCCTAGACACTGCCATGAGGAAGCATGTAATTGATTGAGGTCTCAAGATTTAATGTATTCACTGAACCTTGGTCTACTAAAAGCTCATATTCATCTCAATAAGAATTGAATCAGCAGGTCACACCGTGCCACCAGGATAATTACAGACAGAATGTATGAGATTTTTTAAATCCACTATTTTTTGTGTAACTTTAGTTTATATCAAGCATGAATGACAAGGAAGGTCCAAAAGGTTAAAGCAAATGCTTAGCACAAGAATCAGACTGTTGTGATATTCTGTGATACTCAGAACCAAATCTGCTATATTTAGGGAGGTAAAACACAGTTATTTTCACTTGGAAGATTGTTTTTTCAAAGGGTTTGGTTTTTGTTCGCCCCTCCAAATAACATTTGGCCTTATTCACACTGAACTTAAAGGCATTTCATTACAATTTATAGTGAAACTCAGAGTGCAAATATGCATTTAAAAGTATTTATAAAAGCAATCACTTCTACTCTCCACAATTTCCACACTTCAATTTGGATCTTATTTCTTCACATTTTTGTTATTTACACAGTAATTTCTGCTTATCCAAGAGTGCACTGTTCAGATGTAATATCTCGCTTTCAGCAAGGCCCTGCTTTTTACCCAATTTTTCACCGCTAAATTCACTGGAGTAGAAGAAGGTCAATAAGTAACTCTCTCAAGAGTCTTAATATATAATCCAATTATTTTATGCATTTTTTTAACTTGACAGTGTGAAGGGTTGATAAATTGAGAGTTAGGCAGATGCACTGGAAACAGATGTTGGAGGCAAACTCCTCTGGCTCCCTGGTCTCTGGGTCCTGGCCATTGGCCAGATTATGAGACTCGTGCTCATCCACACCAAAACCACTTCATTTAGAAAGCACTTATCTCCACCAACTGACTCGAGGCTAATGACTCTCAAGATTAATGTCAGACTTAGGTACCTGCATGATTTTGCTGATTTGTAACCAGCACCAACTTAGCAGCAGCTCTTGTGGAGCTGCAGCTGACATCTCCACTGTGAGTGTTGGGAGCATACAGGTGGGAGAGATGATGCTACCAGAGAGCAATTTCTTAGGTATTACATAAAAATAATGTATCCATGAAACAAGGTTTAACATCAGAGACTTCAACATAGGCAGGTGAATTAGTACTTAGCAATGGGCCAGATGACCAGAGGTAAATCCTACAATAATGTGAATATTACCAACAAACAAGCTGGTAATTCCTCTCAGAATGACCAAGGAATGTGTTACTGGTGTGTCGATGTGGGAAGGCAGGTGTAGTAAGTGGGACAGTATGGGAGGGATTTGGAGATAGACTCAAGGACAGAAGTTACTTGTAATTGTCTCAGATTAGATGACAGCAATGTCTGTTTCCATCTGAAAACTGTGCTCATTCCCATGCCAATGGAATAAGAGCTGTATAATAAGATAGGATCTATGGTGATGTGACTGCCATAAAAATAAATAAAGCTCTTATAAATAATTATGATATACATAAAAATAGAGCAGCAAGGTTTATAACTGGGCAATCGCAAGTCTTTCAAGTGACTGAAAGACATTATCACATTTAATTTAAAAATGCATTTAATACTGATGAATTATTTTCAGATAGGGAAATTTCAGGCCATTATGCTGCAACTTGCTGTTTGAAAGATTCAGGATGCAAATGTGGTTAACTTGGTATCAATAGCCTGGCAGAGTTAATCACTGCCAAAGTAACTGAAGTGTTATTGAAATTACCGTCATAACACTTAGAAATCACAGTCAGGCATCACAAGTTCTGTGTATTAAAAAGACAGAATAGAAAGACAGAGCCTACTGTGAGCAGCTTCCAGACTGGTTTGTCTATGAGACAACAAAAGAATGGATACAAAAAAGCAGGAGAAAAACACACACTGGCAATGCATAAATCTCATAGCAGAATGCCCTGCAGAGACCCCCAAATTCGTTGCTAAGTTCACACCAGAAAATATCAACATGTAAATGAGGTCCTACTGCTTTAGCACCTGCATTAGTCTACACTTGTGCAGTCTGAATTGTATTTTGGTCAGCAGAAGCCAAGGCTCCAGCAGAAGGTAACAGTTCCCATTCCCCGCAGGAAGAGAGGACCTCACTTTTAAAGTGAAATTCATCTGAGCTGCTGCCAGCAGTTCAAACACAGCCCACCTTCCTTTGATACAAATGATGCAATTGCTAGCACATGCCTTGGCTGCCACCAGTAAAATGAGTTAAATCATTATGATTTGTTGCCATAATTTGTTTTTCTAAGATATTTTAAACAGTTTTAATCCTAAAGGTTGTCCATTCCCTCCTTATATTGCAATTTTTGGATGTCTGCTCTAGAATACTACAGTATTTTAGCGCTACAGTCTGTTGGTGATTAAAGATAAACAAATTCCATGTATGGTTCAAAAGTTCAGCTCCAATTTGAAAGCTCTGGAATAGAAAGCGATAAAAGAGGATAGAAAATGAAGGGAGAAATTACAGGATAAAAAAATGCAGTTGAGAAGAGGAACTAGAAAGTTGTAAATAAGCATAGAAGCAATCTAATTACTATATACAGCACTTGTCAAATGCTACATTTCTCTGCTTTAACACCTGATCTACAGAGAAAAGCTGTTTGCTGCTCCTTCAGAGGCAGTTTGGTTTTACTTTATTGATTCAGCAGATACCATTGAATCCTCTGCTCTTCACCTCTGCCAAATGTAGCCCAGAGAATATCACCAGTGGATTCCTGCATGAAGCTCAATAATATCTTGCTGAACTGGGGCACAGCTTTTAGGAAGACATCTGGTCCTGACTGGATCCATAGGTGACTTGTTTCAAAAAAAAAGAAAAAAGGAAAAAAAAGAAAAAATACTTTATTTCCCATTTGAATTTGACAACCTTTGTTCTAACAGTCACAGGTTTGTATCCCGATGACAGCCCATCTATCAGTTCAGCATTAGACAATTCATACGTGCCAACAATCCTCTCTTTGGAAGGACTATGCTTTAGAGCGAGCAAGAAAAACAATCTTTAATAAAAAACTCCTCAGCAAGAAAAACAGCCTTTAATAAAATGTCCTCTGTAACTAAAAAGTGAATCAGAAACTCCACGGACAAATGATACAGGGGTCAATCAATAATGGCTCCAGAAACTAGAGTGACAAGCTTGGATGCAACAGCCTCAAAGCCCACTGCTGATGCAAAACTAGAACACCCCCTCAATAATTTTGTAATGACTCAGTGGTTCTGCATTGGACTCTGCAAATCATCTCTAAAATGGAATCCAGGGCCCAAAATGTGTCTATCTTTATCACCCAGACAGAGGCACTGTAGCAAAAAGTTACCATAGTTACATCTTAACGACAGCAAAATGAGATTTTGGAGTTGAGCATCGTTGCTGCTTTTAACTCCTCTGCAATATTTGTTGCTACTCAAAAAAATCCAAATATCAGTGCATCACCACCAGCTGTCCAAAGCAGGGAAATGCCAGGAGCAGAAAGGATCTACTTCCCTGTAGCACCCCTGAATAAAATTCAGCTGGCTGAGGAAAACAGCTGCATGGTCTTGGTGTAGGGTTAACTCACGAAAGGCAAAAGGGTTTGGACAAGGAACATGTTATTGCCAAGGCTGACAAGGCAGAACATGCAGTTTTGACTGAAATGCACAATCTTCAGGGACACCAATGACTGTTTCATGCATATGCACCTTCTGCCAAATTCCAAAGAGGGAAGAGAACAGAGAACTAGCCAGGAAATAAATAAAATCACAATTTTACAAATAATATTAAGTATTCAGGCATACAGTAATACTGGTCAGATGGAGATTTGTATCAGAGCAACAGAATCTTGCCTATACCCTCTAGTATCTCTCCATTTAGATTTTCCCAGTTCTCTGTTAGCAGGTGTTCTATGTACTTTCCTAAAACACAAAAACTGAAATCCATGCATCCATCGATTTACTCATTTGCAAGCTCCACATTATTTTTCTCCTTCTATTACTATATATAGACACATACATATGCAAATAGCTACAGTATACATGTGTGTAGGTGCTAATTTAATTGTAGTCAAGACAGCACTTACAGTTCACCACTAAAGAATTATTTCTTGCATTATGTATCTTACATAATCTTTATCTTCTCTCCATTTTCATTCCAAGTTCACTTTTTCTGGGTACCACTGTTTTAGATTATATAGGTGTACATGTGTGAAGCAAACCAAAGGACTGGAATCGTCTCACCATCAGACCCAATGTCAACCCACATTTCCCACATATTCCCCAATTCTGACATTCTCAATCTGAGAGATGTAAATGCACACATGAGATGGAATAACATTCTGACCTTACATGAAGAACAGACATAGAAGAAGTGATTTTCAGCCAAAACAGTTTGCTTTTTGCTCTGTGTATCAGGCATGAAATTAAAAATCATGAGAGCCATGTCTCAGTAACTAAGTTCAAGTTTTCTTGCATGCATCTACAACTTTGTCTATGAAAGACTGGCAGGTAGATTGCTGAGCACTGGAAGAGTTTGAATCAATACATGCTTCTGACTGACAGGTGGTCAACCACTGTGAAGGAAACCTCCCTGGCTGCCAGTCCAAGAGCCACTCTGGTGGCCACATTCACACCACCTGAGCTGGGACTGAGGCCCCTTCAGAGCTGCAAGCTCTACAGTCATGTAGTCAGACAATTTTCCTTTCCTGCTCAACCCAAGGTTTCCCATAGCAGAGCCTCAGATATCTCAATATTTAAAATAACTTCATCATGGTGCAACAACAAAATAACACCTCAAGCTCAAGCTGGGTGCCTCGAAGGAGGGACCCTGAAAAAAAGAAGCCATGGATTTTATATTCTTACAGTCCAAGCACACAAAATGGGAAAGTCTCATTTTAAAAACTGTGAATAGCCAATTACTTCTCTCTCTTCTCTAGAAATCCTCTCCAGAAGGTATGGTAGACCACACAGGACATGTGCTGGATTGCAAGCAGACTGCTGACTTTCCTAAGGAAGACACCAAAGCAGAATTCATGGCCATCATACGGTAATTAAACTTTTGCTCAGAGCACTCACCTTGTTGTGCAGGCTCACAAAAGTAGTTGTGTTACCATGAATTCATTGACATTAAAAATCACAAAAATTATTATCATTAAAAAATAACTACTAGAACAGCCTATTCTGCTGCAATGCTTCCTGATTACAGCTACCACAAGGCATGTAAAGCCATTCCCTAGAAGGCCACCTCAGTTAATAAATTGGAGAAAATGCAGCAGAGATTTTTTTTTTGTCTCTGTAACCACAGATCTTGTGACTAGAGAAAGACAGGAAAAATTTCAGTGCAGTAAGATTTTCTGCTTGAGAATGCCGACAGGTGTGAGTGGAATAAGCACTGAGGTCTGGGTGGCAGGAATATCTTTATGCCCTTTTTGGATATTTTCAGACAGAACCATTTGCCTCCCCACACCAGCTAAGAATGTCATCTTGTGTTACTGCCCTTTAGCTCCAGCTCTACACCTCCTTATTTCAGCCCAATTCACCCCTCTTTCTATGGCTGATACTTTAATAAAAGTTAAACCTACTCACATGTTTCTGACGTTAACTTTAATTTCAGTTTCTGCAGAACAGGGTCATAAGGAATTCGTACCATTTCGTTTAGCAATTCAATTAATGAAAGTATATTAAAATTACACTAGTAATGAGTAAAAAACTATTCAAACCTTTAGCAGTGTAGGAACTCCCAAATTTCAGTAAAAATACGCAACCCCTAATGAATTAATGTTAGCTCTGGAGCCTGAGAACAAAATTTGAACTCCTTGCCATCCAATCACATATCTACTCTTGGCCTAACCAGTTATTAATAATTTCTCTGCTGGTGATGAGGGCTATTTTACAATTTTATTTCATCAATTTCTAGTAGCGCAAAGAGGACATGTAGTTTGGTTCCATTTTTCATCTCTAAAGACGTGTAAATTTGAGTTTCTGACATTTAAATAAATCATTTTCTCCTATAGAAATGATAATAAACAAAATTCAAACTCATTGATCTTCACCCTGCATTTGCCACATTGAATCATAGAATTGGCATCCAAAACCTGAGTTTATAATAGATATTTTTTAGCATTATAATTATAGAACTAAAGCTGAATTTTGACAGCAAAAAAGCATATGTCACTGCTGCTTGTCAGCATATGTGGACAGCTTGAATAAAGCTCTAGAGGTGTCAGCTGTTCTCTTCTTCTCCCTGACAGCCAGGTAGACCCCACAGCTCTGCAGCTGTACCATGTGTCAATTAGCCAATATCCAAATGCAAATTTTTTCTTGTGAGGCTTGCCCTGCCCCAGCAAGATGTGATATAACTTCCTGCCAGACCCATTTGTTCTCACTTCAGCTTTCCATCTTTTAGACAAAAAGGCTTTGAACAACTTGAGGAACAGTCGAGAGGCAATGGACCAGGCAAGAAGATTGCTGATAAAGCAATCTGTAAATGATCACATGTAAGAAAAGGGAGATTCTATGTTGGATTACTCAAAGAGCAGAATTATAGGAGAAGAATCATGGAGTTCTTCTGCAAACCATTACAGGCAACCCAATCTGCAAAAATAATGAGTGAAAGAAACAATCCTTTACACATTTTGTGCCATCTATTATTTTCAAATATGGCACTGTGATGTTCATGCTTTGGTGACACCACAAAAAGAGAATGACAAACGTACCCTGCTAAGAGGACAGTTTAAGGGAGTAAAACATTCTGGAATTACTAACATCTAATGTAGGACTGAATGCTGAATAAAGAGATTCAATTTTGCCACAGACCTTTACTGAACATAGCAGTCACACATGAATGGATTACAGGAGCTGATTAATTTATGTATTCACTTTGAAATTTTAAAAAATATAGATTAAAAGCACTTCGAATAAAAATGTAAAATTACATCCCATTACAAAGCCCTAGTAGTGGTAAATGAAAGTGGTGGAAAATGTCTTTTTGAATATTTCTCTACACCCTCACATTCTTTGGACTATGTAAGGCAAAAATATCTATATTCTACATTTAGAAATCAATAGGAAAAAAGTGTCCAGTATTTATAAAAATAATTCTCATTAAAGCTCAGCGTTTCCAGAGTGCAGAAAATGTTTCACATACAATCAGCTGTATTTGTTTCAGTCAGAAATTTCCCACTGAAAGTTATGGAAGCAAGACTGGATCCTGAATTATAGAGAACATTTGCCTTCTTCATTTTAGTAATTGCTCAAAGTTCTGTTTGACCAAGTGCCTACCAAGGGTCACAAGAATGTAGTGACCAAAGAACTGATCCAGACAAAGCTGCCTGTAATGTCAGGCTCCCTCCTCTTCCCCTCAAAAGCTATAAAATCTTTTTAAATACTCAAGAAGGGAAAACAGGCTGGTAAGGCAGCTGAATAAATGATATCTGGAACCAGATTTTTAGCTACATAAAACATCTGTCGTGAATCAAAGTCAAGATGTGTTGAGGCAAGACTCCCCCAGAGGGACAGTGCTTTGTGCAGGGAAGAAAGAAAGGCCCACAGAGAACTGCATGGGCTCTGTGAGCAACAGCTTTCCTGAGCTGGGGGACTGGATTCATGCATGTGGAACTGAGCAGTCTAAAATGTGAACAAAGCTTTGCCCACCATCAGAGGCATTGTCCTTTCACAGGGCTTATGTTCTGTAAATACTGTGGACCCTCTGTGAGATTTCCAGGACATTCTTTTCCTCAACACTGTTCATAAATTCACCTAGGTATCACCCAACAATTAGTTTTCTTAAGTAGTTTTATAATGACAGTGCCATGACCTTACTCCAATGAAATTAATTCTATAGCCCTTTTTAACTTAATCCAACAAAAACCTACTCATCTCAACACAGACTCATGAATCATTTTAATATATACATTTATACTAGTATAATTAGTGTTATTAATATAAATTCAACAAGAATCCTAACATTATTTTTCACAGAGTAGTGATAGAATTATTACTGCCAGTATTAGAACAGTATTGAATATTAAATATGCTGTATGTCATAGGTGTTTTTAAAGTGCATGATGAAAGAAAAATTGTTGACATAAAAAAATGTAGGTTCTTTCTGTTTCATTTCATATAAGTGATTTTTTATCTACACAAGTTAAACACATACATAGAGAATCATTTACAAAATATCCCAATGTTAAAGCCCTCCAGTGAAAATTAAAATCCTAAACAGCAGACATAAGTTTCATTTCCTTAACCTATTTCGGTACCTGCACGTCTTCACTCAGGCACTACCTTTTCTGATGGGGACTAGTGTTAGTTTTTCTTACTGTGAGATCTAGCAGATCACTCTATCTCTGTGTCATTAGAAACATGAAAGTATGAGAAGAAAAATCTGCTTTGTCTTGTATTTAACATCTACTCAATTAACAGATTGTTGAATTCTTTTTCAGTTGTATCTCCCTTCTCTGGAAAAGTTTTACTCAACTTTTCCAGGGTCTCCAAACCACACGTCTACAAAAGACAAACTATTTTATCTGGATTTTTTTTTCCCTTATATTTAAGTGGAAATTAAATTATTCACCTGTCCTCCAATCACCACTCTTCATGTAGACCCTTCCTTCTCCAAAACACCAGGTGAGTGCCACCTCCTATTTTAATACCAACAAGAGAAGTAGGTCACCAGCAATGAGGAAAGACAGACCTCCTTTATAGAAGAGGGTATTACAAAATAATATTCTCAACATCTTTACATTACAACAAGCACAAGTGCAAATCGTTTTTCAACAAGTGGAAAATCATAATTTTTTCTAAACAAAAATTCAAATTTATCCAAGAAGTAGAAAATCATTAACTTCTCACTTGAGAAGTTCAGAGTATTATGCCTGGTAAAAAAAAGTCAGAAACTAGGCACTAAATGTTATTAAAAACGCTTTTTCAATTCATGTTAATTCTGAAAATAAGGATGAATTTATTTTAACAGGTATCCAGATAAATTATCACACTTGAAGATTTACTGCATTTTTTGTATAACATAAACACTGAAGTCTTCATTTAAACTCAAGGGCAGACCCTAACTATAGAATCACCACTAGAGCTTCTGGAAATCCATATGGACAGCTTTTCTGGTGTGGAAAGACACACATTATTACATTAAAATCAGCAGGGCTAAGAAAGTTGTTTTGTATTTGAAACAGCTTTCTGCACAAAGTGCAACATCTTTGTAAGAGATGTGCATAGAATAGACCTTTATCTTAAAGCCTTTGCTGAGAGAAATTCAGTTTAAGGAGCATTATTTTGTTAAACCAAAAAGCAAGTGTAAATATTGAATATGTTCTATACCAGATGTGCATGAACAGAAAGAAGGTTGCCTTGTCAAGTATTACAGAACATGATATCTATGTCTATATTAGGGACAGATACCTCAGGGGGAAAAAAAATTTAATAAAAAATTAAAAAAAAAAAAGAAGCATTTGATTTCATGAGTAGAAAACATTCATCTGACAGATTAATTATTTTTGAAGCAACAGCAGCAATGAACTGATTAATACATGGAGCTCTCTATCTCTGTGCTCATATAACCATCACATTAAGTGAATTCCATTTCCCTGAAAAGATTCTGACTTACTGAAAGGTCTTTATGCACTTATAAATGTGTCAACAAGTGACAAGGAGATAATAGTTTCCAGGAGGTATTACTGCAATGTATATTTGATAATGAAATTTGCTGGTTAAATTAGCCAAAAAAAAAAAAAGTATAAAGGTCTAATGGGCTTAGTCTACCATTCAAAGAAGCGCACACTGCTGGTTGTAGCAAAGAGATGATGATGCTTTCTGCAATGGAGTATCACAACCAGCCAGGACAGAGATTAATTTTTCTGTTTGCAAGGGAGGTATTTTTACAAATAAATTCGGCCCTGAGTACAAAGTCTTGACAAACCAACCCCCATTACCATAGTTACCAGTTTACAAAAAAAAAAAATATCTGTTTTTTGTCTAGATCATTGCAACTCACCCTCTTGCCATTGCAACTCTAGGAATCCTTTACTGGATATCCACTGAGGGTCACTGACCACCTAAATCATAAGGTATCTGCTGTTCTGATACCTAAACAGATTGTTCAAGCTAGAAAGTGATAAACAGCAAACCAGCAGGTCCATTCTGAACATTGGGATACTTTCTATTTACATTTAAATCAATATTTCTAGATTTGCAATATAAGGTGAAGATTCAGAGACTTCTGGGAGCAGTTCAAGAGAGCACACATTGGGAATTTTATGCCCCAAAAAATTAATATAAATCAAACTCCAAGCTTCTACTCTATCAAAACAACTTAAAATCACTCTTGTTAATTCTTGATTAGCCATACCAGCTAAACAGGGTAATGAGTGCTACTTATTACACTGAAGAGAAGAGAAATCGAAATCTCAAAGATTTAAAGATGCAGAGCACTGGGGAAGCCATTTGACCGGTACTCAGTAATGCACTCGGATTATATGATGAGTGGTTTATAAGAAAGGACTCAAGTGTCAGAAAAGTGTCATGTGCTATCATGGAATGCTATTCAATACGTCTATCACTTTTGTCACTTCAGCTCATTGTCTAAGAAAAGGAAAAACCTAGTGGGATGTAGCAAAATGGCAATGGTATATTTATGTAAATGCATCCTTCTCATCAAACAAGATGAATTACATTTCCTCCTCAACCTGAGACAAATGATAAAATACCAGAATATTTTACAGTTATGCAATTATTATCACCTGGAAGAACCTAATCTAAAGGGATGATGTGAAGCAGCAGAGAGTTCTGGGAAAGGATTTCCTTAAGTAAATGCATCCCATATTTCGGCAGAGAAAAAATTCATACTGGAGAGTTCTATGTCAATATAGAATCATGAAAAAAATTCTAAAACTGTACTGGTATGTTAATGGACTAGATCTTCAAAACAGGAGCCATATCTATATTTCTTTTTATGAAATGCAATAAGTCCTTTCAGATTCTTTCTGAAGTGAAAAGAATTAACGTTCATTTCTCAAGTGTGAGAAATTATGCTTTATCCGTAAATATAATATCTTTACATATTCTAGTGTGAAATTAATACATCACCACTACATAAAATGTATAATTCATGTACTGATAGCCAGTCAGATGTAGCAGCCATGAAAACAGAGGTGCCTGCAAATCATCAGCATACATCTGCAAAACAAATGATGGCAACAATCCTCTAAAGGTGGACTGGGCAGGGAGGTTTAAGTGCCAAATTTTCACTGCATCTTTCTGTTACCTTTGCAAGTTCATATTCAAAAATGGAAATTACACTTAGAAAAGAATATAAGAATGTTTGGTTTTTTGTTTGTGTGCTTGTTTGTTTAAAAACATTATGTGTAAGTAGGAAGATAATTAGTTGTTTTGGACTCTAGAAGGCAAACACTTCTATACAATGAATCTAATTACAGCACGAGCTCCAGGAGAATAGTAGGGGCATGTATTGAAACAATGATGTGGCTTGTAAGTGTTCCTGAAAGCAGGATTTCAGAAACAGTGAGCAAATCAGGAGCTAGTGACACAGAACCTTCACAAACTCCCATTTACTTTGAATCCTTCTCTGTTGTGGAACAGTGTGGAGGATCCTCCCCAGCACATCCAGAAGGTTACAGATGTCTGATAAAGTCACCGTGAGCAGATTGCAGGGGACACCATGGAACACATAATGTACCACAGAAGTGAATAAAAGTAGTGTGTAAACTTGTGGATTAGCTTGTCAGTAATTTAAACAATGAAAAGGTAGATATCCTGAATACAAATTTACATACTAAGAAACAAAAAAAATATCCCAAGGAAGCCAGAATCTCTACAACTTATTTACTGAGAGAAAGAACTGAGTGTATTTGAGAGTGTACATAATAGGTACTCAGTGTCTGATGTAGTGGATATCACAGCCACAGACTGAAAATAAGGGAACAAAAATGCCATGCATCTGCCATGGCTGGATTGCCAGAGTTTAGGGATCGCAGCAGGGAAAGCTAGTGTAAAATGCCTCATTTCTGTAGCTCTTTAAAGGGACCTCTTTCACATTTCAGATCACTGCCAACATCCCCACACAACCAAAATATGGCCTGAAAGACAGTTGACTTTGTTGCCTGAACCTCTGAGTATTCCCCCAAAGCAAAACTACACATCCTGATGGGAAAATGCTGATAGGATTCACAGGACCTTGCACAGAAGCCAGAGGAGACACAGGCCTCATTCTCCTCTCAATCACCCAAGGCTGTACAAAAAGAACCCTCTCCCCCACTGAGCCTGATCCTGCTTTGCTTGCCAGCTGCCATTCATTGTTCTGATGGCTTCAAGCAGCCCTAAAGCCCATTAGCCACTCGCTGGCAAGAAACAAAACATTTCCAAAGACCCCAAATGTGCTGCAGCCCCAAGCTGTCAGCACAGCCCCTACAGAGAAATGAGGGGAGGTCAGCTTTCACCAGGAAGTGCAGCAGAAGCTGGATGGCTTCAGGGTACTTGTGGCATAAAAAACAGACTTTAAGTAGCCTTCATACGTAGCCACAAACGAGGGTCTGGCTCTTTGCACAGGATTAAAACATTAAAAGAATCTTTTAAAAGGATACAAGAGCAAATGAAGCATTTTGTACTGTTCTCCCTGTTGTGATCTTCACCCATTGGCATGCTGGTCTTGACAGATGCAAAGCATTTTTTGCTCCTTCACTCTCATTTTGCAGTGGTGGCACAACTACAAGAAACACTGTGAATCCATTAATCAATTACTCTCAAACATCCAACTCCTCCTCAGACCAAACAGATGTCCCACAAACTTGTCACTGCCTATCTCCGGGTACCTTTGTGAAAAAAAATATTTAGTTTATTTTACTTATATTAAATAAAGAATTAGCCGAAGAAGCTACGTGTAAGGTTTGAGGAATAAGCAGAACTTGGTATCACAGAATCATAGAATGGTTTGGGTTGGAAGGGACCTTAAAAATCTTCTTGTTCCAACTCCCCTGCCATTGTGGTTGGTACACCTTCCAGCAGATCATGTTGCTCAGGGCTCCATCCAACCTGGTCCTGAACACTTCCAGGGATGGGGTATCCACAATTTCTCCGGGTAACCTGATCCAGTTTCTCATCACCTCCTTAGTAAACAACTTCTTCCTAACATCTTATCTAAATCTCCCCCCTTTTAATTTAGATTTTCTTTGCCCCTATACCTCTCATGGGAAATCTGTGCTAGAATTTTACTTCATCAACGACTAAAAATGTCCTTCTAGTTTCCAAATTTAATTGTATTTATGATTGCTTTATGCTCATTTGTCCTTTTGCCAACACTGCTCTTTAGCTTCAGCACTTTTGCTTCCTCAGTCATTTCCCATACACAAGCTTGCAACTTAGTAGTCTCCAAATACATGACCTTGTCCCACACCACAGTGAATTCCATCTGATTTTCACTACTCTGGGACTTAAGTTCATATACTTCTTTCTAGCTGATAAACTGCTCCTATTCAGAGTTTTTTCATTCATCTGAATATTTCACATATACACGTGTCCTTTTTGGGAAAATTATGTGAACAAAAATACAAAAAAAATTAGTTAGAAGATCAGTTCTTAAAAATTGTACTGTAACCTAGTCCTTCAATTAAAATTTTCTAGTGTCTCCTGTAGTTCTCAAACTCTCACATGATTTTTTACTTGCTTTGCAACTTTCTTTCTGATGAACATTATCCCTAATTTCCCTAGGAGATGCCAGATCACATACAAAACTACAGTCCAGCTAGAGAAGTCCAATTGCATTTTCCTATCTAGAAAATGAGTTATCTTATCAACGAGGTCCCTATAGGTTTATCCTCAGTGTATTCCATCAAATCAGTGCTGAGCAGCAGCCAAAACGACAAGTCACTGAAAGATTGTTTCCAAAAGTGCCAGGTGCTGTATATTTTATCCAGCAGAGTTCACCTTCATTGCTCATAGCCCAAACCTCTATTAGTGGCTGATGTGACACCAGTGCCAATATTTGCCCCTGCTCAGCTGAACCAAATTCCATCATCACTGGGACCTGAGTGTCCCTATTGATCTCAGCAGCCACGCCAGGGCACAGAACCTGCCCATCTTCCCTGTCTTTGATTCAGGTTGTATCAAGTTGCAATATAGTCTACAGTACCCTGTAGTAGAAAGTTACACTTCTAGCAGTAAGCTCCAAAAAGAACAGAAAGTCAGGGAAGGGACAAGACAAAAACGTGATCTCTTTTCCTAGATTCATGACATTCATGAAAAACTGAGCCAAAACACACAGTTTCACATCATCATGATGGCACTGGTGTGCAGGACTCATGGATTATGCCAGTTTGATTTGCTTGCCAAACTTCTCCAGAAGCGGAGGGTAACACAAGAGAAATTGAAGAGACTGACAAGTTTTTTCTATTTTAGTAATTCCATAAAGCCTATTAGTCCACACTTACTTTGCATGTGGCTTTATTCATAAGACATAATGATGAAAGCATTCAAAGTATAGTAGCAGAGCTCTGTGAAAGCTTAGATCATGACTGCACACAAAAGCACCGTGTGCTTTCATATTAACAATACATCCTGGTAAGACCTAAATAAATGTACCACTCCATAATCTATCTTCTGTGAGGGTGGCTGCTACTCCACAGGCAACTCCCAGAACTTGGTTCATTAGTTTAAAATGAAAGTCAGAGTAATTCAAATTTTATCCTTCAAGAGGAATCAGTTAAAGTCATACAGGACTCATGCGTTGGAAAGGAGCAATGTATTGATGTCACATTGCCTACTACAAAGTATTTGCAAGCAAGCATATAAATATATAAAAGGAATATCACATTCATTTCAGTAGGTTTAAATTTGTTCATCTCCCTTCATGAAAGAAGAATTTGTCAGCTCCCTCTCAGAAATACATAGGAACATTTATTTTAACTTGTTTAAAATGAACCTAGCAAGAAATTACCTAAGACATGGCTCCCCTTCCTTTCATTCTTCTTACAACAGAAAATAAAAGATGGCTGTATCTGGAAGAGGAACACAGCTTTAACCTCTACAGGCATTGAAGGTTTTGACAATCAGCTACTCAGTCATAACACCATAAACATTGATTTACATTTCAGATCAAAGGTATGAATAAAAGACCAAAGATAGTCACCTTTCAGGATACACCATATTACACAGAAATGCAAGACATTAGGTCAAGTACTCCAAATCTTCCTCTTGAAACTGGTGACATTTTTCAGTCTTACTTCATGTGGAATATCCTAAGACATTAAGCTCCTGAAAGGTTTATGAGAATCAACAGTAGGATGCGGAACAGACGTTATTGATGCTGCCATTAGAGAAAGGGGGGAAGAAATTAAGTCACTACTCATTTGCTTTGGCAGCAGCCAGGCTGACATGCACTCCCTGGCTGTCCACTCCACACAGCTCCTGTTGGACACACCACAGACTTTCTTTTCTGGCTGCTGAGCAAAAAAAACCACAGAAAGGTGTTTGGGCATTTGGGAATTCTGCACTGCAGGAAGAGTTTTAAGAAAGCAGAAACTGGTCAACATACAAGATAAATGACCAGGAATGTAGAAATGTGAAAATATTAGAGAAGAAAAAGGAAAAACAAGTAGGATTGTTGTTTTAAGGGAGTCACAAGAGACAGAGAAAATTGAGGTTGTTAGACAGGAGGAACTCAGGGCTCAAATCTGCATGATATCTGTCTTTGTTAACACTTTTTTTTACAGAACAATTTTGTAAGAACCAAAATGAAGAATGCTGCATGGAATCTAGTGAGTCAGTCCAAAGGAATTCATTGGAAACTGTAGATGCTCTTTATTTCTTAATATTTGTATTTGTGTTTGTATGTTTATTTATATTCCGAATGCACAAATAATTTTATTCAAAAGTGCTTGTATTTCTGAAAAATCAACACTAATTTTAAAAGATTAATTTAAAAGATAACACAACAGAGGCATTTATATGCAGTGCATACTGTGAGAAACCTTAAACCCTAACAATGTGAACAATAATTGAATGAAAAAGCTGTATCAAAACACTAAACAAAAATCTGACAAGTTGGATGAGCAACACCAAGCTATATATTGACTTCTTTTTTTATCTTGTCAGTAAAAATAAAATCAAAGGTGGAGAGAAAGGAAAATAAGCCCAACAGTTATCAGAACAAATAAAGGCTGTATTTATTCCATCTCAGCACAACAGAACACAGGAAATGTCAGACCAGAAGAGTCCATTTTGACCCATTACAACCAATATCTTTCTTTCTAATATTTTTTTGCTGCTTCAAAGGAAATACGCTGGCATTCTCATTCTTTGTACAAACTATGTGATGGAGAGATGAAGAAATTCCTCTGGCAGTCCAGACATCCACCCATTTTAACACTGGATCATGGGTCTGCTTCTGAAATTCCAATTTTTATCCTTGCCTGGGCAAGTTACTAAAACTTTTTTAGGTACTATAAACTATTTTCCTTAAGAAGGTCCCAGTTATAGTAAATTACAGTGGTTAATTTTTTTTTGTATATACACGCTACAATCAATGGGATAAACACCGTTGGTACATTTAAGAGGCAAACTCTATGCAGCACTGGATTGGTGCAGAAATGGTTTCATTCTGAGAACAGCTTGGAGATGGTTTCTTTCCAGACTGAGAACACTCTCCTCCGATTTACAATGGATAATGTGCTGAGTGCATAATACAGAAGATGTACAATGATTTCTTAAGAAATCATTGGCACCTTAATTGTATTATAAAAATCAATAGTTTATCATTTAATGGATTTACTGGACAGAGAAACTGGCTACGCTATTTAAAGTTCCCACCGGTCATCCAGAGGCTGTTTTTCTTTAATCCCATTCAAAAATTCTCTGAGTCAAAGAAGCATGACCAAACTATAAAAGGCATTACACAAAATATCCTTCTATCCTGCAAAGCTGAAATGAAACAACTAATAGATTGGAGTGTTTGAAGACTGTAACTCTTGTAAAGCACAGTAACAGGTGCAAAGAGACCCTGCAAATATTTATACTCTAACATAACTCGCCAAACTTAAGCACAGGTTGTTTTCATACTAAGCAAACCATGGCACGCTTTTACTTTTCCTGTATTCTTTCCTTGTTATTACATAGCTTTAATGAACTGTCCTGAAGGAAAGCAGGGGATTGGCATATACAATGCATAAAGCTGATGGATGTTTCAGTTACAGAAGTTCACTGCCATTTTTCAGATAGTACCATTTTTTTCTTCTCATCTGTAAACAGATACCAGTTGCCACAAAATAATCCAAACAAAGTGAAAAAGAGGAACAAATTAATAATCTTTTTAGCCCTGTGCTGGTTGTCTTTCTACATCCATGAATGCTGGCTAACTAGTTAGGCATCCTCATTAAATATATCTTCATGATTCAAGCGTTTAAATGCCTGCTCTGAACTGAAATGTGGCCAACTGGTCACATGGGTGGATTCCTATAAAACCTGACAAGACATAAGCAGCCAGTTTCAAGTATTACTGTCTGAGGACTCAACTCTTTCTGGAGTGGTGCAACACATTTATTTTACAAAAAGACTATGATTTTTTCATGCTTTGTCAACAGAATTAGTCTGATGATGGAGAGCTGTCTTTGCTCTCAAGTCACTGCTGTCCAGTGTGGTGTAAAGAACAGAGAGATGAAAGGGAATGTCTCCACAACCTTTCTATCCCTGCTGCAGCTGTGTCTATCCCCTTGACAGTCCCTTTGACCATGACCATTCTGGAGTCCCCTTCTGTGTTTGAGCATCAGGACTACACATGAATGAGAGGAAACTCTGTCTAATCTTGGAAGTACACACCACAGAAATTGGCCCAACCCTGTTTTGTCATAACTATCCACAACCATCAAATAAGGATTCTTACAGAATGTCCATGATTAAATATTTTGGGGCTTTGGAAAATAGGCTGTGAACTGATTCTCAATTTTAACATATTTACCCACAAAGAGTCTTCCGCAAACTGCCATTTTCTGAATCAGAATCTAAAAGCAAAGCCGTAAAATGATGGAGAGATTATATGTATCTCTCATAGATCTTATTTTGTTCTAGAAGATCAAACACAGTCTTGCTAATTAATGAATTTCACTTTTTTATTTATTTGAACAGTATTTCTATCAAAAGACCAAGGTACAAATAAAAATGAGGGGAAAAAATGGCTGAAGAAGGAGGAAGCATTCTGCTGGAAATTGTTCAGAGATCCACAAATAGTAGTAGATACAGTGGTGAATACACAGTTAAATTACCCTGCATGATGTAATCTTGGCAAACATACTCCTAGGAAGGTCACTGGCTGAGCAAGAATGTTCAGAGGAAATGCAGAGTGGCCTGGCACTGGGGCAAATACGCCTTGGCTCCGTGGCAGCTGTTACCAAGTGAAGGCTAAGCAGGCAGCAACTCACACAGTGTCTCCCCTCCCTGAACACCAAGAATGGCAAGAGACTACAGCAGATGTCATAGGATGCCTGGGTGTCTGCTTTTTTAGCTTAACTAGCATTTATAATATATACAGATTTCAAGATAAAACATAGCATTTTACAAAATACATTATGAATTGGAAAGACAAGAGATCTCCAGACTGCATGAACTGACAGCCTGAAAAGTACAAACCAAACCAATTCAGAACAATACTGTACAGAACAGACTGGCAAATGGTCATTAGAGCTGGAATGGAGCTTTACACAGAGGGGAGGGAGACTGCTCCAAGTGTGAGCAATGATATGTCATAAGGCTAAGTCAGGCAAGGATGAAGGAAATTACAGAACTATTCCTACAGATATAAACCCAAGCTGTGTCAGCAGGGGTCCTTTAAAAACGTCTGGGTTTAATATCACACATCAGATATCTAGTGCACATTGAATACTCTCCTAAATTAAATCAATTCATTTCCCAGCATGATGCTCCTAACTTCTCAGTATTTTAATTTAAGACAGGAGACCTAACCACACCTTACACTCACGTTATTTATAACAAGAAGGGATGTTCATGTGTTCCATTTTCCTAGTCCAAGACACAATAGAAATCTTGTCACTAAAATATGTTCTAACATGTAAGGGGTGAAGATAAATGTATATGAGTTCTCACAGTTTTTCTCGAATTATTACCCAAGCACTTGCTGAACACTCTGCCTTTCCACAGAGATGTACATTGCACAGAGGCTTCAAAATACTTTGCCAAAGAAAAGTGCATAAGCCAGTAGCTCAGGTACCAACTGCAGCCAACCTACAGGTGCAATCTCTGAGAATTCATGATAACAATCACCTTGATTGTCTCATCACTAGTTTTATAGTGTTTCCCACATCACCGTAATTCCAAAACAGACTATGGAAGTATGATGTTATCAGGCTATGGATGGACCAAATTTAATGACACAAGATTCCTTGTCAGTCTTGCATTACCTGCAACTTTTGGGTCACAAGATATGAGGGTTTTTCTGCAAAACTGGGGGGAAAAAAAGGGGAAAAAAATTCCCCTCACAGTATGTCTGTCTAAAACCAGTTTTGCCCCCAGCAAGCAGGTAGCTCCTTATACCTTACAGGTGGCTGCTTCATACAACGTTTTGATTTTAGGTTCTTCAGTTTCAATCTCAGTTTTTAACTGGAATTTCTAAACTACTTAGGCCTTAGCATAATTCCTGTCAGAAAGGGTGCAGAGTTTTTAGATACAGTATGATGTGTAATTCATTTCAAAACAATTTCAGGTTAAACCAAATGTAGTGAACTACATACTTTCTGTTGCTACAGAACTCCACAATAGTATTTTAACCTTTCTTTTCTGATCATCTCTCTTAACTAGAGACGATCAAGTTAACTAGTCAATAGAATTAACTAGTTAATAGAACCATGTTCTGGTAATTGTTTTTATTTAATAACCTGTAGCTCTGCTTTAGTATTATTGTTTTCCTTATCTCCAATACCTAAAAACTCCAATCAGTGTAATCCAGTGCATGATAAAACAACACTGAATTTCTTTGAAAATTCTAAGGTAAAATGAGAAAGTTAAATACATCCTAAAACTGATTAACTCATTCCCTGCCTTGGCAAAATCAGGATGGTGCCTTCAGGAGGAAGAGTGAAGAAGGTGAGCAGAGCAATGGTGGGCTGAGCACAGCAGGTCCCACCTGTGCCCAGCCCTTCCTGTTCATGTATTTCATTGTGCTGAGATGGGTTACAAGGTTCTTAATAATTGCTCTTCTTAGAAACATTAATACACACTTTGAGGAAGAAAATGGTATCCTAGTATTTTTCTGTGAAAAGGCTACAAAGTTTCATGAAGAAATGCTGTGATCAAAAAAGCAGTCACTTCAGGGGAAGATCTTTGACTAATATCTCATTATAAAAACACAGATCAAATTGGTTCCCCATAACCTTGTTCCCAGAGGTTTTTGAAGACATCGGAAGGTGTTTGCTTGTACTTGCCAGTGATGTTGAACTAATGGGGCCGTCGTTCTCACAGGGAAAGATGCCAGAC
>VRYO01000638.1:11893033-12007595 GCA_009812075.1 Sialia sialis | reverse complement strand
CCCCACATCCTGACCCCGATCCCCGTCCTGAGCCCGGCCCCGGCTCCCATCCCCATCCCGATCCCAGCCCCGGCTCCGGGGTGGCCGCGGCCGTGCCGCCGTCGCTGCGCAGGAAAGTGGGGGCCGCAGGTAATCGTGGGTCTTGTGTCAAAGCGTTTTGCGGTCTAATTTTTATAAAGCGAAAACAGCTTCGATTTTAAGTTATTTTTTCCCCGTAATTTTGCACGTTGTCCATAAAAGCTGCACGGCTTCGCCTGTTGGAGCACCAGTAGTCTTGCAATAGCTTATTAATGGTCTTTCTGCCCATTTATTATGCTAACTTGTATTTTGAGAAAATATATAGTGGTGTTACAAACTCAGCTTTAAATATTTAATATGTGGAATTCATTTGTCTGGGAGATACTAAAACCCTTCACCAGTGATGAACTGCTTTCCCTGGCGTGTCCCAGGCACAATAAATCAGCTCTGGCTTTGGGCCCATGATGGTGAGTTATATGTATGAACAGTCTTGGGTCTAAGCCTGTGTGCCCTGCCAAAAATAGTGTATTCGTGTCATTTTTCAATGCAAATTGGTAGTATGTGCAAATTCAATTTATTTTGCTTCACAGATATGATTTTGGAATAAAAAAATCCTAAATAAACATAGCTTTTCCAACACTGGGATATTGATCAGAAACTTGTATTCATATACTTATGTTAATAGTGCTTTTTAAGACAAGGGACTAGCCATGACTATGAAGGGTTTTAAGTCTGTGTGAGTCTGTCCTGTCTCTCCTGGATTTAGAACAGTGCTTAGTACTAATTAGATTAAGAAAGCATGAAGGTCTGTTTGCATTTTCTGTTGGTGAAATACTCTTTTTGCTTGTTAATTTCAAAGGACCAATTGTTGCAATCTGGGCCTACATAAACACCAACTGTCATTGAAATATACATAAGAAGCTGCCATAGAATGAAGATACCCTTGCAGCTTTTGTGAATGGAGGGAATAAGGGGCCCTTTGGATACTGCTTCTTTATCATTGATGTAAGAAGCATGGTGAAACTAATGATCAAAGTCACTGCACAAACCAAGACATCACAAGGTAAATTCGGATAGGAATCTATTCGAAGATAAATGTCTTTCTTGTTGCTTAACTTTATAAATTACATTCTTGATTATTTCTCTTTGACTGATCCTTTAGGCTTGTTCTTCCAGTTGGACAGACATACTAAAGTACATGGTTCAGGGCAATAAAAAAATAAGCTTGATCTGTGATGGAAAAATGAGAAAGCTACTAGTTTATGGCATTCTACAAAGATGTCATAAAATACCTATTTATTTGATAACTGCAAAAAATTGCAGACTCGCATTTCTAATTGCTGTTGATTTTTTTTTTTTAATAGTCCCTCTGGATTTTAAGTACTCTTGATTTTTAGACTTTCTGGAGAGGCTGGGAAGAGGAAAGGTGAAAAGAGGAAAAATACTGCAGCTATCCATTTTCCAGACTGTTCTCTCCTTTAAGAATAGCTTACAATAATTAATGACAATAATACTTGATGCATAATGAAAGCACTTTTTAACATTACCTCAGTAATTACATGACAAATATGTCGTTCACTTAATGGTTTTAGTGTCTACCAATCTTAATAGCAAAGGTAATTTCTAGTCTTCTTTTGGAGTAATGAAATTTGGTAAGTTATAATTAAGCAATATACGAGCAAAGATGTATTGCAATGTCACTTGCAGTATTTTTCCTGCCTTAGTGAAGAACAAACTGACATTTTGCTGGTCTCACAGAGGTATTTACAATGACCAGCTTTGTGGCTGAATGACTTGTCCAAACACAAATGCTTATAAACTTTGGGTCTAGTTTACCTTCCACTGAAGTCAGGAAGAGCTTCCTGGTTATGAATTTGGTACCTACAACAGCCATCAATTTTCTGAGTCTTCATAAAATACGTTCTGCAAATTAGCAGATAAGCTACCTTGTTGATATGAATATCAGTTTAAAACACAGCTGCATTGATGACAAATTTTAAACCAGAATATTGGTAGTAGTCCCCGAAAGAGATGAGTTATCTTTTCAGTCTCAGAACTTAAAACCTTTTATACAGTGTCTTTTAGATCAGAACTCCTCACATTTATTTAGTCCTAATATTTTTCTGAGATGTAATAAGACATAACAGAACTGCAGGTAATGTGAAGGCTGTGCTAGGTGCATGATGCTTGGCAAGTCTGAAACTGATTTTTAAAGCAAAAGTTAGGGAAAATGCTTTGACCCAAGGAAAAAAGCAGTGCATTCCTTTGCATCTCCTTCACTTAAAATTAATAATAAATAAAAACTGGGCGATGGTGAAATCCTGAGTCCTACAATGGCAAGTGCCTCAGAGTGTGAGTTACAGGGATGCACTCATCATAAATATGTCCTGCAGGAGGGCCTGGCTCCTGACTCTTATTCCCTGCAGGTCCTTCACTTCTGCTCTGGCAAAGGGAATCAAAGCAGTAGGTCACTGAGATTAGTTTCATAGTGCCACTACTTCTCACTAAGACATGAATCATACAATTTTAAGTACTCCTGGCTTCTTCCAGAAAAATACTTTATAATAGTATTCACATATTTTAAAATATGTCTGGAGTGCCATAGGATTTTTTTCATGTCAAATCCTATATGAAGTTGTTTGTTTTCCAGCATAGCTTGCAAGTGGCTTTACTGACTGAGAAGCTAGAATTATTTTCTGCCTATGAAAGCTGGAAAAAATGTTCAGAAACCAGTATCAGGTAAAACAGAAATAATTCTATTTTGTACCCTTTTTCATTTCATTAATTAAAATAGCTTATCCTGAGATTTAAAAAGTCCAGCTACAGGAGTGTTTTGGAGTCTTTCATAATTCAGTATTTTTATGGAAGTGTTATGAAGTACTGGGTAACTGCTGATGCTGTCAGGTCTAGAATGGGCACAATGTGAATTTGCCAATGGTCTTTGTTCTTTGCCCTGTGGGCCAGGGAAGGCAATTCTGCTTCTATGCAGTCGTGGAAGGTGTCCCAGCTCCCAAGGTATAGTCAGAAAAGGGAGTTGGTCTCTTCCCTTGGTCCAACAGCAGTCACATTATTTGGAATGTCATTATCCCTTTTATTCTTTCGTGGTCTCTCTTTCCACCACACTTTGCCTCCCTTTCTCTGCACCAGTCCCATCCATGTTGAGAGAACAACTCACCCCAAATACATTTTCCCCACTGGTCCCAGATGTGCTACTTCTGTACCTAAAATTGATATTTCTGGTGCTGTTCCCTAGCTTTCTCAGCTTTTCATGCAATTTCTGATGCCTAGCTGCCACTGGCTTTGCAGGACTGTGCTCCCCAGAGATGCTCCATACTCCCCTCAGCTGATTGTGGCGTTTGTTGCCTAACCACTGGGGCCCCAGTGAGACCCAACCATCCTCGACAGCACTAAGTAACTTTTGTCAGCTTCTTGCATCACTGTTTGTTGGACATTTTGTCATGTCATGTGTGGTATTTTTCCATGTCCTGTTCATTTCAGCCTGAAATCAGGGCCAACTGAAGGGCTGTGCTATTAACATTAAAATGTATTTGTAAAGATGGAAGAAAAAGATACTTGTTTAAGATTTGCAGGCACATACAACTTGGCAGTTAAAAATCTTCTTTAACTTTTTAAAAGCTTGATCCTGTAGTCCTTAAATAAATCAGGTAACTTTGAAATTGATAGTATACCATATTAAAAAATTCTTCCACTGTAAGTTTAAAAAGTATTTTGAATACAGTTTATGGAATGCCATTTTAGATTTCCTTAGAACTTACTATGTCCAGTCACTGGGATCAGCCATGTGGCTGGAGCTGCCAGGTGTGTGTGGGCAGAGGAAAATACCTAATTCATATACAGTGCAGAGTTGATGTTCTCTGAAAAACTAATCTGAGAAGCATTTCTTTTGCTTGCCCCTCTTGCTCATTCTGACTTGCAGGCAATTGCTTGGGCAGCTGAGCATAAAGAGAATTGGGGAGTGCAGGCAACTAGAAATGAGAAGGGAATGGCAGAGTTGTAATGATTGATTAGGTCAACCATGCTGCTGAAAAATGTTTAGCAAACAATAGGCTGAGTGCATCAGGTGTTACAAAAAATGTAATATCAAATAGCAAAAATCTAGAAGCAAGTAATTCCTTAAGCAGAGGTGATAAAGCCAACCTCCCCAAGAGCCTGTGTTTAGATTCCTTGATGTCCAGTAGGGCACATGCTCTGTGTCAGGAGTTTTCACCTGATGGGGACTTCCATAATAATCTTTTCCCAGTAATAATTCTATGTTGCCTCATGAAGGCCATAGCCCTTACCCTTTTCATGGTGATACTCACTGGAATGGAGCTACTACCAGGCCACTTGAGTTGGCTCAGAACAGTTAATAAAAATATATAGGCAGAACCATTCACATATGTAGACAAATTGTGTAAACTTCATTTCCATGGAAATCAGACAAAACATCCAATCTGCAGCACCTTTTATTTTTTAGCAGTGTGTTTTAAAACTCACTTCATTTGGCAAATTGTCGAAATAAATCTTATCCAAATATAAATGATTAATCTCTTGCATGGTTTTAGACTATCTGCAGTAATTTTGTTTTTTAGAGAATGACATTACAGATAAAATAATTTAAAATACACCATAGTGTTCCTTCAGTTTTATCTTCTGATCCTCTGGTAAAGGCAAGTATTGACTACATGAAATGCTATGTTATAGTAGTCTAGAAGCTGTATTGGTATTCTGCTGTCTGACTGATCAGCAATACTGACTGTGGTAATTGCATGATGCAGAAGGATTCTTAGGTTCTCATCTTGACTGTTTATAATTTAGCCCTGAGCGTTTCACTGGATGTTGTATCCTTAAACCATTTTATTGTAGGGGGGCCCGTTTGTTGAAATATTCAGTGCTCAAGGCAAGAACCCAGGAGCAAAATGGAAGATTTTTGGCAACCCATCAGCTATATCAAAAGTAAGTTTTCAAAGAAATCCATAAAACCTGGAGTATAAACCAGAAAAATGTGAATGAAGCTTAAAATTAAACAGTAATGAGGGCTTTGACCTGACAGTGGAGTTGTCACTTGCAGTTCTGTCATTATGGCAGACTAAATGACTACTTAAATTACTTCTATATGCAGGCTTGCAGACTGAGTTGGTCACAGTGTAATTTTACAGTTTAAATATTTAGAAAGTAATTTTGGTCCTCTGGTAACCAATGAATTGAGCTATGCTCACTGAATCGTGAGTCTTGTTTGTCAGCAATATTTGTTCATAAAACACACAAGGACATATTTGTGTGGATTAAATTTTTGCCATCAAATGTGAACCACTCATACTTGCAATGCCATCTGCATTTTCTGATTTAAAAAAAAACAAAACTTTGTATGGTTGTTTGTCAGGAGGAGAATTCTGTCAAGATGCTTATGTTTGTTATTCGTTTTTGTAGGAATATGACAAAGAACTAAAAGGCTTTGTTTTTGTACTTGAAGGAAACAGTCTAATCAACAAAATGAAGCTGCCAAAGGAAACCAAACAAACTTGTGAGTATCAAAGAATTAAATGTCTGTGCTGTTGTTCTGATTAATACATCAATCTTATATTGTAAGAATGCAAAACTTACATTATCCTCCCATAGTTCAGACCTAATACAGTATAGGAAAAGTGTTTTTTCATTAACTTTTTCGCAGGTCAATTACAAATAAATAAAACTTACAGAAATACCATATTAGAGTAAGTGCTGTAGGGAAGATGTAACGTGTCGTGGTGCTGCCAAGTTCACTTCTGTACCTGATCCTGCTACAGAGTAATGTCTGATAAATAACCTCTTACTCCATTCAGCATTTACTGAAGTCAGTAATTCTACTGGCATTAATGAATGTGAACTAGGTTCCTGTCCCCTTTCTCATTTTATGTTTTAAAGAATTTTTACTTTTGTATCAAGTAGCGGTATGAGAAGGTTATACCCAAATTTCTGCTGTGTTTATGTAATCAGTGTTTAAGAGTATTTGGAGTGTGTTCCCAGGATGTCTATTGCACCACAATAAACCAGAATCCAAGTAGTCTGCAATACAGCAATCATCATATGCTTAAAACTCCATGATGGGGTGGTGTACCTTATAAGGCTTGTAGAAGTAAATTGAGCTGGTTTAGAATTAATTGCTTTCTTGTGAAGAAAAATTGAAATGGTGATTTTAAACAAATGGAATGGGAATCTTCTAGTATACTTCTCATGCAGAGGGTATACAATATGACACAAGTTTTTTCCAAAATGACCAAAAATAAAAGAAGAAATTCTTTAGGCTGATTACACTTTAAGGCCTTGAAGTTTAGTCTGATTTTCATAAAAGAAATTGGCTGTTATCTTCATTAAAATAAATATTAATGCAATGTAAATTTTTGAGCAACCAAACTGATTTATTTTTAATGGTACAATAAGCTGCCATAGCAAATAACAGTAAACAATTAAAAGAAAAAAAATTGCTAACTGTTGCTAAACATTAAAATGAGGATTAAGAATTAATTGTGTGGGTAATCACTGCTAAAAATAGTTTGGTTTTAAATTTACTTTAGCTAGTGCTGCAATGCTGCAGTCAGGCTTCCATCTGTTACCATCCTGTTTCTTTCTGTCTTGGTCTGCTCCTCTGTTGAGGTGTATGAACCTCAAGTATTTAATTAATCAACTTTACGGTCTCCCAGTTGCACTGAAACTTTGTGTACTCTTCCAAAATAAAAGATACTATATATGCTGATCTAATTTGAAGTATTAGGGTGTCATTTGGCCCTCAAAAGAAGAAAGTTCTGGTTTTTCATTCTTTAGAAGAGGAGCCAGTGTTGCTGTTCAGGCTTGTGAAGTCAATGAAAAGCGTCCTGTATAGTCCCTGATGGAATATCTAAGAAAACAACATATGGTTCAATTCAGATAGCTTTGTACTGTTTCCCTTTGATAAGGGGGTACCTGAATATTTTGTCTGTTCTCTCAGTCAGACTCATTTGCTGTTATTCTAAAAATCAGAAGCCACTGCTGAGCAATCTTGTCATGATCTGAATTGCATTCTTACCCAAGAGTTTTTTTAAAGTTGCTTTGCAAGGTGTTCATTCTCACCAATATGAGTGCAAGTTTAGCATGACTATAAGATAATCTTGATAGGAAAGTATTGCCTCATTTTATAATTCTTATGGGATATTTATTGTCTTCATGCTCTTGGAGAGCAAAAATTGTAAGCTAAAAAAAAGGTTCCTTTTGCTTTTATGAGAATTCCAGGAAAGCCACAGATGGGACTTTTAAAACAATACTTTTATTGCATTTTGAATTGGATTTCTTCAGGTTTTCCTTGTGTTCATATGTTGTGTGAACCTTGGGAAATAGTGTTGTAGGAGCATAGCATATGGTACAAAATAGAAATGCTGGATAGTGAAACGTGTGTCTGCATGCACAAAGCATTTTTTTTTTCCTGTTTCTAGTGGGACTGGTGCAGAGATTTCTGACACTTCAGATTTTTGTGCCACTGGGAAAAGACTTCTCCACGGAGTTACTGTAAGATGCATAAAATTTCCTTGAATACTTAAAGTGAATTTTTGATTGCTGTCATTAATTGTGGTGGCATATTTTGCATTAAAGCATGGTGACTTGTCAAGTCAAGTCAATAAAAAGTAATTAAGCTAATGAGATCATTATTTCTTAGATGTTTTAAATACTGACATTCCTTTGAAGACAGAACAATCTCAAAAAAATCCTGAATGAAGATGATGAAAAGTTCGAAGAAATGGGACGCAAATTTATCAAACATATGAAAATACTGGCACATGAGGACTGCCTGACAATTCATAAGAGACTTATAGGTCATAAAAGAGGGCCCTTTAGTCCAGGGCAAAAAGAAATACATATTCTAATAACTGAGGGAGAAAAACACAACCAAAAAAATGCTAAAAAACTAGAAAAACAAATGGAGTACTCAATTGGTATAATTATGTCCATGCTGTGAAGAGAGTAACAGCAGAAACAGAATTTTTATTAGCTAGGTGTGAAATGATTTAATAGAGTTTTAAACTTGGGCAGTTGTCAGGCTTTGGACAACATTTTTCCCCTAGTGACACCATCTGTTTATATATAAACAGCACAACTCAGCTTTGTAGCCCATAGAATATCTGAGATTGGATTAACAAAAGAAATATTAGGCCATTAGAAGCCCTGCAAGAAAAGATGGGTTAAATGATATCAATACAATTAAATCGTGTAAAGTGGAAGAAGGGGTTTGTTTTTGTTTGACTTTCTGTAAATTTGCATTTAAAGGGGCAAAGGGACAAAACAAACAGGATAAGTCATGCAGCACACAGAGACCAAACACCAAGTACCAAACCAAACCAAGATTTGCTTCTCATGGACATTCTGTAGGCAGGGGCAGAGATTTATTGACAGGTGCAAAAATTCAGATTTTTCTGTAGTATCATGTTCAGTTTGATTCTTTTGGGTATTTACCACCTTTTTAACAAGAACCTCTTTTCTACTTCTTATTTTATTTTTCTCATTGCTTGCTTCTTTTTTGATAAAAACATTTTCTGTCACCTCTCCCGCCCTTACTTGCCTTTTCCTCTTTCCAGCTTGTATTTAGACTTCACATTTTCTTCTTTTCTTTCTGCTTTCTGTTCCGATCTTTGCTATGCCCCCCTTATAAAAGCAAATATATGTTGTTAAAATATTCTTAGATATTTGTATAGATTTAAATACATTTATTTTGCATTTGGTATAGGTATTATATGTAACATACCCCGTATTACTATATAATGCATATAATGAAGGTGTTTATGTCTTAAAAGTACAATATCAGTGTTCCCCACTTAGTGCAATTGTATGAAAAAGTTAATTAAATAGTTTTAATGCTGAGCTTTATATTTGAAATCAGCTATAACTTACTTGTACCCATAAAGTGCTCCAAGACTTGCAGAATAGACAATGCATTATTTTATCCTAGCAGACTTAAGATAATCCAGTAAATAGTAGAGACAAGTCCTTCTTGCTTCATGTGACTGCTGTTCAGTTCCATTCTTGGAAGATGTTTTGAAAGAAAGCTCTTGCATGTTTGTGGACAACAGTCTCTTGTTTTGCTTCCTGAAGTTTAATGTTTAAAGATGGTTTCTTACACAACATGACTACTTAGTGCTGAATCTTTGAGCAGCTTCAAGTGAAAACTGATAGCATGCCAAGCTATGAAATTTACTTTATATAAAAATCACTGACAAGTTTTGTAATAGCTGAGCATGAAGCTTTATGTTACATTTCTTGCTCTCCCACTCTGCAGAGAGATGGAAATAGGAATTTAGTTTGAGCCTCATCTTCCTTTTGCATTCTGTTCAGTGATTGATTTGGTCAGCAAACAAGAATTTCTTTAAGACCATCCATCACTGCTGGCATCAGCTGAGCTAAACTTTCTAACTTGCTGCTGTCAACCAGTCATGCAAGATTCCTGCCATAAATACTGAAATGTGCAAACTACTGTCTATATTAGCTGGTTTATCTTTTCTTTGGAGGAAATCTAAATAGGATTTTAGATACTTTTTTACATGGCATGATTAGATGAATACCACCACATTAACAGTCAATGTATTGATCTGCATAAAAATGTGTAAAATAGATTGTGGATGAAAAATTTGATGAAGCATAATAAAATCACAACTAAAGTAGAGAGCATGTAATTTATGCAGCTTCTTTGGAGCAAATAATAGCAAAGCTATTAGTAATGCTGAATATAGCTGTCTGTTGCAAATGCAGTTGCCAGTTGTTAAATCTTCAGTGTTATGGATTTTGCTACTTTTCTGAAAAAGCAAAGGTAACTCAGTGTTTGAAAAAATATTTACATGTAAAAGAAAACAACATCTGGCTTGTGTTGTCATTTTTGCTTTAATTCCCAATACACTGGCATGTGGGTGTTAATACTTCTGCTTGGCATTTTGACAAGCACTCAAACATTTATTCTTAAAGAACTGTAATGCCAGTCATGATCATACTTTGTTTCTGATACAGTTTTTCTCAGTGTTGGGTATCACATGAAATTAGCACATCTTGTAATGGAAAGTTTTACCGTAAATGAGTAGAGCAGTTGATGTGAGGAAACAGACCTAGAAATTGTAACATAGCATCAAAAAACAAAAAGCAAAAACAAATAAACAACAACAAATCAAAAAGAGTAGACTGGTCTGGTGTAAGAACAAGGATGAGATGCTCAATTCCTGGTTATGTACTGGAATATTTTGTGGTCCTGTATGAGTCTCTGTGTATTGCTCAACCTTTGTTTTTTTTCCCAGTCCAGTTGAGGTACTTACTCATCCATTGCTGCGGCTCCAAAGTCACATTGCCATTCTAAGTGTTGGCCAGTTCACGATGCCTCAAACTTGTTCAAATCTTTGCATGGTAAACAGCTGTAAATCACATGTGGCACAGCTTCTGGCAAGGGTGGTTATGAGAGCCCCTCACCTCTGACATGAAACCCTGCAGGGCAAACCTGCCCATTGTCAGTGGAAGCTGCTGCAGCCCCCAAGACTTGCTGCTCGGTATTAACGTGCCATGGGGCTCTGCTGTATTGCCACTTCCTGGAATCACACAGTACCTTATGGACCATCTTTCCAGACAGAATGCACTGGGGATCACACCATGCTCATTCACTCTAATGGCACCTATATATCTTAATTTCTTAATTCTTCCTGATGTTTCAACCTCAACTTTCAACCTTTGCTAAGCTGGTGAATCACTTATCAACAGGTTTGCTCAGTTACTATCCCACTGGTCATTGTCAAATTAGCTTTGCCACTAGCCTTCCCCAGGTCCAGAAGGAATCAGCTCTTGTTATATTCTGAAATTAATACAAACTCTCTGAGAGTTTCAAACTCTGGAACATACCTGATAAGTTTTCTCTTTAAGCTAGTTATGTATGAAAGAATCTGTAGGGAAAAAGGGGTTAAAATCTCTTTCTTCCTGAAGTAGTTGTGCTTGCTGATAAGAAATCTTATTACAAGGCCTGTGAACTGTACAGTAGAATATATATTTTGGTACCTTATTTCCTGTTTTCAAACAGTTGTTTCTATAAATATAAGCTTATTACTTTGGGATTTTTAATAACCACAACATAATAGGTTTTACAGGCATAGCTAATTTATTCATAGATACCATAACAGTTTGAATTTATGTGAATTAGATGCTATCATAATCAGTCGTCATTTTAACTTTGCTGACAGAGATATCATAAATTATTCATGTTAACCTGAACACCCAGCATGTTTTCAGATACAGAACAATATGAATCTTGGTTAGTCTTGCAAAACTTAGACCACCCTCTTAAAATTCAAAGCAGGACATAGATGCTAATTCTATCATGTACATCTGAAACTATTGGAAGATTTTAGATAGAGACTGAAGGTAAACTTTATTGAATTGATTTAGCTGAGACATTATTTTGTTATTTAGTATTTTAGTATTTCGTTATTTAGTATTCTGTTATTTGGTAGGATGAGACATGTACCTTGATTTTTTTGTGAAGCAGAAGTAAAATACAGAAACATTCTTTAAAGTATTAGGTTATATTAAATGTCATAATTTACAAAGCAGATTTTAACTCATATATTTGAAAGTAATTTTTTTTTAATAACTCTCCCAGTCATCACATCTTCTAGAACTTTAGATGGAAGCAAAGTACTAATTATTTATATTTTGGTCGGTTGATCAATGTGAGTAACATGAGATAAACTGAGTCCTGTTTATATTTGGTTGATAGAGTTTCTTACTCAGGATTTTCATATGCCAAATAAAGTAAATTCTGTTAGCAAGAAAGTTGACTTTGTCTTTTTGAAGGGAAGGCTTTGTAGTAATTCTAATTAGAATAAATGGTTTAAATATGAGAAATATGGCTGTATTTAAGAGAACTATTATATTAGCAGGTACAAACATCCTTTCCTTTGTCTCAAAAGGATGGATGAAAGGATGGATTGCCTGTTTAGAACAGAAAATTCATGGAAAGATAACAAAGCAGGAAAAGTAACCAATGAACTTTAAAAGCCAATGTAACTTCCTACGGGCATAAATAACTGCATTACAGAGATACTTTTTAGATTCTGGAAAAGGAGTCAGCACTAAACTTTCTATGTATTAATACTCACTAATGTACTTCATACTGAAAAACTAAAAACTATTTTCTAGAATTACAGTTTTCTAAATGATTTGGCAATGTTAGCCATGCTTCAGAGGAACTTAGCGTTGTGCTGTAAAATGGAATTTACTAAATACTTAAGAATAAGAGAAAGATGAGCTCCAAAAAAACCAAGGATATTAAAATATCGATAGAAGTTTCTAAAATATGTTGTGAATATTACTGAGCACTTCCAGAATTATTTGTGAAATGTGGACTTGTAAGAGTAATTGAACTTTCACACTAAGTTATTCTTGGTCAGCAAAACTACCAGGTCATTGTGTTTTTTGGAGAATTGATGACAAATATATCAGTATATTATAGGGAGAGGTTATGATTCACCATTTCTTCAGAATTGCTCATATTTTGAAAAATTTCCATTCCAACAACTAGATTTGGTGATTCTTGTTTTGTGCCTGCCAGTTGTGATCCTCCATGTATGGATACTGGTTAAGGGTGCTTCGTAGAGTTTTTTTCTTAATGCTCCCCAGAAAATTTCAACAGGAAATTCCAGTACACAATACAACTTGTTCTCTAGGTCTGGGTGACATATCAGTCTTCCAGATCTCTTGTTTTGTAGAAATTTGATTGATTTTCAATGTGACTACATGTGGTTTTATATGAGGGCAGGATACAGTGCTCTTGATTGCAGATCATCAGGCAGCCACTTCACTAAGGTAGTATCTCCTACAAGACCAATTTACAAGTAGCACATGAAATAAAATGTATGTGAAGTATAAGGTGCTCCTGAATAAGGAAACTTGAGAATCTGAAAGCGTGGAAAATCAGCTGACAATTGCTATTTCTTTGTTTTCTCTCTTTAAAATGGACATGATGATGATGATGATAATGATGCTACTAGAAGCACATGCCTTTTTTGAGGATAATGGCACTTCAATTGTGAAGTACGAATACTAATGTACTGATAGTGAAGCATTACCAGAGAATTCTCTCTGGATTTTGACCAGGATACAAAGAGATTTCTGTTAGTATTAAATTGCATTGGAGTTGCTCATACCTTAGCAACATCGATGATACGTGCTTTCATGTTCTGTAAACTTCCAGGTTATGTCATTTATAAAGAGAAAAACACTTTCATTTGAAGACCAAGTGATCCTTACAAATGAAGCATCCCTTCAACAGTTCAGTATTGTTTTTTGCTAAGTTCATTTTTAGCCTTGAATTGAACATTAACAAATGGATATAAATTGTTATCCATACAGAAGCAAAGTGAATAGGCAATCTGAGCAGATGAGTCTCTCCGTGCTCTTGGGTAGTTGCTACCATTCGTTTGCAATCTCACTGTAGTTACCATTGTGAGGAAAATAGTCAATCAAATTTGAAGATGTAAAATAAAATTGAAAATTGAATTGGAAGGTAATTTTACTTTCAAATGGTTTGCAAATGTAGATGTTAAGTGTGAAATGAATGCAGTTAATGACCATAGCTGGAGGAGTTATGCACCTGCTGATCACAGGAATATTATTATAAATGAGGTTGATTTTCTTGTTGACTACCTCATTTTTCTCAACATGGTCTCATTACTTTTCTATCACGTCTGACCCTTAGACATAAATACTCAAGCACAGACATAATAAAAATACATTAACTCCCATATAGATTTTTTAAATTCATCTTTGAAAATCGAGATGTGTCCTGCAGATGTTTCTTGCCATTGTAGGTTTAACCTAAGTTCTGCTTTGGATAGAAGGAAAAAAAGTTGAATTTCACCAGAAGTACTCTGGAGTCATTTTGCAAGTGGGATCTGATGTTCTTGTTCCCATTGTCTCAGTTATTTCAGAAAATGGTTTCTCCAGACCCTTCCTTTATTTTTATTTTCTAATAAGCAATGTAGTTGAAAAGTGTGAAAGTTACACTAACTGTTTTTCTTCCCCTGGGAAATAAATTATTTTATATAATTTTAAGGCCATCTTCTGATTTTTTTAATTTGGCTGTTTGAATGTTTCACCCACTTATGCCTGTGGAATGAAAGTATTTTTATTGTTTTAAGTGTATTTACAGAAATAAATTACATTTCTTTAGGAGTGATTATATCTATGCATTTCAGGTTTGCCCCTTCCTTACGGCACATCTGTCATCATAAAAAGACTTATTTTAGACTTATATGACAGTCTGATATAAATGTATGTCTTTTGATCTAAACAAATGTGTTCAGTGTTACATTTTGCAATATAACTGAGGTGTACATTTATCAATGGCCTTTCTATAACCAAGGTACTTGTATTTTTTCATGAGGGAGAGAGATAAAGCTATTCATATAAGAAATAAATAAAGAAATTTAAACATATTGAACTGATAGTGTAGAGTGAACTTAGGTTTTATTGCCAGTTGTTCAGAGATATGCATGACTTAATTCTAGGCTCCTACCACTGTTATAGCCTCATTTAAAGCAACATTCCCTTTTGAGAATTTTGCAGTTTGAGGTTCAGCAGGGATAGTATTTTTGTTTCTCAATACTCAGGTTATTGCAACTGCCTGGTTTCTCAGCACAATTACTCAGCTCTACACGTAACCAGGAAATCCAGGGAGCTTCAAGAAACCATTGCTCCATTCCTTTGGACTTCTTTGGTGCACCAACTTTTTAGCACTTCTGAACACCTGAGATTTAGAGTGCAGATTTTCTGGAAACTAGATACATAGGTTTTTCACCAAGGGGCATATGAGAAGTAAAGTGATGCCTGAATCTGAGACAAAGGCTTAGCTATGTGGCCCATTTGCTGATGATCTTAAGGGAATTATTTTATGTCTTGCTTAAATTTCTTCAAAAGTAAGATCAAACCCAGGTTCCAGCACTATAAGACCCTTGGAGGTTTTATGATGAAATCACTTTTCAAGGACTTGGTATAATTTGTCCATTCATAAAAATATGTGCATCTGATTCTGGAATCTCTCATGTCAAACAATAGCAATACTGAGGGTATAATGGGTTTTTCTTGGCACAGTAGTGGAATTTCTGCTTTTCAAGTGCATGTGGTTCACAAGGAACAGCCAGTCTTTCAAAATGAAACAAGTAGTAGAGAGTTCCACTTTTTTTTCATTTGCCCACCCATGTTAGGAGGATGAAGAGATTAAAGGTGAGGTTATCTGCAAGGGAGAGGAAAGAATCAACAAGTTCTGGAAAGCTGATGAACAATTTGCTTTGGATGATGGTCTTAATGACTGTTAGGAGGACAAGAAAGTACATACGTAGTTTTATTGCCTGTACTGGTAGAACCTTTTGATACTTACATACTTGCAGTTTATTTTGTACTATCCTTGCTAAAAGACTCAAATTGGCAAAAATAACTAAAGTATGTAATTTGCCCCAGAGTTAATATCCTCCTAAGTTGACCTAAGATAACCTATGAATGTTTTAGGGTGTTATTGTGCAAATTTTGGGTAGTGACATTTCATTATTTAAGCTACAGGTAGTCCTTAGCTAATGAAGAAGTGTTCTTAGCAATAAATTAAAAAAAAAAAAAAAAAAAAAAAAAAAAGACGTCTACAAGGCAGTCTCACTATTTTAAAGTAAAACCCAACATTTGAATGATTATGAGTAATTACTTTTAGCAGCACTAAGTAGTGACAAAAAGTTGTTTATTATAATTATTTGTCATCTTCTCTGAGGGGCTGCTAATTACAGAGGAATACCCATCTGTTGGAAATAGGCTTGTTCAACAATAATAGGCAAATTAATCATTGTTCCCCCACACATTAGGCATATTCTCCCAGATTGCAGCCTTTAAAGTAATATCTGTGCTTTGGAGTGTTAAGGGAAGACTGTTGGAGAATGCCAAGGTTGTGCTGCTGTTGTGGTTTAACCCCAGGAAGCAGCTGAGCCACAGCAGCCCCACTTTCTCCTGGGGAAGAGAATACATGAGGGTAAAAGTGCAAAACCTTGTGCATTGAGATAAAGATAATTTAATAGGAAGAGCAAAGCTGCACATTCAAACAAAATCTAAACAAGGCATTAGCTCCTTCCCATGGGCCTGCAGATGTTCACCCATCTCCAGGAGCTCAAGGCTTCATCCTGTGTAATGGCTACATGCAAAAACAAATATCGTTCTGAACTTTCCCCATTCCTTCTCCTTCCCCACTGTTCTTACTGCTGAGCATGGCACCGTGTTGTCTGAAACATCCCTTGGGCATCAGCTGTCCTGACTGTGTCCCCTCCCAGCTCCTCATACATCCACAGCCTCCTGGCTGGTGAGAAAAGGAGAGGAGCAGAAAAGGCCTCGATTGTATAAACAGTGCCCAGCAGCAGCGAAAACAGAGTTCCCAGCACTGCTTCCAGCACAAAGTATAGCACTCTCCAAGCTACTCTGAAGAAATTTAACTGTGTCCCAGCCAGAACCAGTACAGCTGCTAACAAGACTTGAAGGAAACAGAACATAAAAATTACCCCCTTTATCCATTTAAAGGAAAGATAATTTTTTTCATGACCATGGCTGTGGTTTGAATTTATTACAAATGTTTAAATTCAGTGTTCTTGATATCATTGTGAGGTGACCTGAATGGTGAGCAATAAACTTCTGCATTATAATTCACTTCGAAGATGCATCCTTATGAAGTAAAACACACAGGCAATGTATTGTGTTTACCTTTAAGCTGAAAATAATCTATATGCAGTGACAGAGGCATTTTTAGGAAAAGAAAGCAAATAATGTTTTTCTAGTTAGCAGGCCCCAAGATAACACAAGCTTAAGGGGCCAAAACGCTTGTGATTATTAAAGGCTACTGGATTCTCAGTTCATACAAATGGAATTCTTTCATACTCTGAAGGGCTGCGGAAATCTAGCAAAGAGTGTAGACTGTTGAAATGAAATTAGCATGTAAAGTGACTTTATATATGCAGGGATATAGCCACAAAGTTTGAATTGGAGAAAGAAATCTCATTACTCATCTTGTAAAAGCGTTTTTAAATTCCATATTTGCTATCACTCACATAAAGGTTCTGCACATTAACAGGTTTTTTGTCATTTCCCAAAGATACTGGATTATCGAATTGACAAAGATCTGTTCCATTCTCTCCTGACTTTTCTTTTATAGGATAACTGATTTTGAGAATAATAAAAGAAGATTGTATTTGTCAACAGTCCACAAGGAGTTGTCTGTAACCCCTCTGCATGCAAAAATTCCTCTGTTTATGATCAAGCGCAAAATAGTAGGTACCTTGGGAATATTCCCTGGGCTGAGGTTGAGCGTGTTTTCTAATCAGAAATGTTTCGTGTATATGAACTTTTTGAAATTATTACTTGATTTAGAACACAGCTCCTACTGATTGAATACAATTTTTTATGTCCTCTTTACCAGATAGCAGCACAACCACTTAGTGGTGCACTTCTTCTGTGCTTGTATTCGGAATTCTTTCTCATTTTACAAAATTACTGCTGTTTGTGATGTTTCTTCACCTGCCCAGTTGATCCAGCCTCTGCAGAATTCTCAGTGTCCCTGATACTTCATGGTAGTGCTCCTGCTCACATGTCCCTTCTCCTGTAGTGACCTTTGATGACATTCACTGGAGCTGCAGGTAGACTGCAGTTGATAGCTGCTTTCACATTCTTCAGGTTCTTCAAAATTCTGGCACACGTAGAACAATCTATGTGTCAAACTGATGAACAAACCAATAACAATTATCTTCTCGTTCCCCTCTCCCATGCCCAGCCACAACATATGGTAATAGCTGACAGGATAAAGGTCTGATGGTTACTGCATAACCATGTAAGGACTGGAGTCTCAAAAACTGCTCTAGAAAATAAACTTGATATGAGAATAGTTAGATTTCAAATATTTTAAAATGTGTATTTTCATGAAGAAAACTAGATGACAGCATACAAAGCAGTTTCAAATTTAAGGTTAAACATGAGAGAGTATGTTTTACTAAAAGCTTCTGAATTTATACCTTTTTTTAAGATAAAGTGAAAGAAACTGTGGTAACTTAAAATTGAGGAGCTTTATACTTTGTGGGAAGAAGTAATTGGATTTTTTTTAATGTGTCAGATCATAGCCCTGAAGTTGCTGCTAATTCAAAATCCAATGAAATTAAATTATTTTTCTTCACTATAATTTCAGTTAGTTGGTGTCAGACTAGTACAGGTATTTCAGGATTAAAGTGTGCATTAATATTCAAGCAGAAGATGAACTTCAGTTATGTATTTTAATTTAGATAATAAAGCATGAATCAGATATGCCTAGATGTTCTGATCATTTATAATGACAAAATATTTTAATAACCTTAATGCTTGACCAACCTTAAAGAGTAGATCGGTATTCCTTAGTGTATCTGAATACATATCTGTCTCCTTTAAATTATCTGCCCTTTTATCATTGCTTTTGCTTGAAGGAGGGAACATGCTGCTTTCAGTGATAAGATAGATCTTTTACATGGCTCTGATAGTTCAACTTACTGTATACACAAGCTGATTGTTATTATCAGCATGAGGGGCTGTGAATTAGTTGTAATTAGTAGTTTGTTCCGTGAGCAGAACATACTTTGTGTTTTCACATGCTGGCTTTCTGAATTGTATTCCTTCAAATTATTCTATTTTTTCAACCTCATCACTAGAAGTATCAGTTATAACTGAATACTGAATTTTTCAGTCCCGTGCTTGGTGTCTTCAAAACAAGTATTACTTTCCTTCCAAAATTTCAGATTTAAGACGTGAACAGTAATGTATGCACCTAATTTTTTTCTGAAAAATATTTGCTATTTGGCAATTAGAAATTAATATTTCTGCCTTGACTTTATAAGGAAACTAGGCACATATATTATGTTTTTACTTTTCCCTTAAAATTTCAACCATTGATCAGCTAAATTTTACACGAGTAATCATACAAAATATACTACAGTTCTGCAAATTGAATGAAAATTGCTGCATTTCTCCTCAAGGCCATCTTACTAATTTTTATGGTGTGTTAGCCTCAGCTCATGGGTTTTACTAAAGAGTATTGTTTCTCTTTTCTAGTGGTGCAATATGTGTATTGACTTGGTAACGTTTACCTGTGAAATATTCAAAGGAGCTTTCTTCCGGTCTTTGGATGGAATTATTATTTCAGCTAACTGTAAGCTAAGAAAGATCTTCACTTTAAAATCCAAGCCACATGATACAGCTGAGGAAGATGGTGTGTTTTAATTACTATCTAGTCTTAATCATAACTGTTTGTGTTATAAAATCAAAAGCTTCTTATTCATCAAATTGGCAATTTGAAGGATTACGTGATTTCATAAAAATTATAGTGATATTACAGCGTATTAAGTCTGCTAGTGTTGGACTTAAGGCAACTACTTAAATATGTGTGTATTCCTGTGAATTCCTTAGAAGTGTTTTATTGAAGAAATTCTGTCCAATTTATCAAGTAGATAAATTTATGATTAAGATTTATTTAGTAGAGAGCTTGTTTTAATGAGAGTATCTAATGTTGAAAGAAATCAGCTTTTGGCCAAGAACGGAGTATCTGAGAGGAAAGAGAAGTACTGAAAACAGCAACATTCACTGCTTGTTTTCTTAATTTTGGACAGCAGCTAATGAAAGATTTCTTTTTTAAATAACAGACAAAATTGTAACAAAAAATTTTATTAAACAGAGTTATGAAACTATAATAAACACCTCAGATCATATCCTAATGTGGCCTTGTTTTTTGGAAAGGCAGTATTGGTGGTGAGCTGAAAAATGATAGGGGTTTTTTTTGTAATAGATCAGGATATTGGTCAAGTTTACCAGTCTCCAGACTCGCATCACAATTCTGAATCATCATTTTTCGAGGAGAGAACTTCATCCCTCACTGGTATTTGCAGTAATAGAGGAGAAATTTAAAAAGCACAGCTGGCACTTTCTTATTTTAAACACACCCCTAGGAATAGCTCAGCTTCTATTTCACTCAAATTTTCATTTTGTGGCTTTTAAGGAATATACCTGAAAAAAATGTTTCTGGTTTCAGAAGGGGAGGTAGTTAACAGTATTGTAAGTGTGGCAAAATGTATCTTCCATTTGGAAGGCAAACCTTGTGATTACTCCTCTGATTTTTTGGTAAGATTTGTAAGATTGGAAAAAATATTAATTAGAAAATGTCTACAGAGAGACTATGGTAAATTCTCAGCAGGAAACTGCAGTTCAAACTCTCACTGGCATTCATTTAATTTAATTCCATTGGTGCATTGTATTTTCCCTTCCATTCTAAACAGCTTCTGAAATGTGCTTAAATATTCCAAATGAGTTGCAAAATTCTAAAATGCATTTAACATAATGAGTCAACAGCTTTAATAAACTGTATGCATAGTAAAATATTACACTTTTAATTACTTCATTATCAATTCTATGATTATTATACAGCTGGTGGGCATTAGTACTTTCTCTATGCTTTGAATTTCCTTATCTAGGCATTTCATACAATCAGAATTATGGAATTGTTTAGGTCGGAAAAGACTTTTAAGGTCTTTTGGGTCCAGCTGTTAACCCAGCACTGCGAAGGTCACGACTAACTCATGTCCCTAAGAACCCCACCCACATGATTTTTAAGCCACCAGGAATGGTGACCCCACTGCCACGCTGGGCAGCCTGTTCCAGGGCTGGACAACCTTTTTGATGAAGAAAATGTTCCTACTATCGAATCTAAACATCCTCTGGCACAACTTAGGGCTATTTCCTCTTGTGTTGCTGCTTGTTACCTGGGAGAAGACACCAACACCTGCCTCTCTACAAGGTCTCTCTTCAGCCTCCTTTTCTCCAGGCTGAACAACCCCTGTTCCCTCAGCTACTCCTCTAAACTTTTTTTCTAGACCCATCTTAAATTTTCATTACAGCTGAATTAAGCTTCAGATAACAATTGCTCTTTGATAAAGCTTTTTGCCTCTCAGAATGACTGGTCCAGTTAGTTGAGCTCCAGTGAATGCAGTGACATTGCAGCTTGTATTGAGAGTTGACATGCTTTAACCTTGGCCAGCAACTAAGCATTACACTGCCACCCTCC
Organism: Sialia sialis; assembly: GCA_009812075.1. NCBI lineage: Eukaryota > Metazoa > Chordata > Aves > Passeriformes > Turdidae > Sialia > Sialia sialis. Next base: position 11,986,453 of record VRYO01000638.1, on the reverse strand, counting down.
CCACTGGGATGGAGCAAAAAAATCACAAGGGTAAAAGTAGGAAAATGTATGGGTTGAGATAAGAGCACCTTAATAATACTAAACTGTAATGACAAGGAAAAAAAACAATTTTAAAACCCAAGAAGGACAATTGTGTTTTATTTGCATAACTTGTTAACCACCAGCAGCTCCCTCATCTTTCCCTCTAGCTGATATGCTGAGCACACTGCCATGTGGTCTGGATTATCTCTTGGGTCAGGTGGGGTCAACTGTCCTGGCTCTGTCCCCTCCCAGCTTCTTGTGTCCCCCTGCCATCTGCTCCCTGACAGGGCATTTTGAGGGGCTGAACAACTGACATATCAATATGTTATCAGCACTGGTCGCATGCTAAATCCAAAACACAGCCCTCTACCAGCTACTGGCAAGAAAATTAAATCTGTCCCAGCAGAAGCCAGGACAAAGGTCGAGTTCTTTGCTTGGAACTCCTTGGTGTGGTGGAAGCACTGATTTCAAGGTGCAATGAATGTGTTACTCTTTCAAGTAGCAAGGATACAGTATGTTTTGAATGTTTAAAATTATAGCAAATGCAAAGGAGAAACCACATATAAAAAGAAATTATTTCTGTATGAGATCATTGAAGTAGAAAAGAGAATACTTCGTCTTTTATACCTCATGACACTGAAGCATACAAGCTTAAACTATACCTAGTTTCTTGTTTCCATAGTAATGCAGAACTTATGTACCAGTTTTTATTACTAAGCATTGCCCAACAGTGATAAATAATGTACTGATTTGGCAAAAAAAAAAAAAAAAAAGGTTGAAAAAATATGTCCTATACCGAAATACAACATGGGACATTTGAATTTTTTTTATTCAAATCTCCATACTTGATCCCTTATTCATGTCTGGGTTTGAAGTTGTGTTTTCCTCTTCTTTTCTTTGGAAACTAGGCTAATTCATTAGCTTATTATATTCAAGTCTTCTAAAATTTGGAATGAATTTGCATTGTAACATCAGGAATGGTTCTTTCTCGGTAGAGAGCAGCTTTCAAAAAATCAGTCTATGTTGGTTATCAAAGGGAAAGCAGAGATAATCAGCTCACATTCTACTAGTGTTTGGTGTCACAACAGCACATAGGTTGACAGTTTTTTAGTTTATCATGAAAGCATAAGATATCTCAGGTTTGAAATTAAAACTTGTTAAATTCTTTATTTGCATATATGGAACTTGTTCCCTACTTCAGTCCTACAGATGTGAATACCATATTTAGCCATTCATGTATCTGAAAATCACTGTATCAGTGTTACAATTAAAGCTGAGTTGTAATAAAAATTAACAAAATGTATTTCGTGATTGTTTTGTTTGCCCTCTTGGCAAATCAAAGAAGTTGATTTTCTGTGGCTATTCCAGCTCTTGGTGTATATTTCTTTAATGATATTCAAAATTTTTGTCCTAAAAGTATACACAATATAATTTTAAAATTTGCAATAAAAAGTGACCAATGGCAGCAAATTTTTCAAATTACCATAATCTATTCCATATTTATAGCCATATGAACTAAAGTATATGTAATCTAGCAAAAAATATGAGTCAAACCAAATTCCATGAAGTAAAGCCATGTTTTTTGATTCCAGGCACGTGCATTGTTACACCTGGGCCATATGAGGCCTCAGATGTTATTCCTCCAACCTGCCAGCTCAATTCTGATGTCCCACAAGTTACACAAGTGCTGAATCTAAATGAAATTCACAAGCCAAAAATAAAATGTGGGGAAAATCCAATGCAAGAAACAGGTATTCTATTGTATTAAAATACTGTGAATACAATCCATACACTATGTGTACAAACAACTGATTGCTTTGTAAATGTCCATGTTAAGAGTTCCAATATCTTAAAGTGAAACAGGACAGTTTCTGCACACCTGTAGTCGGTAAAGAAGATAGATTTTCATTCTACTGGGTTAAGAACTTTCTTAACCTTGAGAATTCTCATCCTTAGCATTTGAATTCAGTGAATAATCATTTCCACAGTTTCTGTTAACATGCTCTGAAGAAACGTGCAAAGTATTGACCAAAGGAATAAGATTACAGAGAACGATAACCACTGGTTAAGACTATACCATCTCATGAAGTTCTAAAGAAAAATAAACTCTGAGAACAACCTTGATAATATCAAAAGTTTTTAAAAACTACTTCTAAAACTTCAGTTCTTCTGCTTTCACCAGACTATGAAAAAAATAACTCATAAAGATTTCATCATCCGCGTTAAGCTGCCTTTGTTGGTGCTTTTTCCAGTTGTTAGCTTTTGCTCTCTCAGTATATACCTCCTTAGCAAAGGCAATCTTTTTCCTACAGCAGCTAAAATGAACAGTAGAGGTTTTGAATTTTTGGTAAGAGTAAGACCCTTCATATATTTACTTACTTAAATTGCATTCAGCATTTTTTTTACAAGCAAGTACAATTTTTATATTAAAGGAAAAAAAATGCTTTTAGTGTATTACTGCCCTACAAGTATCCAAGTCAGAGTTCTGTTGTAAAGTTGAATTATAAGTTTGCCTTTGGAATAGCAGAGGAAGATCTGTAATCCAATTTCTTAGTGACTATATTTAAAAAAAATATTCTTGGTTGGATTGTCAAAATATGAGGGACTATAAAATTTAATTGAGTACAATAGTGTAAATCATGCACCTAAACGGAAGAAATTCATGTTAATTTAAGACAAGACTCGGATTTTACCATCTGGACTACAAATATACATAGCCCTTAGGAATATATGGTAAAATAATTAATGATAACATCCTTCACCTGCATGAAATTGATATGTCTTCACTTTAAGGTTTAATCTTTTTTTTTGATCTCACTTTATGAACATAGCATGTGTCCTTCCAGACATGTTTTTCAAGTTTCAGAAGTTTGCCTACTTGAAGTTGGAAGCTTTGGTATGTTTAGGTACATTTTAATTGGAAAATGCTCTTTTAATCCACCAAACTTTTTGTTTATTTGATAATCAAAAGCCCTAATTATTTTTAGTATCATCCACTTTTAATGACACATATTATTTCATTATGTCATCAACACACTGTTATGTGTAGATGTAGGTAATTAATTTCAGTCAATTGATATGGTCATTAAGAGAGATTTTAATGCAAATCAGCTTTTCTAATTGGAGCTAACAACATCCCAAGGTAGCCAGCAAAAAAGAAATTGATGTTAGACCAAGACAGGTCATCTGATCTCATGAAATGGCAGCTGTTAACAGCAACCAAATGTCACATCAGGAAAAAAGGAGTCAGGTAATGGCAGTAAGTAGCTTCTTCTGGGCTTAGTAGTACAGTAAATTATGATATTGGTGGCTAATGTATGATCTGTTTTTCATTTCCTTGATGACGTAGTAAATAAAACTGATCTTGAAATAAGGTTATGAAAAATGCTCAGGGGAATCAGCAAAAATATTTTGTTTCTACTTTATTGCTTTATGAAGGTGTCAAATCTCTAAAGTGAGATAGTAATTTAATACAAGAAAATAGCAAGAAAATATCTTTGGACACTGTAGATATTAAATATAAATTAATGTGAAGGTAGCATTTTTATCAGCTCTGAAAAGGAGAATTCACTGACGATCTTGGAGAAGCATAAAAGAGGAAAATAGATAGTACATGCAGCTCTACAACTCTAATGGTAAAATTAATGTGTAACCATTTTACTGTCCTTCCTTTTTAAATTGTTTTTGAGAACATTCAACTGCATTCCGTGTTTAGTTTTTTTTGGCTTGAAGATTGATTGGTAATTTCCACGTTTTAAAAGACTTATACAAATAAATAAATAGTGAAAAGGGTAGAGTATTTTAGCAGCAATAGAGTGCATTTGAAATATTAGGGCTCAGCCCTGGTAATGCAGTAGATTCAGTAATTTCTCTAAGCTGTGACTGATACCTTGACAGTCTTGCCTCTTTTTTGTGTTATTATTTATTTATTCTGTTATTTATTAATTAGAGTTCTTTTTTTCTTCCTGTCAGAAGTTAGGTTTTCATTGAAGTTCTAAAGAAATCCTGCAAACCATTTTTTTTGGTTTATAAATAACCCACTTTTAAATAAATCTTTAAAACACGAAGATTAGAAATATGTCTCTATAGTAGACCGAAAGTTTCTCACTGGTATGTTGACACACTTTTATAAAATGTGCATTTGCTTTTCCTGTATTTCTAGGGAGTGCACTTTAAAGGAACATAGCTATATATGTTTCGTATTCATAATTCTTTTCTTTCAATTCATTCTAAAAAAATACTAATTTTTATTGTTTGTAAGTGCTGTAATTTATCTTTTAAACTCTTAATTTTCCTAACTTAGGTATCTTGAGTAATAGAGGCCAAGGCAACATATGCAATGGTAAAACTCAGGATGTATCACATATTGCATTTGGGTCAAAGATCCTTGGGCCACCTCCATCTTCAAACAGAAGAACCAATGCAAAGGTACCTGGAAAGGTAAGAAGGGTTAAAATCCAACACCACCATTGGCACTTTTGCAAAGGAATATATTGATAAGCAGAGGAGTTAAACTAAAGCTTTATTTCAGAGGCTGCCTACTGAGAACTGTGGTAGGTCATGAGCCTCCAGTGCCAAAGATCCTGTAACATCCAGAGGAGGGCAAGGAAAATGCATGGATGGCTCCAGCACAGGGCATGGCTTTATTGAGCCCACAGGAGAGGATGCTAAGGGGAAATCTCGTTGCCATTTTCAATGAACCCAAGGCTGTCGAGAAGCCAGAGCTCTTCTCAGAGGTGCCCTAAAAGGCCAAGGGCAGCAGGCTGTAATTGCAGGGAGGCTCTGACTAAATACAACAAAGATGTGGTTCAGTACTGCAACAGAGTCACAAGAGATTGGAGAATTTCAAAACTTCTGAAGACATCAAAACTTGAATGAAACAGGCTGATCTAATTTCAGCATCAGATGTAAAGATGCCTGTTTCTACTGAATTTACTCTGTGATTTCATATCGTTTTTACTTTTCTGAAGTTTTAGTTCTAGACTGCTGAAATTTTTCTCTGTGTGTGTGTGTATGTGTGTGTGTGTAACTATTTTTCCTTATGAAGAGAGCTAATGCAGAGCAGAAATTACATTTCAGGATGCTCTGATAGTCAGCCTTACAGTAGCTCATGTGATGCTGTCAATTACAATGCCAGGGAAAACACCTGATCCTAGTCTGCCAGCAACAAATATGCAGGTTTTTGGAATCTGATCAGGACTATAGTTTCCAGTTTAACACCAAGAATAAGGGATCCAGCCAACTCTTGTGTAGGAGGTCACTTGAAAGTCAAAATGTAAAACAAGAAAAAAAAACCACTCCTGAGGTCTAGAATAACTACCAGTTTTAGTCTTTTTATTCTGGTAGTGAATTCTAATTTTTTTTCTTTGCATTTTTTCTTTCCATTCACTCAGTGAAAAAAAAGTCTGCCTGCTACTTGACTGTAAAGATTGAATATACTACATTGAATAGAACCTACCATTAAGTTTTCTGAAAAGATAGTGTTTAAAAAATGATTTGGAAATATGTATTTGAAAAAGAAGTGTAATTCATAATGTGTGTTTTATCTTTGAGTATTTTGAAAGCTGTTATAATTTTGTCTTTCATCAAGAAATAATGTCTTTCAAGGTAGCAAAGACTTTGGGTAGCAAAACATCTTGCCAACTTCAAAATTCAAGAATGCCAACTGAATCCATACCAGAAACTGAGAGACTGGAACTACCACTCTGCCCATGCAATGATACTTTAGATCAAGGAGGCAAAAGAAATGCTCTCCAAACAACTGCAAATGAATATCAAAATGGTAAGAGCATAAAGCGAAGACTGTGTAGACTTCTCAAACTAAAAATTTTTTGCACGATTTTGCCTTTGAATCTAGGAGTTAATTCTTTGTTTTTCCAGTCCTTTATCTACTTAATTAATTGCTAAAGACATATTCATTAAATGACTTATTCTCCTGTATGAGGATGAATAAATGCTCATTCTCTCTGCAGCTATTTGTATTGTCAGTGATTGAGCCAGGGATCATCACCCGCTGGCATTAGCAACAATTTATACACATGCTCCACTTTCCTCGTGCTGTGCCTATAACAGAGCTGCTGCAGTGGTTTTTGATTGTTTTGCAGACTTTTGCAAGCCTGTTTTTTATAGTTACTATGGTTTTCCCTTCTTCCATACCTAGTGTTAAATTTTTCCTTCCTGGTGGCTGCACTGTTCCTGCCGTCCTGCAAGATTCCCATTCTCTTTAGATGTTTGCATTCCAATACAATGCCCCATATGCACACAATATGAGTCTTCACAGGCATTTCATTTCTGCATTGCATTTCAGACCCTGAAATTCAGACTCAGAAAACATCTGTGAGTGGAGAAGCAGATTTTCAGCTCACCTCACCACAAGTACCATCACCAGACAAGAACAGTGCTAGAAGATTATCTCCAAAAAATGCAGCCAAACCCGCATGGGAGATAACCAGTGGTATGGTACTCATTTTATGTTATTTTACATTTCAGTTCTAAGTGGTCTGAGGGACTGTCTGTTGTAAATTTCAAAGGACCCAAAAGCAGTTAATATAAAAAAATAAATGCCTGTGTTGTGGGGGATTATGGAAATCAAGCACCCTGCAACAGAATTGCTTTTGAGCATTGATAAAGATTTGCAGGATTAAGCAGAGTACCAGAGCAGTGAATGAATATCAAAAGAAAAATTCCATGCTCTCATGATTAAAGGAAAAGAACTAAAAATAATTTATTCTTTAAATCCTTAATAAATTTAACACTGAAAACTCCAAATATTAAATGTACAAGAAATTTTCCTTGTCCTAGATAAGAGTTTAGAATATTAACTACAGTACCTATGTAATATCGGGAGGTGAAGGGGGAAAGGGGAGAGGAAGGGTTGTTTTGTTTACAGAGTTCAGTGGTGATTTATTTCTTTTCTTATTCACACAAAGACAGCTTATGTTTTGGATTTTTTCTCTTTCTCACCTGTCGGCCAAAAAGTGTGGATTTTTTTGTCATACAGTGTCAATCAACTTCTTTTGCATTGCATTGGGAATTGCATTATTGTGGCAAAACTATCCCTTGTCTTTATGAAAAAGTAGTGTTACTTTTTATTAGAAGGCATAGCCACCAGTTTGAAAAGTGGTTGGAATATTCAAATGTGCTCAAAATTGACCAACAAGATTTTCCTTCATATTGTGAGTGATTACCATTGTGTTTATTCTTTGGGTATATTTAGAAGGGATTATATATTATAGCAGTTTCAGTAATCCATAATTGCTGTTATGCCTTCCATAATTTGACTGAAAGGGATGCAAGATGTTCAGGCAAATAGAGAATTCTTCTGGAGAATTTTTTTTGTTCCTTCCTATTTACCTGAATTTTGAGAACTCAGGAGCAGGAATCACTGTTTTAACTGGTTTTTCATCTGGAACACCAGGACCTTTGTCTAGTGCCAGAATTTTAGAAAAATTAATCAACACTTGCTATTTTTTGTAAGTATAAGTGATATGAAAAGACAGCCTTAGGGCAATAGACTGGCCCTCTCAAAAATTCAGAGGCAGAGAACTGAGGAAGAAAGCTATGTGTAAAGTCTGCTCTTTTACTGTTTGTGTTTGCAAGAATGAAAGCTGTTTCTTTAAAATCTTAATTGTATGTACAGGCAGATAAATTCATTATGTGAGTTCATAAGGTATAGGTCTACCAACTTTTTTCCCCATATTTTCATTGCTTATCACTGTTGCCACTCTCAGTATGCAGATTTCAGTTTCTCCTCAATACATGGTGTTATCTAATTTTATGTAGATGACATAATGATTTCTCTATCCACTAGTGCTGGATTTATTTTTTCTGAAGGACTTCCTATAAGCAACTTGTTCATCAGTAAAGTCCCCTTCTAGGCTTTGTTCTGGACTTCTTCCAAAGTGGGATAAACTTGACCTGAGAGAAGAAACAAAATGAGTGAACATTGTTTATGCCAATCTTATTTACTCAGTGCTGAAACCTTCATTATAATGTTAGGCTGCGATTAGAAGCTTTAGCATAAGTCTGGCTGTGTAAAAGAGCTAATTAGATGTTAAGGTGATCGTTCTTGCATTTATGTTGTTTGCTGCAATGTTGTGATTATATAGTAGTTTGCATATTTTACTCAGAATGTTCTCCTAATTATTCATTACAATTGACATGGAAATTATGAGTTAAAAGGAAATGCTAGTATAGATTTTGTTGGAAAGGTAGTGGGATTTTGTTTGGTCCAAAACTCCAAGTATCTTTCAATTGTGGACTATTGAAAAAATGCAACACTGACTGCAGGTCCAGAAGTTGCTGAGCTCTGTAACAAGGATAAAATGTCATCTTCAAATCATACAGACTTTTCTGTCTTCCACCTGGATATTTCATTAAGAAGAAGTTCTGTGCTATGCAAATGAATGTTTGGGTTTGACCCATTCCAAGTATATTTCTTCAACTCTGGAAATTAATATAGTTTTTTACAGGGTGGCTTAGACTAAAAAGGCAGAATATTCAGGCTAATGTTACATAGATAATAATAATTTTAAAGTAGTTCTTTATATTACTGAACTCCTTTTGATCTGGGCAAGACATTATAATGGTGACTAAAGTGTAAGAAATTTTTGGATGTCTGAGGCAGAGCCAGGAGTAGAAGTCAGGAGTTTAAGGCTCTACTTGCCTCACGTTCTCTAAACACTTGACAAAAATGTTATTCTAAGATTTCTTTTCCACTTTTCCATGTTTTGCTGCTTCATTCAAAATTCATTAAAATATTAAAAAGCAAGTGATTCATCATGTTGTTTCCTTCAGAATTCATTACACAATTTTATCTGCAATACCTTCTACAAATTATACAGCAACAACTACATTGGAAGCTATTCTAGAATGAGAACAGAACAAGTAAGATTGAAGTGTGGGAAGTGGACAAAAAAATTAAGCCACTCCTCTCTACTCTTTCCTAGTTTTATGTGCATAAGAATTAGTGAATTCTCCTGAAGTGGGTTGTACACTAAGTGTACAACTGTACCCTAGAAGGCTCTTTACAGTGCCCTGAGCTGTTAATGCATATTTGTAAACCACAAAGGCAGCACAAGATATGTCAAATCTAATTTTATGATGGGGAAAAGACCTTCTGAATACTGAAGGAATGTATGTTATGTATTTTGGTGTTAGTCAAGACACTGATAGGGAAACCTAATAAAATATGTCTAGATTAAACTGGATGGGTGCCAGACTGGAAAGAAGACTCCAAAGTGCTGAGATAAGAAAAAATACAAAAACTTTCTTATCCAGGTAACTCTTGAAGATTTTTTGTTTGTTTTGAATAATGCAACAAGTAAAAATTTTAATATCTTTGCCTTGAAAAAGGGTAAACATAATTTTAGACTTAGCAACTGAAATAGGTGGGGAAAAGATTCTTTACATCCAGAAGAGTTGTCCAGTTGTCTGGGGACAAGTAATATTTTTGTGGCATTTCTCTGTAGCACTTTCTGGAGTTGCAAGCAAGGCAGCATCTCCAGGGTCAAAGACTCTCAAAACAATCTGTCTTGGTGGGCCAGATTCCTACAGGATAAATAATTGAGTAATTGAAAATAGTGATTTAGTGTGACAGAGTTTTAAATTATGTTAGATCACTGAATCAATTGGGGAAAAAAACAGTCCCTGTTTTTGTACATATAAGTACTGTGTTCAGCCTCACTTGAACAGCTCATGAAATGATCCCTCTTCTCACGGGAAACGATTGCTTAATAAAGGTAGCTTATATAAGTAAAGTATAGAAAAGGAAAAAATCTGTGAAATGTTCATGCCTGTGATTTCTCTTATGATTTCAGTTGTTTTATTCGTGTACCACCCTTCACATGTAATTCCGATTGCTTATGAAAAATAGGTTATCAGAGGAGTGTGACACAAACCTGAGTGATAGAAGACTGGAGAATTCTGCTCCAATATCCTCATTTGAAGAACCTGTAGTTATAGATAAGAGCTAAAAGTCATTTGGTTTATTCAATGAAGGGTGTTTCCTAAAAGTTTTGAGTAGTCTCACGCATTTCTTGATGCTCTTAGAAAAATTAGTCCAAAATATTTGTAAAATAACTGGAATCACTTGTATGTTCAGCTTTCAAGGCTTATAATAATTAAAAGCACAATCTACTACATTGTTTTAAACCAGAACAATTTTTTAATAACAAGAGTTTTCTTGGAAAGCCATGGAGATTCTTACTAATGATGGTCTTCATGAAGAGATTGAAAAATGGTCTTTTCTGGAACAAGAAGATACAAGCCCTGGTCATACAAGATACATCAAGCCTCAACTTTTCACTGCTTCCTGGATATCAGCTGCAGTTTGGTAGCTTTACTTTCTTCATTAAACTGGAAAAATCATAGCAACCCAGTAAGAAGACAGCTAATTCTGCTGGCGTCTCGTTCTTCTTTCTTTTGCCTTCATTTATGGTGATTCAGACTTCCTCCCACCACCCCCCCAAACTGCTGAATGTGCCTGAAGTGGTAATTCTAACAAAAGTAAAAGTAAAATATCACAGTAAAGCACAAAATACTAAACTTACTGTCTTTTGTGGTGGTAAGCATTTTATTATTGCAATGTTACTTTATTATTACATTTTCAGTATTTTTTCATTGATTTTTTTTAATACGGTTGATGGTAAATTTGTTTTATGGAGCTGGAAAGTTTCAATATCTAGTGAATAATCCACACCACACTACCTTTAATGAAGATAAGGGAGTATTGCATACTTGAGCAATTCTCCTTTTCTTAGATGCTATTTGAGATTGGTTGTAATCAATCAAATTGACATTTTTTTCTATACCATCATTCCAAACAATAAAATATAAGGTAACAATAAGAATATAAAAATGGTCTTTTCATGTGTATCTGGTGCACTCAATCTTTAAATCCATTTCTGTAGTTTATTGTTTGTTTTAAAATTGTCAGATTAGTTGTGACTGTATTCAGGGAAACCTGGTGAAACAGATATCTTTATACATTTTTCATGTCACCCTTTTCTATCAGAACAGTAGTTTGAAATTGAGATTTAAACCATAAGTTCTAGATGTAAAAGTGTGGAATTTTAGCAATAAAGAATAAAGAGCAGCTTGTAATATTATAAACTTTCCACCAATGTGTGATTATTTTTTAAATGTGAGATGCTAAAAATGCCTTTAGGAAAAGATCAATGGCCATATTTAATAAAATCATTATTTCCTAGAATAAAATTCAGCTATGCATTTTAAATTTTGATGAATAACCAGTTTCAGGTTTGCACATGGGAGGCTTGCATTTGCTGTACCAAAGCCTGTATAGTTTTTGAGCTCTGTTTAGAATTTTTTTTTAATCTTGCTGCGCTTTGAAAGCACCTGATCTTTCTCATCGCATCCTCATCACTCTTATTTTTCTTTGATAGCCAAAATATTTTTGTATTAGAAAAACTTACTTTGCTGTACAACTTTCTAAGAAAATGAGAATGATCAGAGTAGCTCACAATTTACATATTTGGCATTGAAATTGTATGTTTCAGATAAATGGATTCTTCCAGAGAGGTTCACTGAGAGTGTTCAGTTGGATAGGAAGGAGCACTCCAGAGCTACTGGAAGTTCAGCCTCTTGTAATTCAACCTCAGCCCAGAATGTCTCTATTAAACATGACAGCAGGGAAACACCTGATCATCACAAGAATAAGAAAGAGGTTTTCACATTTTCATCAAAACCTCGATCAGCTCCTTACGGGAAGTCTCCAAATCTATCACCAGAAAGTTACGTTTTCCCATTGGAATTGGAGCTAGATAGTAACGGAGAACATGAGAAAACTGGAACTGAAGATAGCTTTGAAGGAACTGAAGGCAGTGAAGAGGTAGGCCACTTTGTACATGTAACTCTTGATAAAGCTGTCCTCATCCTAAAACTCCTGGGATGAGATACTGTCTTCAAGCCAGACAGAGGATAAATCATCTTTTCCCCACATACCACCAGGTAGATTTGTCTCTGTCAGGTTGCTGTGTCTAACCAGATACAGGACTCAATACAGGTGTACCCTGTGTAACACTGACAATGGAAACCTAACTCTAGCAGCCCCCATGCTAACAGAGAGATGACAGAACTGTGCATTACTACCAAAAAGATTCTAGGAAAGCCTGCATCATAGATTTGAGTGAGATGCAAGTCCTTTATGGTTGCTTAAGACTTCAATAAATAAGACTTCATTGTGTCATTTAAAACTGCAAATGGAGACTGGTTTTTCTCATTTACATTGTTGAAAGTGAATTACAAAATTCCGGCTTTTGAATGTCACTTGATTATTGAAATTTCTGCTCCATGTCCTGTCTGAGCATCACAAACTTTAATTTTTTTGCAATGCGGAAATATTCCAGCAATGAAATTAATGAAAGAAAACAAACAATTTTTTAGTATATCTATCTAGTATGATCTGATATGTAGAAACTTGCTGAATTGTCAATGTATGCAATAATTTCATTATGTCATTACATTAACTGCTAAAGTTCCTACCTTTATGACCATTCTAGTATATTTCACATTTAGCTATAAAATCTGTTTGAATCTGTAGCTCACAGCAGAGATATAAAATCTGAGTGCATTAACAGCAAGATGGACTGAATTTAGCTGGTTTACAAAATAATTGAGGGAATAAAACTATAAATTTCCAAAATGTGTACCATTAATAAAACTGAGGGATCATCTTCTTGAACATTCCATGCTGTGTAATCCTGTACTCACTGAAGTCAGTAACAATCTTGGATCACTTTCATGTGCAGCAGGATTGCACCTCAGCTGTGAGAGGCACACTGCAGGTGACACTGCCTTACATCCTGGGTGGGAGCATATGGCAGAAGAGCAGCATCATGGGATGAGCATGAGGCTGCTCTCATCCTTTCTTTCTTTGGAATAAGAACACTGAGGCAATCACTAAATGCACTCCTGCATTATTTCTCTTTCCATCTCTTCATTCCTGCTGATTATTTTTGAAATGAGATATGAGTGAACATCATACACTTGATTCATGGGATATTTTGCAGAGACATTAGAGGCATGGATATAAGGTTAATAAACTCACCTCTAAAATTCTTAAATTGTATTCAAATGGTAATGAATATGATATCCAGTACCATATGATTACCAGAGCAGAGCAAAGTGATCTCAGTAGGAGTTATTTCTTCTACATTTAAGTTGAAGATGCAATGCGAAAATATGTAATATTAATAATTCAATGGAAAGACATCATTGTCATGGACTCAGTTTTGGTTTACAGTTGTAATAAATTGTATTGAAATTATGATTATCAGGTACGGCACAGGTTTTGGAGGTTACCAGCATTCAAAATCTGCCCTGACATTTTGAAAAGAGTAATCAGCTTCAGATGTAAGAATATGCTTATGTAGTATTTGCCAGGAAAAGCAGCTGGTTTTCAGAATCCTTGTAAATTTAGAAACAGGAAGCAGAGCTTAAAGAGAGATTTTGAAGTGTTAAGGATATGTAAAACTGAATTGTGTAATGATGAGAGGGAACCAACCACTCTTGCTTTATTTCCTAAATTCAGGATGACAACAGTGAACTCAGCCAGAGTACTGAGAACATTGAGAACAGCCACAGTAGACAAGGAATATCTGATTCAGCAGTTTTTAAAGAGATCCCATTAAATAAGATGTCACAGAGAAATGAATACTGGAAGAATAAGGAACACAGCAACTATAACTTTGAAGAGGCCATCTTATCAAAACCACAGAGTTCCAACATGAGAAAAACAGAATCTATTAGCTTTCAGAGAAGTTTAAAGCCTATCCGTTCTCTCTCTCCAATTCAAAGTAAATCTAAATCCTGCAGAGTAATTAGAAATGTATATGAAGGAACTAAAAGATATGAAGGAGTTTCAGATCAATTAGAAAGATCTGTCAGTAAAACATCTCTCAACAAAGTCCCAAAAGGAAGTTCATGTCTGACAGCACAGACTTGTGTAAGTGTTTTTTACTTTGAAATTAAATTACTAGATTATATGGAGAAGCTATATTAGATATACCCATTTGCATAAAGTGTTTAATAGTACATCTTTCATTCAGATATATTCTGGCTTCATCATAACAGCATTTACTGTGCTCAGTCTGTTGAAAGTTGATTTTTTAGGGGTATGTGGCACACAAAATAATACTCCAAATATAACAGAAATCACAAAGGTTTGTAGATAAAAAGATATGTCATTGAGCAACACACATTTTGGAAATATATGAGTTAGAAAATAGTTTGGGGCTGAAAGGTTACAGAGGAAAATTGGCAGATTTTAAATTGCTGTATTAACAAATGACCACAGAAGGAGTGTTAATTTGGGTACTTCATGGTCTCTGCATCAGCCCTGAGCAATGATAAATTGTGTGACTGAGAGCCAGCAGTGAGGCAGCTCCTGTCCAGCAGTCAGCCAGAGATGGCTGCAGAGAATAATAGTGCAAGGACAGGGAAAGCACCCGGGAGTACTTCAGCAGCAGGGCCCTGCAGCCTTCTTCAGGAAAGCTGGTGTCTGAGCTGAATAACTGGTGGTGCAATTTTTTTCCACAGATTTTTGTGTTTGCTTTTTACGTCTATATGGCCTTTGCCTTGTGACACTGAATTTCAGACTTTAACTATTTGTGGGAAAAAATACATATCTTCTTTTTTTTTTTTTAATTCATTGACTCATTCCTGGTGCTTTCTTAATTCTTCTGTTTGTTATATAAAAAAAAATGGTTTTTTATTTATTATTTCTGTCCTTACCTCTGCCACTTCCTACTTCATGGCTGTGTATCATATTCCTTTGCAGGTGTCTCTTTTACAGATCTAGGAGTTTCATGGTACTTAGTCTCAGGATTGCTGTTTTGTGAATTTTTTTTTTTAACATTTTACCCAGGGATATTGAATTTAACTACTGTATGATCATTATTGTAAGCATGGGATTTGTTTTCTAATATCTTTGATATATCTTGAATTTCTTATAACATCATTGGTTCCCAAGTATTGCATACCTGTGGGGACCAAAAGAATAGGCTCCTCTTTTTGGGGGATCCTATGAAGTAGTTATGCATTGTTTGGAAAATTTTTTTCTACTTTGAAGTCTTGGAATATGCTCTGTACCTCAATTATATGAAGGAAATGGACATCTATAAGTTTTATGTCACTGTACTTTGTCTCATCTGCTGTTGGAAAGGGAGTGTGCTGTGATTCTGTCGGGGCAATTTTGGTCCGTAGCATTCCTGTGACCTGTTGGTACAGTTAATTTTAGTGACCTGATTTGACAGCCTCTGTGAAAAAGGAAGCAGGAATGATGACTTCGATGGGACATTGCTGCTGCTGGGGCAGAGCCATCCCACTGAAAGGTTCTCCCTGCCTGCCTGGGGCTTCTGTGGCTGCTGAGGATGGACAGCCCTGCAGTGAACTGTGGGCATAGAAATCCAGGCACAGAGATGGGAGGAGCAATCTGAATTGGGCACCAGATTAAAGAATAATGTCTCGGAAAGTGTGTTCAGCTTTTCTGTGTGTCCTTGATGGAGCAATGCTCATCCTGGCCTGCCATGGATGCTTCAGTGCTTTTTGTGAAATGAATCTCTTCTAGTACTGGTGCAGGGGCCGGGGTTTATGTGTCTCAGTGCTGGGAGATTGTCTCTCAGACTGGGGTTCTGGAAATCTCTTCCTAGATCCTGTAAGTAGTTTATTGAATTGGTAAAGACCCTGCACTTTTCCTGATAGAAACAGAATATCCTTTTCCATGAAGGTTGTGTAGGCTAGTTTCCTTTGGGAAGGAAGTCAGATGGGGGGATGCAAGGGAAATGAAACAGTGAAAATCAGAAACAGTGCTGAGACTATAGTCATGAGAAGTATCAGTGGCTGGTGATTTCAAAGACTATGAAAATCAAAAAAATCAAAAAGCAAAGGAAATCCTATTAATAGCAGCATATGTCCTATGTATTTATGATCTGGAAAAGACATTAGAATTGTCACTAGTGATCTAGAAAATGTGGAAGAAAGCAATGCATGGGTTCATTTCTATTTGGAAAGAAGATAATTTTTCTGTAATTTTCAGTGATAGGAAAAGCCCCATTTGATAACAATAATCTGATTCTCTTCTTCTTAGACATGGTAATATGCAGTGAATTTTTATGATAAAATTTGTTTCTATTTTTCATTCCCTTAACCTCCCATTATAGTTTATTGAAATTTAATATTTTCTTTTTTCCAGTAGCTACTTACATCTTAGCAATTAAATGTATTCCTTATTTCTTGATACTTTCAAGCTTTAGAAAATTGTTCCACTTACAATTCAAGTATGTTTATTACTTTCCTGAAAGATATTATCAGTGTTTCATGCAGTCATCAACTTTGTCCTGTAGGACACAGCTAAAGGCAGACTCTCTAGGTGTATTGCAATTTTTGGTTACTAATTTAGACAGTAAGGTTATTACCATACTACCCTTGTAGATGTAAATACATTTCACATGGGATTTGTTGCTTGTAAATATTATTTTTTCAATAACAAATCCTATCATTAATGTATAGAAGCTCATTAGCTACAGACTTGGTTTTATTGCTACAAAACGTAAGATTAAAATATCTAGCAGATCTAGGTCTTACACTTGATTAGATCAGGTCTTAAAATGTCATCGAGGCCCTTCCTTGGACTTCTTTGATGCTTCTTTTGGTGCCTATACAGAGGACTAGTAAAGGGAAAAAAGTGCTTAACCAACTCTTCTGCAATTGATTTGCCTGCTGCTTAATATGCTTTAAGGACCTGGTTTCTTGCAATGTTTTATTCATGTTTTAATAGAGTTCTCTATTATTAAGTTCAAATATTTTTAATTAAGAAGGAAGTATAGCCCTCTGGGTAATATTGCAAGTATGTAGATAGCTGGTAATTAAAGTTTTCCACACATATAAGTACATTCAAACAATTCTGAATAAATCATTTGAACCTAAAAGAATGCAAATGTCATTATATATGAAAAAAAAATCTTTAAACAACAGGTTTTCTCAATCTAGCAAAAGTTTTAAGTGCTTAATAAAAATACTTTATTGTAAGGGAGGGATATGCAAATAGACAAGATAAGCTTTTAATGAACTAAATGAAATATTAATTTTAGACAAATTTACAAGTATTGCAAAATTACTTCTTACATAAAAAGATTCCTCTAAATTCCAAAGTTAACTTAATTTCAAGTTCAGTTTTCAAATTCTCTCTGAAAACCAACAAAGACAATATAAAAATTTTGAGGAGGCTTTTTGGTAGTAGTAGTGAAGTTGAAGAATAAATATTCCAAACAATTTCTCGTTCCTTAGTTTATTGTAGAGGATGTTTAACACAGAAAATGGTCATAGCATCTCTTCTGCTTCCTGAGTATGGTATTTTCAGTGAGACCATTACAGGAAAAGAAAACAGAATGACAATTTGAAATAAGCTGGGGAGGGGGTGGGGGAACAACAGATGCTTAGAATTATGTTGTAATGATTCCAAAAATCTATGCATCTTTTTTCATAGATGTAAAGGAAAAGACAAGCAAGTCTGGGCAATTTTTTGTGTTTTTATTAAAAAGAGAATGAGAAAAAAAGTTCTTCCAATGGTTAGTGCTTTTATTCTGCAGAGCACCAGTTCATTCTGTCAGTTTAATGACTGCATACCAATTATATGAAGGAAGATAGATAAGCCAAAGCTTCTCTTATAATAATCAAATAACTGTAGAAGGTTTATATATAGGAAAATTAACAGGAAATCAGAATGCTCAGTAAGATCAATAAAAGTTACAGCAGTTGCAGATCTGGTGGAATACTGATATATCAGAGCAAAGCAAGCTCCCCAAACAAAACAAAGACACCTTTGGGTGAGGTGAACAAATGACTAATAGTCACTGAGCTAGTAACAGGCATTCAGAAAGGGTCTAGAGAAAACATCTCATATTATTTTATGATTAAAATTGATAGTAATAATCACAATGTTCAGGAATTAAGCTTGGACCTCATTAGCCAGGGATAAAAAATGAATGGTAGCTGTGCAAACTGCTTCTGTCATCTTACACTTTGTATCTTCTGTTGCCTTCTTGTACCTGGTATCTTATTATAGGAGGAAAGCAAAAGAGTTATAATTTCATTATGAATTCTGATGATAAAGTGACTTCTGTACCCCTCAAAGACATATTAAAACTTTACACTCTGCATTTCATGGTAGGAGAAATTGTCACTGTTCATATCACTTGTACTGCTGACGTGTGTGTTCCTGAGGTCTTCACTTACCTGGTGCCTTCTCACAGCAAAAGAAACTCCTCCCTTCTGCCAGGAATATGATACATTCCTGGTCTAAAAGCTCAATTTTCTTCATTAGAATCGAAGCTCTGTCCCTCTTTGCGATACTGTTATATAGTGTCTCACAGCCCACTGGCCAATTTTCCAGTGATCTAAATCTATTCAGGTCCTGGTCACTGCCTGAATTCACTTTTCAAGCAGAAATGCTTTTTACTTACATTTAGAACCAAAAATAAATGTCTCAAGTAATAGACTTATTCCTTTGTGAAAGAGCAGTCTATGTAGACCCTTTAAAAAGGGGACAACTTTTCTTAAAGAAGGAGTTCTTTAAACAAAGATAGTGCCAACAGGAGGTTGGGTGACTTTATCTTATCTTTAGGTTTTGAGCAAGGCTTAAGTACAAGCTGCAAAATGGAAATGGTTAGTATGTGTTTGCAGCTTTTGGCCTGTGGAAAGGTTTGGTACAACAATTAGGGTTACATTAACAATTCCACCAGTGGATTTGAAGAAAAGTGAAAGGACGTTGAAGTTTATTTGAAAATTCATACACTATCAAGTTGCCAGAATAACCTTTGAAATTTAGTGTTGACATGTCTTTCCAAAGAAATTTTATGTTGTGCTTCACCAATAACTAAATGTTACGTTGACGGTGTTGATGATGCTGTGATAACTGTGGGATTTGCTTTAATTCAAGATTTGGGTTTAATAGCTGATGGTTTTTTGAACTATTTAAAGCCTGCTTTTATCTTCTGATTTTAATTTCTGTAGAACAGCAACTTTACCAAACATCCTGGATCAAAACTGAAGTTCTTTATAGTGCTTATGGTGTTCTTCCTTCCTGTAATTGTGTATAAATATGCTTGATCTTCATGGCTGAACAGAAATCTTTTAATTTGTTTCTCTTTCAGTATTGAAGCTTCTTGAAGATTCTCTGAGAGATTCTCCAAGGTCTCTCTCATCTAAGGTCTCTCTTCATCTATTTTGTTCAGTGGTCCTGTCTATATTGTTGACTTTCCCATTCTATTTCACAGGAGTATGACAGGAAAAAGTACCAGTCAAATAGACTAAGTTCTTTTGAACTACACATGCTGGCCAGCATGAAGAGACAACAAAATAAAGAATTTAGGGATGCTGGGATCTCCCATGAGCTGAGCACCTCACAGATCAATTGCTGCAGTGTCAACCTAAGTATAAGCAGTGATGATGATACAGCAACCTGGAACTCTTGTTTCCCACCAGTAAGTCTAAACCCACAGTATTTTCTCAGGTGTCTTGAATATTAAATTTGCTTTGAGTAGAGTGGAAATTCAAGTTATTACCAAAGACTCTTAGAACTTATCAAGTAAAATATTGAACCAAGGCACACACACTTTCGTCATGTTCTCCAGTACCACCGTGAATGAAGAGTGTATCTATTATGTATATTCCTTTCTAGAATCCTGAATAATCATGTAGGCAGTACAGTTCATCACAATAGTGGCTGACAACCTGCAGGTGTGTGATATAGTACTTAAAAATAGTTCCAGAATGAATGAAACCGAGATATACCAGTCAGCAGCTGCATTACAGTGTGAGTAATGGAAAATAATTGCTTCATACAATGATAAAATCTTATTACTGGAAAGCTAAATGTTTAAAGAACTGAAGCAGGAGAAAGCAGCAAAAAGCTGCAGTAGTTCTGAGCACTTAGTATGTGATCATTATGTATTTTACACCTTGGATCATTATTTGTCCTGGTACAAAGTGGTACAGAATCATACACAGCTGCACTATGTGACTACTGCTAAAAGAAGCAGAGTATTTGTTGCAGTCCACCAAAAAGTATTGAATGTATGAAAGCACAGAATAACATTTCAAGAACTACATAAAGGTACTAGCAGAAGCTGCTGTAAAACTAGATAACCTCATACTCCATTTATATATCAGCAATATAGCTGTTATTTTATTAGAGTTGAAGCAATAATAAACAATGAATGTGGCTTAAGTAAAGCACACAGCACAACTCTGAGGCAAATCCAACCTTAGAAGAATCCCAGTATAAACTATTGCAGAGTAAATGCTCTGAAATGTTAGGTGTAAATTGCCTTCAGGGCTCTGCAGGGTCCAAATAGAGACCTGTAGCAGCAACTTTCCATGGTGAATGATCAACACAGTGCTGGAACTTTGGAGTACCCTGTTAAATGAAGGTTTCAAATGAGAAGAAATGTGTTGATAAGTGGGTAATTGTACAAATAATAACTTGATTTAGAGAGTAATATTTTGCAGGACATCAGAGAAACATTATTTGGCATTAACTATTTGATATACATCTCCATTGCACATTTTGTTAATTTAATATTTTCAATGTGTTTTCTCCATACTCATTAAATAGGCTCAAACATGGTACAAATCCGAAAGAACAGACAAATGGAACTCAATTAAATATAGAGAATAGCAGTCTCATTATTTTTGTTAGTACTTTAATTATAAGGAAATTGATAAGAATATTTAGACACATCAGGTTTGGTTAATACATGACTAAAACAAAACGAACTTTTAAAGCAAAATGTACTGCTGCAGTATTCTGTGAAGCACAATGTGATTTCAAAGACTGTTCTTTGATCTTACCGCCTTGATCAACTTCTGTCGCTTCAATATAAAATAGTGTTTAGATATAATAGGTTAGTAATATAAATTGCAATTTAATATAGTTGTAGTTTTTCAAAACAGCTCTTTATGGCCATCTTTCTCTACATAATTCAAGCACAAAAGGCAAGATTTTGTCTTTGAGAGAGTTCTTCACATTTCCTTCAGCTGACTGAAGAGTTTGGTGTTCTTTACACATTCAGATTTTTCCTCTGCATTTTGCAAGGTGGACATTGAGGGTTTAAGATTAAATGGCAAGAATCTCATTTCCAAGGAGGGATAACTTAGGAAAGAAACCTAATCTTTCTCAGATAAAGACTAACAGATTAGTCTGTCTTAAAAATGAAGAAATTCAGCTTTCCAGGTGTTCCATACCCACTTACCTCAGCCTTTATGGAGAGGAACACTGTACCAGTACAGTATTGGTCAATTCCCAGCATCTCCAGTTTCACTTCATATTTTCCTTGCTGAGATACCAGCCAGAACACCAGCTATTCATAGATATGATGGAAGTTTTTTGAGTATGGACTTGTGTGTTTAACAGTACTTGATGTAATTCTGTTCCGACATTTGGAAAAATGCAGAGTATCTATGTGAGGGTGATAATTCACTTTGTAGACCTTTGGTATCTAAGAAGGCTGTTAACAATATTTGTTAATGGAGGTGATTATTTAATCACCCCACATTCTTTTAACACAAAAGCTTTTAAAAGAGTAGTTGGGGGAATTGTTGGTATGCTGATGTTAAATGGCAGTATATTTTGATATGCTTACAACATTTCAGAAGACATGAGAGTAGCAATGCTGTGCCAGTATTAAAATAGCTGAAATGAAAGTCTTTAGTCATGCATTCCCTTTCTGTAAGACTGAAAAAATTGAATTAGAGAATACTTTGATTTGGAAGGAACCTTTAAAGGTTGTCTAATCTGTACTCCTACCACTGGGCAAGGATACCTTCCACTAGACCCAGTTGCTCAGGTCTCCATCCAACCTGGCCTTGAACATTTGTAGGGGTGGGAGGTCACAGCTTCTCTGGGCAATCTGTTCCAATGCCTCACCACCCTCATTGTAAAAAAATTCTCCTAACATCTGGTCTAAAACTACCCTCTTTTAGTCTCCAACTGTTGCCTACCACAACAGGCCCTGCTAAAAACTCCGTCTCCATCTTTCTTGTAAGGCTACCTTTAGTTACTGGATGGCTACAGTAAGACCTTCCCAGTGCCTTCTTTTTCCCAGGCTGAGAACCCCAACTCTCTCAGCCTGTCTCCATAGGAGACAGTTCTCTGATTATCCCTGTGATCCTTCCAGTCCTCTGATTATTCTTGCAGCCGCACTCTGGACTCAATCCAGCAGGTCCATGCCTTTCCTGTGCTGAGGACCTCAGAGCTGGACACAGTACCCCAGGTGGGGTCTCACAAGGGCAGAGTAGAGGGGCAGAATTCCCTCCCTGAACCTGCTGCCAATGCTTCCTTTGGACGCAGCCCAGGATACAACTGGCATTCTGGTCTGACAGGTCATATCTAGCCCTTCATCCCCCAACACTCCCAACTCCTTCTCCATAGGGCTGCTCTCAGTCCTTTCATCCCCCAGTGCTACTACACTCATCATTTCTTCAGCTTCCAGTTTTCATAAAGAAGAGTTTCTTACATGAATATTTATTCCTTATATATATTTATCATGTAAAAATTATGTGTAAAATAAAAGCAGATTTGTTTTTATGTCCCTGATCTTTAGTACCACCATAATTTAAGAGAATTTTCAAATGCTCAATCCTTCCATAATCAGATGTACAAACTGCAGAAAAGTTTAGAGAGATATATATAGATATAGATCTGTAGCCATCTTCCAGTTGCATAGGCAAATTATTTTAGCAGTACAGTATATAGAAAAGAAATAGAAATAATCCTCATATTGGAATTTGAGAAATTAAGGACAGCTTGAAATTCTTGTCATGATTAAATTTTCATGCTTACATGTGTTTCCAGGTTGTCTCTTTCTGATTCTTTAAATCAGTAGTATAAATTGCTTTCTCTTATGTTTTTCAAAGATAAATAAGGAGTATATTCTTACAATTTTTTATTCATTTTCTACGTTTGTGTCCTTTTGGTGGAATCTATGGCAACAGCTCCACCAGAAGGCAGCTTTTTGTGTATCTTTAATTTTGAGATACCTTTGATGTTTTGCAAGGCAGGGCAGGGTATAATCATGTTAGATAGTGAGTTTATGTATGAAAGTAATATTGTATATATAAACCACATTCTAAGTGAGTTTAATTTTGTTCATGATTTGTAGCCTGATTTCAAGAGTCATTGAAAAGTGTCATGTTACTGACTTTAATGAATCTGAGAAACCCTTGTGAATGTAAAGGCATATAGATCAATCATATTACTGAGCTGCAGTTAGAACAGATGTCCTTAAACAACTACAAAACAGATACACTAAAATTGTGGATTTATATTCTGTGATAGTTTACCAAGAACTGAATATATGCTGTCAGGATAAAATGTTGAAATGTAAGTGGTTTAGCTGCTGCTGTAAACTATGACAGCCAAAAAGGAATAAAATCATTTTGAATATTATACATTACCTAGCATAACCTCAGTTATAAATATGAAAAATTTCGACTTTAAAATGGATTTACTTTGAAGGAGAATTCTAAACCCTTGTAAAATGTGTGTGGGGCACAGTTTCAATTCAATAATGTGTGTATGTAGAGCTAAATATTTTTAAATATTTTATTTGACCATGTCTTACCTGAATGTTTTCTTAAATCTTAAGACCTATGAAAATCCATGCTAGATTTGCAACACTATGAAAGACACAGTTCTATATATTGCAGAATTTAATGTGAAGTTTATACCCACACACATATATATTATCCAAAAAAATCTGCAAAGCTTACAAAACATTTCTGTTTAAATGCCTTGCTTTATTCAAGAGATCCTGTAAGACTTTCTTGCCCTGTCAGAGAATTGGCCCATTCAGCTTCTTGGATAGTTGTTTCCACACTTAGACACCAATTCAAATACAACACAAACATTCTGAAGAAAGATCATCTGTACAAGAATTCAGACCATATGCATATGGTCCCTGTTTCTCAGTCAGAAATGCACAGGAGAAGGAAGATTCTCCTAATTGCTCACTGATATATCTTGGAAGCTTGTAGTGGCATAATAGTGATACAATGTTGTGGTATAATAGTGATATAATGCTGCATTATCTGTATCCAAATTATGCCCACCACTAAGACGTGTCTTTCAAGTAAGGTGTACTCACTCTTGTTCCACAAGAAACTTCCTAAATATAAATTCAATCACATAAGTCTTGATCTGAAAAATACTTGAAAGAGTGCTTCCAGGTTCATTTCTAACTTGTAAGAAGGCCTTCTGGCCTCCTTTGTGAGTTTTCAGGAAAGAAAGCCACTTAACACAAAAATGGTCTGGCAGAACTGAAGTCTGACAGACAAGAGGAGTGTTATTTAAACCCAGAATTATGCCAACTGTGAGCTCAGTTTGACAACCCCTGGAGGGATCTGTTCACATCAAGTCAAACTGCAAAACTAAGGCAGAGTATTCTTTACTATGAAATGAGACTAAAAATTATTTAGACAGATATTCTGGTTCATAGACTGACTAATTCACTCTCTGTCTTGTCTTCATCTTCCACTAGCTATCATCTGGGAATTGCACTATTCACCACCAGGCAGTGAGTCATATTTGGTAGTAATTAGGATGTCATTCATCCTGAACATATATTTTACAACATCCCTTTCCAGTTTCTAAAACCATGAGGACATACTCTTTTTTTCCATTTTAAAAATTAATTTAATAACACTTTTTATTATTTTAGTATTTCATCTACTAAATTGTACAAGTATTGTTAATTTATGCTTAGATTTTCACTTCCTTTGCATTTCCTTCAAGTTTGTTTAGAACTCCTTTTGAGGTGTGTGATAATGGCAGTTAGAGTCTCTTCTAGTAGAACTACATATATTCTAGGAGAAAATGTATTTGTGGATATTAGGTTCTTTAATTTTTTCATCAGTTTATGAATATTGATCTTTCTTGCAAATAGCTCTTTTTAATGACATAAACTAAATGCAGTTTGAAACTTTTGGGGCATGTACTACTTACAATGGGTAGGTAAGGTTTGACTCAAAAATTATCATATTTTGTATGAATATTCATACAGTCCACTGTAAGCTATTCATGAACAGCTTAATCCAGGCTTCAAAGATGCAGTGCCATGGAGAATCATATGTGCTTCAGTAACCTTCATTTGGGACTGCTAAAATTCCTATTATTGCTGTTTCTAACCTGGTCTGCCAGCTCTCTTACCTCTCCCTTGTTTTTTTCTGCTCTTAAAAATGGTTCTTTTCTGCACAGATCCTATCAAGAGTTCCTTCCTCATGCTTTGTACATATGTTCAATCCAGACTCTTCTGTCAGACAAGACTTTACCACCCTCCCTGTCTGAAGTTTCCTGGCTGTCCCAACGTTCTCACAAACTGTGATCCACTCTTTAATTCATATGTATTTCTACCCAGACAAGAATCATCTTTGAAATTGTACTTTTGTACAGTTAGGACCAGAATATCAATTTTTAATTTCACAGATAAGAAAAAAAGACTAAAATTCTAATATCTGAAGCTGCAAATGTATATGCTCATACCACATCTCTGACATACTTCTAAACAATCTTATTATTTTTGTTTTCCACAGCCCGTCAGTCAGGAGCATCACTATGAGAAAGAAATGAGCCCACTTTCTCATTTCAACCCACGGTAAGATTCCATTTATAGCCCAGGCAGTAAGGATTCAGTTAGAGTGTTCTGAATATTAAATGTGACACTCTTTGATTTAATCTTCAATCTCTTTTCAATTGCAACCTCCTCTCAGAGGGCTTTACTGCTCGTTTTAGTCATTGTCTACAGTATGTCTGAGCTGTCTGGGAACACAGAACTGAATTCTGCATGTTTTGGATGTACCACTGTGTATTTAAAGTATCTGACACAGGCCTTGCTCCTACATCTGCTTTGATGTGTGATTCAGCAAATCGTCCTCATCTCACATACATACACTCTCATCTATTTCTTTCTCCCTCTCTGCTTTGAAGGCTTAGAACTAGAATTCTGTATGTGACTGTAGGTGTCAGGAAATCAATTTATTCCAAAAGATTTTAATGCTGCTTATTAAGAAAGGGTTTTTTTTTTCAATAGATAGCCCAGTTAGGAGAGAGGGCTACAATACTCTGGCACAGAGCAAAGGGATCCTGTCTACAGTGTACTTTGTCTCTCGGGTTTTTAGCTTGATCTGTTTTGTTTGGAATCAGCAACAAAATCCCTGTGATTTTAATGTAAGGTGAGATGACAAGAGGAAAAGGTGCCTAAGGAAAATTAATCACTTTGAGACTGTTGAGACAATCAAGATTAATTGTCCAGTTTCAGACCTGCTTTGTACCTGTGAAACCCTAACATCACTTTGTCAATTTTCTAACTGCCTGAACAAGAGGTGTACTAATTTTTAAAAGCAGTCCTATTTCACTTTCCCTTTGGTGTCATTAATGTGGATTTTGCTTGTCCAAGTTTTAACTGGATGATGTATGTGTGTTGGGGGGCAGCGATAGGAGGAGAGGACACTTCAGTTACAACTTTATATTTTACCAATAGTGTGAAATGTTTTATGAGAGCTCACTCTCAGTCAGTTGTGCAGGATGTGTTTCTCCTCACACAATTGTTTTCAGACATTGGCCATCCATATTTTTATGGATTCAAAATCTTCTGATTAGATTTTATGAAGTGAACAATCTGAAACTTTCTATGCAAGTTCACTCAGATGCATCCATTATTGCAAGACACAGCCATATATTTCCAATGTATTACCAGAGATAAAGAATGATCCTGGTTTCCTGTTCCCTTTCACAAGTAAATCAAGGTACTTAGTTTGTCTGGTTGTCTAAGGAACCATCTCCTCATGAGTTGTTGAATGAAGTGGAGTGGACAGAGGTAATTGACTACAGTCCACAGAGTACAACAGCAGGTACCTTGAGACAGAACTTTGGACTCTTTATTCCAAAATAGATCTTATAGTTGTCATGACATTATAATTGCCTATATTTTAGTGCAAGGTACATTGTTTGTCTTCTTTTTGCCCATACATTGGTTAAGTCGGTTTTTATTAAGTTATTTTATGCATGTGCTAAAGTAATTTGGTACTTGGTACATTTTATTTACTGAAAAAACAAATAAACACCATTATCTGTAAAAAGAAAGTGTTTCATCATATCAAGGTAATATGATCAACAATGAAAACTTGTTTTTCCATATAATAAAATTTAAAACAAAATAGTATAATTTATGCCTTAGTTCTTATGCTATTATAATCCAGTACACACAGTAGACTTAAATTTCCCTAGAAATCATTTTCAAGAAATGCAGGTGGTATTCATAAAATACCTGACTTGCAAGTGCCTCGTAAATTCAGTAACCCTTGTGAACTGCCAGAAAAGCATTATTGGGCTGTAAATACAGAAGATGACAAAATTATGAGGTAAGTTTGCATTATGATATAAAAACTGGAGATGATGTGACTTGAATACCATTATTCACATCATTACCTTTCATTTATAATGGAAAACTCTGATGTTTTTCACAGAGGATGTGTACCTAAATAAAAGGGAAATTAAATTAATGGTAATTCTATAACTCAGTTCCTAAACTGTTTTTGAAGGCAATTTTAACAAATCCTGTGTAAGCAACTAGAAAATGTCTAAAAATTTGTAAGCTTTCTATAGGAAACACAGGGAATATTTGAAATACAGCCCCTTTAGGTGTGTGGGTGTAAATGCTATGGTATAAAGACAGTTACATGGTGCATTTACTGAATGAGCAAATAGTTTGTTGTAAAGAGGGGTAAAGAAAGATTCTTGAGTAATTTTAAAAAATGTAGTAGTGATATTTTCTGGGAAATGAAAAGAGACCAATATGGAAGCTATTGTCCAGTAAATGTAGGTTCTGTCTGTAATAAGATAAAAGGACAAGCCAGGAAAGAAAGCCTGGGAAGGTAATGGAAATTCAGTCAATAAAAAATCTCAGCTCGACTCATTGTCCATTGGTTCCACTGGGTAAAGGTCATAAGTCTGCCAAGGATATTGCTCCTGCCATACAAGCCAGCCCACCTGGTGCTGCTCTACAAGGCAGAGAACCAGTTAATGAAAGGAGACAGCTGAGTGCAGAGGCTGCAGAGCCAGAGACGTGGGGTGATGTGCAGTGTTCCGGCTCTGGCCGTGCAATTCCCACCACTGATGTGCTGCTGGCAGGACTCGGGAATTGCTTTCTTCTCTACAAACAGGGAGCTGTCACTATCTGTGCTGCTTCTCCCTCCCATGCAAGGAGTACATTTTGCTATATAACCAGCATCTACTTTGTAGAAGGTTTTGTCCTCCAAACTCTTTGTGTGTCATAGAAGGTTTGGAAGTTTCACTACAGGAAATCCTGGAAGATAGTAAGTGTTCTAGAATTTCAGCCATGCTGAACTGTGCTTTGCAGAGCTGCTTTCTGGAAAAGATCTCTCAAACCTAATTTATTGATAGACTTTTATAAACTTCGAAAGATGCTCTCCAGAAAATTTATTTCTGATAAAACATTATTTTTCTGCCTTGGAGAAAGGTTTCAATTTATTAGAAAAACCCTCTCTTTATAAAAATTGCCTCAATAGATCCTGTCTTGGCATCCTACTCAACTCTTCTCAAACTACCAAATAAAATGTGTTCCTCTTGTTCAAACAGTTATTCCCCAGAAACTGCACTAAAGTAGGGCACAAATATTTCAACATTTAATTGAGTATTCTTTCATAAGCAGTATATTTTACTTAAATAATTTAATGCTAAATGTGCATGGCCAAATTTTCAATTAGGTTTTACCCAGATGTTTCTTTTTCAGTTTCTTCTACCAAAAATTTGCTGATAAGGCCCACGGCCTTAATCTTAAATGATTAAGAGCCACTGACTTCCCTTCGTGTGGGCTTGGTATGAGCTGACTAAAGCAGATTGTCTTGTTATTATACCCTACATTTGTTAAATTAGACTGATTGGCATGTCATCATTTCATTATTCTGTCATCTACAATAAACAAAATTTAAAAAAAAAAAAACAAAAAAAACCACCTAAACAATATAATCAACCCAAAGAAAAATAAATAACATTTTCATCCCTTTTATGGTAAATGTATAGATTTGAGATTTGTCACCACAAAATGTTTCATGAAGAGCACTGTGTTTGAGGAGGACCATAACTTTTAAAAAAAAGTTGTTGGTTTTCCCGTAAGGGAAAAAATAGAACCCAAATCCTCAGTTGCTACTTTATCCAACAATGCAATTCTCTTATTTTTGTAATGATATGCATGCACAGCACTTCAGGTAATGAATCATGAAATGCATAAATGTACCTTTAACTAAAAGTATCTTTTAATTATATTCAAACTTGATGACTGGTAAAATTTAGGTATGTTAGTTATAAATATAAATTATATTTAAACATAAGGAACACCTCTTTCTGTGCATTCTGACCACTCTATTGGTTTTAGTGAATAAAATATTTCTTTCTCTTTCTTTGAAATTTTCTTCTAGAGAAGTTTTTTTTAGAACCTATCGTTACCATATATATTGCCATTATCATGGTACCTGAAATTTCCATAATTTGCATATTATCAGTGATTCCAGCATAAAAACACATCAGCTGTAAACTTTCAAATATTAAAAGCATCTCCAGCATTGAGACTACCATTCAAGTACTCTCATCCATCCCAGATGAAAACTAAACATTCCAATAGCTGGTACATGTGTTATTATACCATTGAGAGATTCTGTAAAATTAAATTCACCTATGAGATGGTGGAGTAAAAGAGGGATTGTAGCTATAACATTTATTTGCACTACACCAGAACCTCTCCCTCACACAGGGTGTGAAATTCAGGCACAAGAGGCCTTTGTATTTCTGTGCAAAAATTTGAATAGCAGAATAACTGAGTTAAGAATCACATTTAAAGTCTGAGTTTTTCAAACAAATAAGCATGTTTATTCCTATGATTCATTGTAATATCATACAACACCATTACTTATGCAAAGCAGACAATATTACGTTATGAAGCCGTATAAAATTACACAACAGTTGTCAAAATAAGTGAATAAGAACAATGTATCAGAAAATGTACTTTGGTTTTTATTTTACTTGTTCGTTACTTACCCACAAAATAATTTGCAGTAATTTGCAGTAGATCTCCCAGTCGTTAATCTGAATTAGCAAAGTTCTGCTGCATTTGTCAGGCAATAACGTGCATGAAAAAGAACATGACAAAAGAAGCAAATGGCACAGGAATCATCTAATTGTACAGGTTACATTTTTAAATCATGATGCTCAAAAGCTTAGCTGCAGAAAGGTTTTAAGTGGCTAACGTGTTTAAACTTGTTAAAATAATCCAAAAATGGCTTTCCCTTGTATGAGAATCTAAGAACATGGAAACGTGGCAGCATATGTACTAAGGATTTAAATATATAAAACACGGCAAATAATTTCAAACATGCTGTCAATGTAAGGCAGTCTATATTTTGTTTTATTTTGTTTTCCTTCAGGACTTACTGAGAATAATAATTTTATTGGTCACGCACATTTTCTGGCCATTCAAAGAGTCATGCTTGTATGTAAAGATGGAGAATAGGCAGTAAAAGATTTTACCTCTCAGATATGTCAGATTGAAAGGACAAGATCCCTGTTCCCAAACTGTTACAATCTCTCAGCTGAACTGTTGCTATGGCCCTTTACCCATTTTGCTTTTTCCAGGGCATCTCCAGTGTTTATGAATGACAGGTTGCTTTTGTCCAGCCACAAGCCAGCACCTAAGGTCTTCGTTCATCTTCTGAAAACTCTGAGAGCTTTGGGAACTGCTCAGAACAGTCAGATGCTGTTGGTGGCTTGTTATGGTAAAAGGAATTACTTTGAATAAGACTTTTCAGTCACTAGATTCAGGTGCTTCCTGAACTGGTGGAACGGTAAAATATAATTTCTTTTTAAAAATTTGTTGAATTGTTAAAAATATGAAAAAAATAAGTACATCCTTCCTAACAGACACTTCATTAAATGTGCAAATCCATTTAATTCACTGATCAACGAGTATCTAATGTAGTTACTAGAATTTACTTGCTTAGGTTATATTAACACAAAGGAATTTTGACACACCTTCACAAATTCATTACTTCCAATTTATACAGCTGATCTTCTGATAAATGAATCACAATTAGCAATGAAGAAAGAGCTAGTACTTTACTTATATCAGTTGTTAAAACACTGGTTTTCTCTACTAGTGCCATTTTTATATTGCTAGTGAGTATCAAGACTATAATCTAGCCAGCAGTCTAATATAGTGGTGATCTAAGGGTTCAGTCTTCAAGTAAAATTAAATGTTTCTTCCATTTAACAGAAGGTATGATAGCAATTTCATGTATTTAACTACAAAACATCGACCAAATAGCAAAATATATTATTTACTATGCTGTTAAACCTTCAAATTCAGGTCATTCCTATTTTTAGATGTAGATGACTGTGTATGGTTTTAATAACCTGCACAAAGCTATCATTTCAACTTTGATAATGAAAGAAAAACTGGAAAGCATTAACAGGTTCAGATTTTCAGCAAATAACAATCAGCGTGATTATAGTGTACATACCTGTAGCAACGCCTAACCTTATCGAAATATCTTGTTTAGTAAATAGAATTCACATCTTTGTTTTCCTTGAATCCAGTCTAGCTCCCCTAAGACAGGTAATTTCTAGATTTAAGACTTTAAGAGCAGATTCAAGTGTTTCCTGCACAGTTGCACTTGTAGTTTTTATGATCTCATGGACAATTAAATTATTTTGCTTTTAAGAAAGTCCCTGCTTCTATTAGAAGTGAAGTGTTTGGCAAAATGGACTTGCTGAAGTGGCTTGGAGGAAGAGAAAATGCATTTTCTAAATATGCTTGTGATTTTCTCAATCATAGTGCTAGGAAAAAAAGAAAGTTCCAGTAAGGCATACAGTAAATGAAGATATTATGTATTAGGGATGGAATGAATCTGTCACTTTGACGGATTGTGAGGCAAAGAACAGATTAACAGATTACTCATAGTCAGAATGCAGCTCACTGTGAAAAATGTGCAGGAAATGATAAGTGTTGCTTTGTGCTGATTTAATGATATCTTGAAACTACAGTAGCACTCCAGGAAAATAACACAATTTTAGCTCATGGCTTGCTTTTTTTTTTTTAAATCTTCAAGGTATTTCCAGATTTCCATTAAATGCTTTTCAAAATAGAACTTTCAATTCATGAAAAGCCATAAAAAGATATACATTTATATAATTTTTCAAGATTTTTGTTAAAATATGCATTCAAAAATCCTTGATTTTTATGTATAAGTATATTCTGTATTCTTTTGGTAGTATATCTTCTGTGAACTTCTGTGAACTCAGTTTTACATTTTAAAAATGCTGGTTTCTCCACATGAAACTGAGTAGCACTGAACAGTTAGTGATGTATAAATTAATACTGAATTTGTTTTAGTTTATGGAATTTTTAGGGAAAAAACAAATTTTCAAGAACTTGAATTGTTTAAAGCATCTTAGATACAAAAATGAACAACTTAAAGTTCTAGTGATTTCATAATTATTAGTCATATGTAGTGGCAGGACCTGAAATTAGTTTAAACATATTTCCAAATAATAATAGCATTTTGTACATACATCAATCAAATCTCATTGATAATAGCCTACAAAAGTCCTTGCTTCAGTACTGAAGCTATTATTGAAGAATTTATTTCTATGGAGGTACTTCCATTAAAAAATAACCCCAAACCTCCCATTATGCATACAGGATTAACACATGACAAAGCAGAAAGAGAAAAGGTGTGTGTAGGTAAATTGGCTTAATTCAATCAAGTCACACATGTGCCTGCAGCTGACGAGATATGGAAATAATTGAAAATTCACATATTTTAATCTAGAGGAGCCTAACCAGAAACTCATGCTCCAAAAAGAAGTTGCATCAGGGAATAGATGAGGGATCTTGCAAAAGCCAGGTGATTCTTTATTAATTTATCCAAGAACCGAGATAGTCTCTACTAAACTTTCTTAAATAGATATAATTAAAATTAAAAACAGGAGGAAATTAAGTCTCTACCTTAGCAGAACTGGACCATAGATAGATGGGAGCTGGCACTCTTGCATTCAGTGCATCGTGGTAAGATATCACTTCTGTATTTTCAGCATTTGCAGCAGTATTTGCTTCACATGCTATTAAATATTGCTAATACAGCAGAAGTATGCACTGAGATTTAAGCTGATATCTACACAAGATGTCAGGAATTGGTCCTTTTTTTGTTAAAATATTTTTACAGTTGATTCATACATTGACATTTTCTCTCCCTCCACAGTTAGTCAAATAATCCACTGTAAAAACACAGTTCAGCAAATGTGCTCCTCTTACTTCACCCAGGCACAAGTCCATTCTCCTCTTGAGTTCATAAAAATTCACTAAGTAGGTGCAGTTAAATACAATCTTTTGTGTTTTCAGTGATTGTACCCTTCAGGTGCTGAATAGACTGTCAGTCTGGTTCATAATGATACAAAACTAATGCTGGTTTTTCATTCCCTGATTTGATATAATGGAGCCCTTGCCTTGCACTTTTTGCAGTATTATACTACAAGGCTGAACAAATATTCCCTTTAATTTTGGTATAGATTGTTGGACAAAACCATACTAAAACTTTGAAGCATTTCAATTTTTTTAATAAAGTGAATTAAATGATCCCATTGATTTAAGTAATACAAATTAAATGTGATCCAAACGAAACGCAATAAAGTATGCTATCTCAAGTCAGTGCAATATTAAAAATCTTTATACTAAGTGATTTGACATTTTCTCAGTCTCTCAGTCTGCAAAAGTATCGGTGAAAAAATCAAAGTATCAAAGATGTTCATTAAGATTTCAGTGAAAAATTTCTGATTCTAAGGATTTCTGTTGATGGCAATAATTTTAATACATTGTCATTGATAAGTGCTACTTAATAAAGCATCACTAATTTTCTCAACAGACTTTGCTGATGGAAGCCTTTTTTCTGCAAAATTTAACATACTGTCATAAAAGTGAAAGTGATGGTCATAAGTCCAAAGATTCTTTTGCTTTCCATCCCAGTTCAGCTATCATGTGACATTTCACTATCAGACCACTGTTACCTGAAAGTATTTTTAAAGAATTTTGAAGTAATATTTTTAAGAAAAATGTAACATGATTATATTTTGGTATGGAGAATTGCTTTCAGTATAATGAAGAATGTTGGTGCAAACACTAAAGGTACATGATCCTGTTGAGTGTGTGTGGAACGTTCCTACAAAGCAGCTCACAATGTCAAAAGACAATATTTGGCATTCTAGACTGTTATCAGGAAGCTCTAGATGGTTTATTGCACATTGATTGTATTGATTACAGCTGGAGGCATTGATAACATAGAGTGTTTTTAATTAGTCAGAATGTGTGATTAGCTTTTCTGTTTTAATGAGATAAACTATCTTCTTTAATAAAAAAATACATATTCTTTATTCACTCAGAATAAAACCACAATAAGCAGGAACACAGTCTGTGCTTCTCAGAATATTGCCAGTGGCCTCCATGTTTTTGTCAAGGTCTAAAACATTTCTTCAGGATGCTTTTTTTGAGATCACTGAAATCCTGTGTCCCATACACACACACACACACACACACACACACACATACATGCTTTAGTTGCTTCCTGAAAGCAACTTCAGATTTTACTGTGGAAAGTTTGGTGTGACTGCTCTGCTGCAGCATCTGTCAGAATTCCTGCTGTAAACCCACTCCTCAGAAGTTTATCCATCAACTGCTAGCACTTAATCTTTAGTATAATTTAACCAGGAAGATTTCAGCACTCATGAGATTTTATTTTTTTTTAAATTTCTCTTCAAGATTTTAGGAGATAAATTTAGACATTGCTAACTGTAGTAAACCAGATTTTAATATATATTGTGTAAAAAGTTTTATACTTGAAAGTAATTCTAAGTCAGCAATGAAACCCTAATGCTGTAATGTTTTGATTACATATCTTGGTGAGAGGGGGTTGAATAGCAAAGGTTTTGTTTTTCTTGGACATTGAGAGAAAAAACATGAACTGAACCAAGACTGTCTTAAAAGGAACTATTATATTTTCCAACACATCTCTGTTGCTTCTGTCATTGATAAAAACTTCTTTGCCTCCTTCTAGAACCATTAGATCTGACACTTGCACCTCCTAGAAAAAGTAATTGTTCATCTACTGAGTCAGATACATCAAAATAACTGTGAATATGGAACAACACCTTTATATGATGTTTGATTCCAATAAGCGAAGGACAAAATCAAAGATAAAATCACCAAGGTACTCAAAAATTATGCCATCTCAGATGTCTCAGTCTTAATATTTCATGCAGATCTTCCAGATATGAGACTTCAAACTAAAATTCATAAATTTCCTGAGTAATAAAACCTATCAATATAGCAAAAATACTGGTTTAACAACATTCCCTCGTTCTCTCATTGCTTTCTGAATGAATTGCCTCTTTCTTTTCCATTGGAGGCAATTACCTTACAATCTTTCTTTTCTTCTTACTAACATGCCCTCTGCTTTATAGGTATTATTTTCTTTAGGAATTCCCTGATACATGTTTTGCATGAAAAATACAAATCTTTAAATGCTTCTGGTTTATGCCAGACTGGTAGAACTGTGTATGCACTCTAAAGCTTTTATATTTTGTAAGTGTGTTTGTTGGTCTAAGACAATTCTCTTTAGAAGCGAGCACTGTCCTTCTCTCTCCTTGCACTTTTGTTTCAGCAGTTGTCTCAACAGAAATATTCTAGTTCTTCTCTGGCTCTCAAACATTACTGCCTTTTGCAAATGCTTTAGTAAATGTGGAAGGAAAGGTAGCTTGGGAAGCAGAGATGTAAATTAGCAGTCAGTACTTCCTTACCTTCCCTAAATTTGATGCAGTTTCTCTGAGACATCATCTCTGCCTTTGCTGACTTTGTGTTTCAGTTCAGTTGCAGAGAATCGGGTTCATGCTGCTGCTTTGTGCTGTCAGCCCACATCCTGTGAGGATGGCCAAATTCTCATGATTATGGTGGCTGATTTTCAGGCAGATCAAACCACACATGCAGGAGACAGGAATGGAAAATACATTCTACCATGCTGCTGGGTATCAGCCTGCATTTGGCTGTTATTCCTAAAAACTTCTGAAGCTTTGGTGTAGACAATGTAGCTTTGGCTGCATTCAGGGAACACAGATATGGTGACAATGACAGACAGGTAATAATGAGAAAGTCTAGGCAAGCACATGTCTGTGTGCATTGGCTCTGCCAACTCCTGCTGGCCTTAGCTGAGCAGCAGAAGAGAAGGATTGGCTGTGAAGTTGCCATATATGTGAAAATAATATGATGCAGTTAGAAAATTTCAAAGTATGTTTTTTACATTTTGACATGATGGAAAATTCAATATCTCTTCCTTTAAATCTGCCATCGTACTTGCTGGATTTCTACACCAACAGTTCTGTTTCCTGAGGCGGAAAATTAGTTTTTTTCCATTTTAACTGCAAACAGATAGGTGATTGTCCCCAGATTCAACCCAGATTATGCACACATGCCAAAAGGAGGTGAGTATTGTACCAGATGACTGAGCCTTGCCAAATTCCTCTGACAGAAACGACTTGTACATGAGATCATGAAGACTTTTCAGAAAACAGAAGTGTATTACCTATTTCCCTGCTGTTGGACAATCAAGTAGAGATATTTATAAGAGATATTTGTAGTCTGGAATGTGAAGAAATCTTCCAAGCTCTGGGAAAATTTATCCTTTTTAGACAAAGCCATGCCCCAGCCTGTAACACAAGTTCACATGCATAATGCTTTTATTCCAGCTGTTGGAACAGCCAAACCTAAGTTGAAGCAATCCCAAACCAAGTTTAATTTACTCTTTAGAGCTGCACCACTCCCATCAACATAAGCAAACATATGAGAATTTATCCCCTTCCATACCTCTTGCCTTGCAGTGAAATAGGGTGGTCAAAAATGTTGGACCTGGTTCTATCGAGATGAGGTGATTCATTGAGGTCCCTCAAATTCTGTGTTCAAGTGTTGATTTGCAGTTTTTCAGTCTAGTTGATGAGGATATGGAAGCTTTAATGTGTTACAGCTCTTTACTGCTGGAGAGGAGAGATGGGAACTTAAGGAAACATCAGCTATGCACAGTGTGCAGAGATTAATTTCATATGTGAAAAGAATGTCTTTGTGACATGGATGTGTCCTTCCAGGGCTATATTTCTCTGACAGATAGTACAATATGAGTGACTTTGTCACTGCACTTCAGTTTGCAATAAAAAACTGTGACAACAATAACAATAAAAACAGCCATTCTGTTTTCCTTTCTCTGGGCTGTAACAACTGAAGACAGTGTTTCATAAAGTGGGGTGTGTGAAAGGAATTTTGACCTCTGTGTGAATGTATGATAGCATGAAAATAATTTTTAGAAGTTATGACACTAATGTCCAGGAGAGACATAATTTGTCCATGAATAGAAGAAAGTGTTCTCTTCTCTGTCATGAAGATCCCATCACAATCTTTTTCTTTACAGAAGTATAATAGATACAGGACACCTGTGATAAGAGTCCTCTATATTGTCTTGCCAGTACATAGAATCATTTTATGTTCAATAAGAAATTTTTATCTATTACATACAAGATTTTATAATAATAGGAAATTGATATAAATATTTATTTATTATGTATTTGCCTAAGAATGTTTTTAAACCCATATCAACATTCAGACTCCATCCTATGTTTCCTCTTCAGAAAACTGTTAGTGGCATTCATTTCCTGTCTAAGCTCAGCTCTAACTCACCACCCATCAAGACAGGGAATGTCACACCATATTCTGTGTCACCCTATTGCAGGCACTGCCCAGTCAGTGGCAACCAAATCAAACACATCTTGTCATTGTCTTTGAGCCTCTTTCTTTTGAGGGGCTAAAGATTTTTTATCAAATTGACTCCCACATGTTGCTCATTCCAAGCCTTTATGGGTCCTGTAGGCTTTCAAAGGACAACTCTGTGTTATGGATCACACCTCCTGTACACCCTGTGCTGAGAGCCACGCCAGCTGAAATTTGAAAAGCAAATCTGGCTTGAACCACAGATTTTAATGTGAATAGAACAGGCGAATATGCTGAAGAAGGAAGAAAACCTTAACATTTAATAATTATATTAACTGCAAAGTTAATTTTTATGATAATAAAATCCAGCGTGATTTTGTTTCAGAACACTTGACAACCTGTAATTTCTTCTTTTTTTAATAATCAAAAGAATTAGAAAAAAAATACGTACACAAACCATTTTTTTATAAATTATATTTTGGTTTGTATTTTTCAGGGAGTGGTTAAATGCATTCAGTCCCCTTATCATTCCTGGAAACCAACAACTAGAAGAGAACACTACATCTTCAACAAAACAGAGAACTCCAGGTAAGAATTCATGAAGATAATGAAAAGAACCTGGGTAGAAAGACACTTCTTTCTGTAGTGCTAGTATTGCCTTCTCATAGCTTTCTATCCTACTACTTTTTGGTTTCAAGTTCCCTTGTTTATTAATCTCAGCTCAAGATAGCAGAGTTTTCCATGGAGTATTATTAGCCTTTTCTAGAAGAATAACATGCAGTTGCTTTTTCCTGATGTTCTGGCTCTATACAGATTAACTCATTAAAAATGCATCTTATTTGTTAAAAATAACGAGTTTATGCTAATGAGGATGGCAAACCTATGTAAGAAAGAGCACTAAAACTAAATATTCTTATTCAGAGACATGATTATACTTGCATAAGAGATACTTCTCTTATAAAGAAAAATTGCAGATTTGGCTTTAAATGAAATCTTAGTGTGATTTCCTGAGGGCTGCTGTCACCAGAGTTACAGGATTTGCTTATTAATGGTGTTTGCTTAGAGAATGGTAAAGACCTTAACTGAAACTGGAAAGTCAACAACAGAATAAAGAAAATACCTTGTTTTCCTCAAATGCCCTTTTTCTTATCAGTTATCTTAGGAAACAGGGTAGAAAAATCATCATCATCATCGAGTATCATAAAATGGTTTGGGTTGAAAGGGAGTCCAGTTCCAGCTCCCTGCCATGGACAGGGACACCTTCCCCTCAACAAGGCTGCTCAAAGCTGTCCAACCTGGCCTTGGACACTTCCAGAATAGACATTTACATTTTTCTTCAGGTCTCAGGAATTCATTGGGAGCTCTCATAAATCTGACCCCTGTGTTCTGGCTGTCCAAGGGGTAAAGTCTCTGTGATTTACTGTCTAAAATAAATTATGCCACTCAAATTGGGAACATTTTCATAGACATAGACTTGTAATTGTTTGTGACAGC
The DNA here is from genome assembly GCA_009812075.1 of Sialia sialis. NCBI lineage: Eukaryota > Metazoa > Chordata > Aves > Passeriformes > Turdidae > Sialia > Sialia sialis. The sequence continues at coordinate 11,947,055 of VRYO01000638.1, read as the reverse complement.
AAAATACAATTTTGCTGTCAGGAAGGGACCTTGCTTTGAAGAATCAAGTAATATGTTGTGTTAAGGGTCCTAAATAAGCCAAACAGAATTGAACAGTCATCCTTGAGCTGTAAGCACCTTGGATAAAAATTCATGAAAGGTCCCAGAGAACATTTTTCATTAGTCTTATGAAATCCAAGGCTTATTGCAGTAAACCTATAATTTCTGTAATTTTTTAATTGCGTTATTATCTTTTAAAAGCTTTAAAAATTAAATATTTTTAGGAATTTGTATTTCTCCTGTTATCCACACTAGAATTTCAAAACTGCTTTGTGAATTGCTCCTAAAATCATTTTTCTTTAAGCTGAAATATTTTACATCATGTGCTGTAATTGCACATTTGGAGAAAAGAAATTGTCTATATCCCATAGCTTTTTATTTTGTCTTTTTATTTTTGTACCTTCATTCAGTCAAATTCTGACTCATAGGATGTAGGATATTTGTAATTTTGAAAACTTCATACAGAAACTTTTCTATCTCCAGAGACTCCAAAAAACCCACTGTAACGAAGGGATCATTTCTCCAAGAAATCAGAGAACAACAAAGCCATTCCATGGCATTGCCTCCCCAAACAGAACAATTTGGATTTTTTCTGAGCTACTGGACATCCTTCTCTATGAAAGTAGCAAAGAAGCTGCAGTGCTTGTGTGCTAAAGGCCTGTCAGATGAGGTCATCCCATTAAACATTAAAACCTGGATATTTTCCTAAATACCTTGGTTTAAAAAAAAATCCTGATGGACCATAGTAACTAGATGGTTTGGACTATCATTTTTCAAAGATGTGCTAAATAAATTGTGTCCTGTGATATATTTTGAGAATTTTGGGGAAATATTTTTTCCTCGTTCACTTCACTTGAGGTTAGTAATTTGTGTGGCAAAAGAGCTTGTTCATTACTGACAGTTATATACCAGATCTGAACAACAAACTGAATGCTCAAATCCATTCCAGAAAATTCTGCTGCCCTGCTTAGCTTACCTTTTTTGATTTTTTTAATATCACTTTAGAAAATTACTTAATTCTCATGCTGAGAAGTGTCCCAAGATTATTTTCTCTGTCTGTGCAGTTTTCCACAGGTACAAGTATCACAGAACAAAAGCATATAATCAGCACTGAAAATCTGCAATGAGTCATAATGCATTCCAGATAGTATTTTTATCTAAAAGTATCTGTAAAGAAAAATAGTATAGCATTAGTAAATTAATAAAGATTTGTCAATCTTACATTTAAAAAAAAACCTTTAAGTTGAGGCTTTGGGAAGAAGGTGATGCCTTTCTAAAAAAGCATTTCACTCTTTCTTAACATTTGCACCATCCATTATTTAAATGGTAAGATGCAATGAGAAGCAGTCTTCTATTCAAAAGGCATCCCAATACAATAAAAGGCAAATTTAGACTCATAAATATGATAAATTTCCATAGATTTTTCCATTATTAGGTACTGATGTTTCTGAGGTATAGACAGCTTTGTTTATCTTGACATAACAAGAAAATCTCCACCTTATGTGACAGTGACAGAGCTATAAATGCTCTGGAACTTACTTGTGGTATCTTGGTCTTAAGACCAAGTGATAAGGTTATAAAAACTCTAGGAACCACACAGTCTTCTTTTCTGGGCCACAGCTGCTGACTGTATTCATGTGGTAACCCTGTAACATAATTACAGGATAGTTTGAGCAATCTAGTTCAATGTTCAAGGATGATCTTGGAGAAAATATCAGCAGTGTTCTTCCCACCACACATCTGCTAACAGCTGATCCTGTGCACTTTACTTCCATCATCATCAGAATATGATCCATGTATCTTAAAGTGAGATTTGCTACAAGATGTCTTCTGATATTAAAACCTAGAATATGATAAAAATACATTTCTGTGAAAAGGGAAACTATTTATTTTCAGTTCTCCAGACTATGGTGACAATGTAAACACTGTTGACATAATACAAATAACAACACAGTTACTTGTACATTCATTTCTGAGTTCAGAAAAAGCTGCCACATGCTCCCCTGTTCTTTGTTATCTGGGTTAAGACATCTTCACCAAGTCTTCTTCCGGAAAAACAGTAGCTCCCCTGATTTCAGTGGGACATTTAACGTAACAGGTATTTACAGGTACTAGCTACCTTCAGTCTTCTTTCAGCTCAACAAAAAAATACTCACCCTTCTGTAATGTATATCACAGACCTCAGTTTTCATTTAAAATCAAGTTAATTTCTCACCTAAAATACCATTTAATTTTTTAGTAATTTCAGAACAAAAGCTTTGATTTTGCTTTCACCATGAGACACAAATTAAATTGTCAAGAGCTTTTTTCATGCAATTCTGAGTAGCTTCAGCCCCAAAAGTATGCATGTTGGCAACACGAACAACAATGGAAATTTTCTTTGAAAGTGGCCTGTTGATCAGCTAATTTGGCTGCAAGAACTTCTTTCTTATATATGGTCAGTTTGCCCAGAATGTACCACTTGAAGCAAGACAGACACCTTCTAACACAACCATTACATACCATTGGAGTCTTTTAGAAGAATATCACTTAATTTAAGTAGTACTTCTATTTAGGAAGAAGAACAGCAATGAGGTTTTCATATGTCTGCTCAGAACTAAATACTCCATGCTGCTGTTGGAAATTTGTTGTAACACCTAAAAATGCCTTGTAATGCATTTAAGGGTCTTGTCTGCTGCTAGAAGAAAGAAGCCTGACTTTAAAAACAAGATAGATCTAGAAAAGTAAGTTCTCCTTTTGGTCACATGAAAATACATGCAGGGAATTATTGATATATAAAGGTATAAATCCAACTAGTCCTGGAGGCAATATAATTTTGATTTTTTATGAATTCAAGGCACATTGGGGAAGAGGTATACCTCTGATGGGTCTGAAGAATTCCTTATTCGTAACTCAGACCAGGGAGCCTATTGGGTGGCCAGTTCCAAGGTAAAGAGACAGGGACATTTAAGCTTAGGGGAGGAAAAATAATCATTTTGAAGCAAAGCACAGACACTGAAAAGCAGAATAATGAAGAATGCAATGGAAATAACAGCATGGTTTCAGGTAAAATTGTAAGGCTGTGAGGGAATGAGGCATGAGCACCATTTGCTTGTATACTGTGATCTGAAATGGAGAAAAAGACATACACTTCACCTTCTTTCTGCATTGTATCACTTTTCTCAAGAGCCATCCAAACAAAATATCCCAGTTAACCTCATTTATTTCCTAGGCTTGATGAAGCACGCACAGCAGGAGCGAAACAATTTGGCTTTACCTTCTTATCTTTGGTTAGAGTGAAAGACAGTTTCTTTCTGATGGTGTTTCTTACATGCTACTGAGGCAACAAAACTGAAATCCCTTCTAAAAGGATAAAGCACACACTTCTGTATGCATCAAAGGCACCAACCTACATTCTGGTCTCCAGATAATGTACCCTATATATTGCTGTGTGATCCTGGCTGTAAATAGAGTTGTGAAACCATTGCTGTTTGTGGAATAGGCCATTACTTATGGAGCTTAAGGGCGTGCAAGGCATTTGGTATTAGCAGGCTGAGTATGGGATGAACATTTATGATGAAATTTAAGATATAGATTGCATTCAACTTGAATTATCTCCTATCAAAAAGCTGTTGATCATATGACTTAAATTCAGTTTACATGAAAGACATGCAGGTTCAGAAAAGAAGTTGTAATATATAAAGCATCTGTAAGAAAAGCCTGTAGGGCTTTATCAGTGTATTTTAGACTAAAGATTCATTTCTGTTACCTAAAAACTTTCTTGCATTTTTTATAACTTTAGACAAGCTAGATTTAAAATTTTTATTGTCTGGAAGAATCTTTTTTCCTCTCTAATATTGAAAGATCTTTTGCACAGTTTTACCTATCCTGAATATCTATGTGACATACTGGATACCAGACAGTCAAATTCTTTCATTCTTACAGGCCTTAAGTATGCACTGACTTTGTTCAAGCTAAAAAATTATTAAGAAAGTTATTGAGGAAAATACCATCTAAGAATAATTTGATCCACTATTAGTAAAGGTACTTTTGGTGAACTGCTCCAATGGACTTTGAAAATTCCAGTTGTTAAGCAAACTCCAGCTGACCTCATTTCACCTCAGTCTTCAGAAATATAATAAAAATGTGAATTGCTGTTATCTTGAAGGCAGCAATTCAGAAGTCAGGAGATTATACATTTGAAAGAAAAAATCTCACATCTGACAGAAAGATATTTCCATGTTATTGTTTGAGGGCATAAGAGTGATTTATTCTTACTTTCTCCACTTCACTCAGGTGAAGATCACCTCAGTGCTGAAGAAGATGAGGAAGTTTTGACTCTTTTGTATGATCCATGTCTGAACTGTTAGTTTGACCCAAATTCTGGGAAATACTACAAATTGGCATAGTCAGAACATCTGAGGATATTATCTTGTATTCATAGTATCTTCTAACATCTTGCAAAATCTGACTGAGCCATATAATTTATTATATAACTTAAAAACTTAAATTAAACAATAGTTTTGGAACCAAATTAATAGATTTGGCAAACTGTCTTATTTTTATAGCTTTGTATTAAATTGTAATGCAGTGGAAGATCACATAGCATAAAAGTTCATTGTGTCTAAGGAACTTTTCCTAATTATTTGCTAGTCTAATTTATTTCCAATATTCACAGCTTCCATATGAAAACAGATGAAGCTGAATCAAGAAGGTTGGTGGTGTTTATGTGTAAATTATGGTTTTCATCAAATCTTTTACAAAACATTACTTGTTTACTGTGTATTCTTAATTGGAGTGAGATGCTGAGGGTATCAGCTTTACTGCTGTAACAACACAGGGCTGAAGAGTGGGGAGAGATTGTTCCAACACTCCAAAACTGGAGTCTTGTTCCAAGTAAGGCAAAAAGGTGTATATATGATTCATGTGGCAAGCTGTGCTCAGAGGGCAGGTCCAACCTGTTTGTATGAGTTTCTCCTTGACATCTAGCAATAAGATAATGCAATTCATTTAACACATCTGTATTGGGTTTCAGTGCATTTTTTAGTGAGGGTCCTAAGTTCCAGCTTGGAGTTTTAAATTGTCTTCATCACTGTTAATTTTGCTTTTATGGTATGTAAAGTAACTCTGATCACAGAGAAAGAATACAGATAAAAAGCAGAGCATATCTAGCATTTGAAAATGAAAACACTATATAAAATTAATCAAATACTGTGCATGCATTTTATTTGGTTTATTCATTGATTTATTACTGTGCATGGATACTGTGTACTGTACTTTGATCTCAAATCCAGTTAGCCTGACCCTGGTATTTCTGGCTGCTGCTGGGCTCCGAGCTGTGCCCAAGATTCCCAGCCCCAGAGCAAGTGCGGTGCTGCTTGCCAAGAGCACCTCCCAACCAACAGGACATTTGTCTAAAGGGTAAAGAAATCATTAAACCATCAGCTGCCAGGTACAGAAGAAAAGGTGCCACTTAGGAGTTGCCCATGACCCAAGAAGTCCAAGGAGTTTTGTTTTAATGGAGTTGAGTCAGTGGAACAGCTTTGGAGTCCACCAGTTCAGCACATAACATTTTCCTGGAGACATCTGAAGGGAATGTGAAAGTCACATGGCAAAAGTGATCTATAGGCATTTCTGATGATTCTTGTTCTAAGTTTCTACTTGATTATATCCAGTGCTATCCCACTGTAATTATTTTCAAGCTGACTACTCAGTGAATTTTTAAGAATAATGTATTTGAATGTCATAAAGTGAGCTTAGTAAGCTCACTGCAAGTGATTTAAAATTATATGCCTGTAAATTATATGTAATTGTAGATCCCAGTTAATGAATATCCTAGAATCAATTGAAAATGCAGTTGTTAATAGTGGCTTGGCATAAGATCAGGTTGTGTATTTGGCTCTGTGGCAGGTACAAACATATCACTACAAATTGATTCAAGGAAGAGTAGCACTGAAATCCACAGGAAGACAGATACTGCACTGAGATAATTTACTTACCGTCCCTTAGCCAGAAAGATTTGTACCTGGTCTTGCTAATGCCATAATCAGTTTAAAAGTTCAATGAAATCATAATTTGGACTTTCAGAAATCACACTCCTTCTGTGTGTGGCAAGGGTATTTAAAATATGTTATTAATTTTCTTTCATAGCCACATGTCTCACAGGAGAGGTTGGATGTTCCAGGGCACCACTGTGAGTCCACATTGGGTCCCTGATGCATCTGAGATAGCCACTCTCTTGGGAGAAAAGAACCCAACTAAACACTGGCTGCAAACTGGTGTCAGAGGGATTGTCTACCAGTGCCTTGGTGGATGTGCTTGTCCTGGCTTCACAGCAGGCAGTCACTAACCTGTCACGTACAGCAGTGCACCAGCAGGCATCCAAAGCTTGGGCAAAAGGCAGACTTGGAGGCTTCACACTCTTATCCTGCCTTTAATGAGCTAAGGAGTCAGGTGAGTAGTGACAGTAGGTTCAGGGTGAGTCTGTTGTTCCCAGTTCATAGTCGAGTACAAATAGGATGTGTTTTCTTGTCATTAGCACAGTAGTATTTTATAGGTAAGCAGTTGTAACCTGCTTCTCAAAATCAGCAGTTTGGGATCCTTGCCCTTTGTGTTCTAGTTAGCAGCTTTATGTCTTCAGCATCCATGGGGATTGATTGCCATGATGCTGTGAACAGCACCTCTGGCTTGAGCAGCCCAAGAGGCTCACAAGGGCTCTGAGTTTTGCTCACAATGTTTTTCTTAATCATCATCCTGTGAACCTCAGACTAAAGCACTGCTGACACGCAGCAGGTGCTTTGTTGAGCCAATTTGTCAAAGCCAGCAGTTATGGCAAGTGATGAGGAACATAGAGATTTGCTCTTAGCAGTCATGTGCAATGTTTGAGCCCATGAGAATCACACTGTTTTCACTAGCGCATACTTTCCAACAGGTAAAAATACCTGTGTCTGGGCATAAAGTTTCAGGTTAATGAAACTGCTGGGATTTATATCTACAAACCTGGCATCAGTTATGATTTTTGGGAACATAAATTTTGAAATGCGGTAAATTTTAGTACAGCTTCATTAATGTTCCTTGGACCTGCATTAAAAATAGAGGAATTGAAGTTAGCTTGGTACAGCTGCTGGTGTCAGCAGATCACAAGTCAACCAATTGGTCTCTCAGGGTTTTCTGTTCCTTACACATGAGATGTCACTGATATCTCTGCTTTGTTTCTGCTGGCTAAGAAACAGTCAACCAGCCTTCAGATACTTCAGAAGGAAGAAGAATCTTTAAAACACATTTTACTGCTTTAAAACACAACCCAGAATAATGTCGCTGGAATGATTCTCCTCATTTCTAATTCTATGTGTTTTAGGTCCATCTACCAGGGTTTTCTCCAAAGTCCAGCCAAATTACCAGGTTTCAGCCTTCAGGTGTCTGTGGAGAGCAGCAGCACTGAGGTGCAGATCACTGACAGCCTGGTGCCTTGTGGCACATGGACTCCTCCAAGCAGCTCTAAGATTTCATAATCTTGCAGTGCTGTACCCAAGTGTTGTCTGTACCTGAGCCTCATTATGCCAAACAAAGAACACGCTCTGTCCTAAGGAGCTTACAGTAAGAAATCAATATTGATTTTTCTCCTCTGCTGCCTGAGTTACTAGGTGGGAGAATATGAAAAGTCATGCTTTATTATTCACATATTCTTCAGCTGTAAAGCGTTCTGTTCAGAGGCACATCCTCTAAACACTGAGTCAAGTGGCAAGGACACACAGGCTGAAAAATCCTTGAAAATCATTTTGCATACTGCATTTCATATTCAATTTATTTTTTCATAGTATTTCTTTTTTTCAAAAAAGAGGTTAATTTTTTTAAGCAATGTGGTACATGTAAAATGAAAAGACAATCTAGTCTGTCTTTCCTATGTGATATTGCTGATAATCACTGTTTTTCTCATGGTTACTATAGAAACTTGGCATCCTTATCTGCCACCTTTTTTGGCACCTTGAAAAAAACTATTTAAATGGAGTTCCCTGATAAACTGAATGCTTGGCCTCACGAAACCCATGGGAATATGTAAGTGTAACAACAATATTTGTCATTTCTTCTTATGTGGTGTTTAACTTGCTCATTGAGCAGCTGCAGAGGCATTTCTGACTGTGATGTTCAGGGATCCTGCTGCAGGTATTGTCACCAACACGAATGCAGAAGTCCAGGATGAAACCCAGCAACAGCCATGAGTTCCCAAGGGCTCCCATGTAGCAGCCCAGGATGCAAAGATCTGAGCAGGATTTTGCTCTTATCACACCACTCTAAAAGCAGTTCTGTTTCCAAGTTTGACAGTTTTCAAGGGTACAAATAATCTGTGGGCATTAAACTACATGGTAAAAAGTGATTATGAAGGTTTCTGTGGTAAATGTGTGGTGAATCAACAGCCTGGTGATGCTTTTAATCCCTTTTCAAGTATATGCCATCCAGTCTGCATGGCAGATGAAGTGGACTTGGGCTGGGGATACTGAGGAGCTGAGAGACATTTCTGGAGGTGAGTACAAGGCCAATGCAAACACCAGGTGTCCCAGCTGAGCACCACTCCCCAGCAGTGTCACATTCCTTTTGTTCTAAGGGCACCAGAATTATGCTTGTAACAAAGGTTGTTTTTCTAGTTCTGTCAAAATGTGGTGCAGATAGGTCCCTCCGCTTACACAGGCCCTGCACTGATGTCCTTCAAGATCTCTGCACAGAAATCCCCTCAGCACTGGAAGAGAAAGGAGATGTCAACACCTGAACAGCTGCTTTTGGCTCCCAGCCATCAGGCACAATGGTCCAGCGTGGGCTGCAGGGGAACAGAACATTCTGCTAAAACCAGAGCATTTGGTGATCCATCCCTGCAGCTGTGGCATCTTCAGCAGATCTCGGGGTTTTCATTTGTTATCATGTTCTTTTACCAGGAATTTTGAAGAACAGACAGGTTTGAAAGATCACAGAAACACATTACAAAACAGCAGAAGAAAAATGCTATCAAGAGCCATTAAATAAAATGCAATTTTACTTTTGCAAATTTTACCATTGTGGCTGGAGTGTTCCTGGGGACTGACTCTGTGTTCTCATCCCAATCCTCACAGGTATCCTCACCTGATCAGTGCCAGAGAAGAGGTTCAGGCTATGCCAATAGTGGGTCCTCTGCACTGACCCACAGAACAACTGTAAAATAATTTTCATAAAGAAACCCGCCAAGCTCCTAGTACAAACTGCTAGTGTACTTCAAAAGATATTTACATTAGACTGCTTTGAGGGTTTTTCAATGAAAAAGTTTATTATTGGATGATTGTGCATTTTATCTGCATGGGAGACTGAAAAACCTGAGGTCACAGAAATTACTAACATTGTTTTAGAGCACTGCATATTTATTAGACCATCTGCTGCTGCAGCACTCAAGGCAGAAACCTTCATACAGGCAATCTATTCACAGCTACTGTTTTACCACCTGATGTGCAAAATATCAAAGCTCTGGATGCATTTATTACAGCACTGAGTAATATTCTAATGAATACATAAAGCTCAGGAAACATCCCATGAAAGAGTTTCCTGTACATTAGGCTGCTGTTTTCTCTCGGGGCTTGAGAGGAGCCTCTGAGGAGGAATACCATTGTGTCAATGCTCTGAAATTTTAGTTGGGTAAAATTGAGCCATTCCAACTGTCTGCAGGCACATCCTTGCATGGGGCTGCCCATCACACTGCAGGGATTGAGCAGAGGAAAACAGGGAGGGATGGGGATGTGTCTTAGCACCCATGAAGGGCTCCTGCCATCCTTAAGAAACTGCTGCTCCTTTACAGTGCCGCACAGTTCTCCCAATAATTCAAGGGTCCCAGAGTGCCCAGACCCAGTGCTGCCTTCTCTGGGGTGATACCAAAGGGGCCAGGGCTAAACACTTTCTGTGAGACCTCCCAGATAGAAGCCCAGGACATTGCATCCTGGGCAGAAAACAACACATGTTATTATGAGAGATGTGTTTCATACAAGCAAGAGACCCTTCTCCTCTGCACACTCAGAGCCAGACTACACTCAGCCCAGTGCAAAACATGAAGAATCCTCCATCTGTGTCTGAAACAGCTTCCCCCTGCCCATGAGTGTCTGCCATGGCAGCAGAGCTAGGGGTGGGGAGGGCCTGGCAGTTCATGGTGCCATTGATGCATTACAGTGCCCTTGCTGTGCACTACACCTCACTTAATGTCATCTATAAATCCTCACGTGCCAACAGAAGGCAGTGTCTGGTCAGTCTGTAAGGTGCTCCAAGGACTCATCTTTTACTGATATCTCCTGTTAACTTCCAGCTCATAAGCAAATCAACACACGGTTCTGAGACACCCAAGAGAAGCGTGCCAGCTCACACGGATCCATCACCCCATCTCCTGCTACCACCTCCCCTCCAGAGCCACCTGAGCTACACATAGATAGAAGATATTTAAGGTATTTATACCTTCCTCCAAGTGAAACAGGGGGCTTGATATCACTTTGTGCACTCATCACATTGAAGGTAATCGTGGGAACACTTTGCCATTGTTACAGGTTAATGATGCATTGTTTAAATGGGAATTAGATGTCTGTAGTCAAATTTACAGCTGGAGTTGTAGCACTGAGTGCCAGGCAGAGTCATGGTGCTGAACTACAGTTCTGCTGCCATTGCCTGTGCAGGGAGATGCACCCAGCCCTGCTGTGGCTGCTGGTCCAGGGGAGCTGCTGCCCCAGCCCTGCTCCCTGGGACATGCTTTTCTCCTTCTTGGGCTCTGCTGCCTCAGACCCCATCCATGTGCACCCCAGAGCCCAGAAAATCTTGGCAACGGCCATGTGTAGGGCTCTGCATAAAGAACCCAGTGAAATAAGGATAAGGGTACTAACTCATGAATTTGCTTTCCTTTCCTGGTCCTCTGACACCTCCAGCTCTGCAGCCCTCTCAGCAATAAACTCCGAGCCAGGAGATTAAAATGTACAACTACGTGACACCTTATAAACCACATAAATATGAACTGGCAAGGCCCTGTAACAATGAAGGATTTTGCACAAAATGTTCAGGCACTAATTCAGTCTCAAGGCTCTCTTTCCACTGCAGTGGGTATGCAGTGCCATTATGAAACCTTGACTGAATTATAACCCTTTATTCTTCTAAGGCGCCTTTTTTTCTATCTTCAACAAGGTTTTATTTTGAACCAATCATGAAAATAAAGAGCATAAAAATACAAATTCATTTAGTAATAGACTTGTATTCCCTGGAAAAACATGTTATATGCTAGGAAAACACCTATTAACTTGTAGGTTATTTCAAAGCTAATGGATAATTATTATTCTGTGGAATTTTTTTCCCAGTGAAGAGTTTAGTTTGCTGAATGGTCCCTTTCCATTTGCAGCACTGTTGTTTCTCTTCCCCTGCATTAACACGTTACCAGATGTTATCAGAACGAATGGCTGTGCTTTGGGCTTTGAATTTTTCTTTCACATTTTTGACAATTGTTTTTTATATCTTGCATGAATCACTGTAACATATGATGAAGTAAATCAGATTCAATGCCCGTGAATAGTTAAGGCACTGTTTCTTCTTTATGCAATAGCCTGTAACTATATTTTAAAGCAGTTAAAATCTTTTATCAAGCACATTGGCACATTTTTGTAGCTGGATCACTGAGCACACTCTAACAGCTCTTAAGAGCTCTCTCACACTGTCATGTAAATCCTTCTTAACTCATGGTTTATTGACCACACTGGCTCTGGGTGAGCATCTGATGCCTATCCCCTCGTAGGCAGGGTGTTCCTGCTACCACATCACCATGGAAATTCCCAAAGTTCCTCCGAAACCAATCCAGCTTCCATAGGGAAACCAAGCTGGAGAGATGACACCGTTTGCAGTGGGCTGATGAGTGAGCCCACGACAAAGCAGACAGAAGCCCCTTGATCCTGGTGGGAAAAGCTCAGGGGAAATGATCCAATCCTGTGTGGGACGAGGGAGCAGGAGCACCTCATCCACATAAGGGTCAGTCCTGGGGGAACACTTGGGGACATTTGTGGCTGTAACCAGCTTGATGGCACCCAAATCTACAAACCTCCTGTGTATCCCAAACACCCAGGACACCATTTGTCAGTGCAATCTGCAGTCCGTGTGGATGAAGGGGGTTATTTTGCTCCTTTTATGATCTGATTTATTACTTGTTTACTTGTATGCCTCACCCACACTGCTAGTGTTGTAATTAAACCTTGTTAAACTGCTCAGGTCCCCCTCAGGCATGTGTTGTAACACATTTTTTCCACCCCAGAATCATAATTATAGTATGCCAGGGAGGGGAAAATGGGGTGGTGAGGAAGGGTGTCAGGCCAGCTTGGTTGTAATAAATATCTATTTAGTAAGCAGAGGGTGTTTAGTCCTAAATCAGATTGTGTATTAAAAGTGGAAATTGCTGAGATTGGTGTTTACCTGTGAAACCAAAATTACTTCATGAAAAAAATAATTGTAGGTGCAGGCTCTCTAAGAAAGCAGTTTTGAGCCTTTATTAAATAGTTAAAATCAAGATGCTGCTGTGAAGCACAGCATCAGCACATTGTGTGAGGGTTGGCTGGGCGTGGGCTGTCAGCTGTGTGTTGTACCTACCCCACAGAGTTCTATCCCACAGTTTTCCAGTGCACTGCAATGTTTTCTAAGAGATAACAACTCCCATGAAGTAATATTAAAGTAGGTGAAACAGGGCACAAGGGAGGTGTTTTATTACCAGAAAAGGCTGATGAGTTCAGGGAATTATTAGGGGAAAAAATGAAATTTATGTTAATAATAGTCATTTATTACCTGTAACAAGACAGCAAACACCCTAATGAGGGAGTGCAGAAACACAGTGTACTACTGTGTGGTGTGCAAACACCATGGCCGCAGTCCCTGTTCCAAATCCCTTCCCCTGACTCTAAAACAGCTTCAATTCAGTGCTGGATTTACTCAGGGGCTTCTCTTCTGAAGCAGATCCAGTAGTTACCACCAGGAGAGTCTCTGTAGATGCGTGTCTATAGCTGGGGCTGTGTGAGTGCAGGTGGGATGCCCTGGGAGCTGCCTGGCCACACGTGCAGCACCAGGGAGGTGTTGGTGGCTGGGTGGCAGCTGACAGATGGCAGCAGAAATCCCCAAATGCCCTGCAAAGGCTTTTGCAAGGGCCAGGGAGCTGCTTACTGTCACCTAAACCTGCTGTGGACACAGAGCCAGGAACAGGAGGGCTCTTCCTGTAACTCTCCTCCAGTGCTGCATTACAAGACGGCTCTTCCAGGAACGAACCTCCTGCTGGAGTTTTACAGCTGAGGCACGCTGGAAGCTCACCAACAACTGCTTGGATCTGCACTATTTTTAGTCAGTCCTGTCCAAAAGGAGAGTCTTTCCTGAAATAGGTGTTCCTCCTGGATGAGTGGCTTAGCTCAGGATCTGGGAGTCACTCGAAGGACAAAAGTGCTGAAGAGCCCCTGGTTTGGTCTGAAACTGGTGCTGCATGTGTTGTGCGTCCAGCAGCGTGGGGCAAACAGCATCTCCACCCAGCACACTGGTGTGCCAGGGCAGCAGCTATTGACCACCAGCTGGAGGGTCTGCAAAATTAGATTATTTGGGAAGGAATTGCTGAAATGTGAACATCCTCTGGAGTACAAAAAAAAGGAAAACATAAACTATTTAAATACAGCAGACAGAAGAAAGACTTTTCACCCTCTAAAACTGTAATGCTTGAGCTGCTGGTGCATGGTCACCATAAGGGACACTGGGTCAGGGCTCCAGCACGGGGTTTTTTTCTCTCAGGCACCTCCTTTGGAAAGTGAGGAAGGCAACTCCAGCCTCTCACTCATCAAATCCCTCACCCTACTTGTCTCAACCAAGAGTAAAGGCTAAATAAACACATCTAAACAACTGAAAAACACGTCAACATCCAACTTCAAAATAAAATGCAGTGAAGTGTGAAATTATACCTTTTATTCCATAAATCTTCAGCAAGCAGCACAGTTCTATAGCTTGTATCACGCTTTAATACTGGCAGAATTTAACACACCATGCAAAGCCCCATAAGGTAATTACATTTCATCTCAACAAAGCAACAAAATCCCAGCTCGTTCAACCCCCTCCATCTGAGGAAGGATTATAGACAATTCAGCGCATGTTGATTTTTCCTGGTGATAAATCCAAAGCAGGTCACCAGTGAAATGTGAGTGTGGGTTCTCAAGGCAGTGGATTTACACAGAAAAATGGAGATGTTATTTGGTGTTCTTCAAGGGAGTGTCACCCTGCTTTCTGAATCATCCAGAGGTTTATCCTCCACCTAAAAGAAGCTTAAAATGTAAAACTTAACCTTGAACAGCCCATTTTGCTGCCCCTGTGCAGGTTGTTTACCTGCTTCACAACAGATTCCTATCCAGTTTTTGAAGAGTTACTTAATTTGGTAATAAATGAGGTTGTTTACGTGATGGTGAAGATGATGATAGAAAGCCAGCAGAAGACACTCACAGCCCCACATCCTGTAACACCAACCATCAATCTCCAGGGGTTTGGGCACTCCAGACTTACAGGCCAGGCTGGAAATATTTGTCATCAGAGCATGTGTTGGCTGCCCTTCTGCCAAACCAAGGGTATCTCTGTATACAACAAACCACAATTAATTTAATTAATTTAGCTATTAACTGCCCTCAAATAAAGCCTCCAAACTTTAATTAGACCTTTGTGATTAAATGCAATTAAAACCCTTAAAGCAAGTCAACAAGGACTGGAGGCACTCTCCTTCCCAAAGCCAGCACAAAGCTACAAACACACACAGGAATGGGTAACTGAGGGTGAGGACAAAAGCATCTTTCCCCAGGCACAAAGCAACATGACTTTCTATAATCCCTTACTCAGCCTCTGCAACAAGACAAGACCTTGGAAAGGAGACACGACACAATGGCCTCCTGAGGGATGGGGTAAGAGGCTTAAAAGTCCTAAAAGGGGAGAGGAATGTAATTGCCTGCCATGATAGGTGTTGCTGCATCAGCTCAAATAATGGTGATGCCCCTCAGCAGCCTTGGCAGTGATGGGGTTCAGTGATGGCACAGGCACAAGAGAAATTTTCTCGGACACTTTCTTTGTTCTAAATTCATTTCTTGTGCCTTGTTTCCTTGCATCTGAACCAAGTAATCTGTGATAAATATTGCACAGTGATGGGAAACAGTGGGGAAAAGCAATGGCAGCTTCCCAGCACTTGGTGCTGTTGTATAAAACTCAAGGCAGACAATGCAGAAATAACTTGCACAAGCCTTTCCACGCTTTTTCAGCTGATACACTTCATGAATGTAGCTCAGTTCCTTCCAAAAAAAACAAAGACTTGAAGTGGTGCATGCAATTATGTTGCCATAGTTGAGCCTTGTGCATGGAGAGGTCAGAGGGAAACCATCACAACCAAGACAGAATAAATGACACTGACCAGTGGCAGCACAGAGGATTAAATTATGCTAAGAATCACCTGAACACACAGTGATCTTGGTGAAAGACATAAAATTTGATGGGAAATTTTTATACCAAAAAGTTCACAACCTTTCTAGGAGATGATGAGCAGTAGAAGACCAAAATGAGCCAAAATACTGCAAGGCAAGCACTAGACAGGTTGCACAGAGCAAAGAATTTGGTAATGTTATCATCAATTATGATGAAATAGGAAGACAAAACTAGAAAGGGCTATGAGAAACCAGGAAATGTCATTGGGGTGGGGGACAGCCAGGAGATGAGCAGCAAGAAAAAAAAAAAATCAGATTTCTAAATATAAACCACATCCAGGTCCCTTGTTCCAGCTGTGGTCATTTCTCTTGCCCTTTAGACTTTTTGAAAAGCTGGTACTAAGCTATAACTTGAACAACCCCAAATCATCCCTGCTAATGGCGCCTGTATTCAGATTTATATTCTGTAGTGAGCTGGAGTAGAAGGAGAGTTGCAATAGGCATCCTGCAGCTCCTCAGCCACCGCGGCGCAGAGTGTGCACAGCGCCAGGAAAAACCCAGCAGGTGCAGGAGAGTTCCCTGAGTTATTTCCTATTCTCTGTCTGGCAGTAAAGACACAGCTACACCAGGTGGTAACTCTTAGCAGATGGTGACTTTTTAAAGTTGATTGCTGTATAAATGATACTTTCTGAGTTTGTTCCTTTTAATTCAGATTCTCAGTAGTGTGTTCAAATGTCAGAGAGCATCATATTTCTATCTTTTATTTCCTTTGTGAGCAGAAATCTTCTTTAAGAAGTCTAGGAATTACAGCTTGGGAGAGGAGATAGACTCCCTCGATGAAAGTGATCTACTTTACAAATGTTACAGAATACAATAAAAACAGAAGATGCAAAAAGCCCCACTGGCTTTGTTCTCAGCGGAGAGTTTGAATTTCTATTGCACTTTCAAAGAGACATTTTGTGTGCACTGTAATGTTTTACTGGATCTGTGAGGTCTATTAGCAGGACAAAAGCAGGATTTCCTCTGCTGGCAGAGGAGGGTGAGGGGTGGAAGACATCTAATTAATCTACTACTGCAGGTAAATAATAACAGAACAACTGAATGAGGACCTTATTTACCACCCCCTCCCCCGGATGCCCCAAGCTGGGGTGGCCATGTGCCAGACCCCCATATCCTGCTCTGCTGTAACCAGCCAGCAGGTCTGGCTGGCCCCGTGTGCAGGACTGTCGTGTGTCCCCTTCGAATATTGGCTTTTCAATGACACAGACACACCAGAAGCGACCACAAATAAACACCCCACTGACCCATCACCTCATGATGTGAGTACTCTGAAAAAAATGGAGGTGACAAATAGATAAAGCACCTGTCTGATTTGCACTACTGTGGACCCCGTGCCACCACAAGACAGCCCCTGCTCATGTCCCCAGCTTGGGAAAGATGTACCAGAACATGTGCCACCACGGCAAACTGCGGACATTCTAAGGGCTTTGGTACAGTCACTCATCTGCCCTCTGTACTTCACCTCTCCTCAGAGTCTGTGTCTCAGCCCATTTATTTATTGCACCTCATTGGCAAAAAAAGGAAAGACATCCCCTGGCCAGAGGGAAATGTCCCAATTAAAGAGCAAACGATGCAGTAAAACAGCAGAGCATTCTTGAGAGCCGTGGTAAAAGCGGCCACCTCTTGTCCTCAATTTATGCTGCTCCCATCACCCTGGGCATTATATTTGTGCTGACAAGGATCAGTTTAACCCCTGCCTGCAATCTAATAAAAAGCTGGCATGGTGCAAGCATGCATAATCTTTCTTCAGTGTCCTAGAATGGATGCAATAAAAAACTGCTGCTGCTGCTCGATGGCCACAGCCACTGCCTGGAATAAATAACTCCCTGTCCAATGCCAGCAGTGGGAAGTGCTTTGGACCAGAGGCTTTTCGGACCCTCCTCCCTTCATAGAACTTTATAATCATACGTTGTTTAGATTTGAAAAAACGTCAAAGATCAAGTCCAACTGTTCTACCAGCACTGCACAGTTCCCCACTAAACCATGACCCATGAGCCACATCTACACCTCTTTTAAATCCTTCCAGTGACTCATCCACCTCCCTGGGCAGCCTGTTCCAATGCTTGACAACCTTTTGGTGAAGAATTTATATATCTAATTTAGCACTTCCATGGTGCAGCTTGAGTTCACTTCCTCTTGTCCTATCACTCGTTACTTGGGACAAGAGACCAACCCCCACCCGGCAACAGCCTCCTTTAGGGAGTTGTAGAGAGCAGTAAGAATGTCCCTGAGACTCCTTTCCTCTGGGCTGAGCCCCCCAGTTCTAGCATAAGACCCCAGCACACCTGTGACTGCAGCATGTGCCTGGGGGCAGTCACCCACTATCCCTCAGTAAGTACCAGGGGCAAAGCAAAAGGAAAAGTCCCAAAGGCCTTGCCATCAATAAACACCAGATTCTTTCCCCTCTCATCATTAATTGGCTAAGCCAGCACGGCAGAGATGGCATTACGCTCTGCTACCCTTTGTAATGAAATCACTGCCTGTGCGCAAGAAACAAATTTAACGATATGATACTAATAGGGTTAGAAATTTCCCATGCAAATATTAATAATTTATAGCTGCATTCATTTTTTTAATACTGCTTGCAGTCCATAGAAAGGAAGTGGGATCTTGTCTGGGAAGGGTGCAGGTGTTACCCAGCTGGAGACAGAGGCCCCCAACACAATTTCACCAGAGTTTCAAATTAGCTTTAGTAAATCATGTCAAAAGAGAGACAATGCTTAAACAGGAGCACTGTCTGTATGGACCAACCAGCAACAGCAGATGGATGTTGAGCCTTGGTGTGTCCAGACTCCTTCCCACAGGTATCTTTGCAACACCTGCACCAAGAGCCAGGGCTGCTGATGTCCCTGCAACAACCCAGGGTGAAATGAGCTGTGGCCCAGCTGTTACAGAACACATCAAGCACCCACCTACATCTTGAGGTAGCTGGCAGTAAAAGGAGCAACCTTTGGGCTGTGAAGTCAGAGGGATTTGGGGACTGAGGAGAAGGAGGAAGGGGAAGACATTTTATTTTAGAAGTAGGGAGGTATTTGTGTTCAATGTCCTTTTTTCAGCGGGAAAAAAGTCTCTGAAAGGAAGGGCAGTGACTGGGAATCTGCAGGGTTGAAAGAGAAGCTAATTCCCTCAGACAGGCATAATTGCTGCAATTCAGAATGGTAAAAATGTGAAATTAGGAATAATCAATGGCTGTTTATGATCTGTGTCTATACTGTGAATTCAGCTAATATGGAGTAATTACACCACACTAATTCCTGGTATTTGTCATCGTTCAGTTGCAGAAAAGCCCTGCAAAACAATAAAAGCAGATTGGCTGTACTGGACTCACAGACCAGGGGCTTAGCACCGCACGAGCTAATTTCTCTTTTAATAGTAAAAGCGGCTATGACTTCCCTTGTTTATTTTTCTCTCCCAGCAGCAGAGCCGGCGGTGCGCGGGGCTCGGCGGGCGCAGGATGCGCTACAACAGCATCCCCAGCAGCCGGCACACAGAGCCGCAACCCAATCCCTGCCGGGCAAACAGCACCTGCCTCGTCCCATGTTCCTCACCTTTCTGTCCGATTTTGTTAGATCAGCCCTCGTACAGAACTTTGTCCTCAGGCAATCGCTCCCATCCGGCGCTAGGTAACTGCCCGCGTCTCTCCCGGATGCTTAGTCACCCGTGAGACCTTTGGGATGTGTCATCGGTTTGCTGGCATGATTCACTCTTTGGTCAATGGAACAGTGCTGATTACTGACCTCTGCAAAAGTGGGAGAGGAGAGGTGAGTACGGGAGCGGGATTGTTTAGTGAGTAATCCCCCGTAGCAGCACAGGTGGGATGTGCGGGCTGCAGGGACAACCTTCATCCCTCGCGTGTGGCATGCGGGAAGTGCAGGTGGTGTTTTACACAAGACAAACACACAAGTTACAGATCGTTTCCTTTCAGAGGAGCCACACTTAACATCTGCAGTAGTTTGGCAGGAGCAATCTGAAATCATATACCCGCTGTGCTTATCAGTGGCCAAACCTTCCCTAAAAGAATTTATCGTCAGTTTATCCCAGTGAGCACACTCCTTAAAAGCAGCAATTCCTGGCACTGCAGAGCCTGACAAGGGATCTTTGGGGGAAATCTCCTCCCAGTGCTGAACTTTCCCATCCTGGAAGGAACAATCCTGCTGCCACTTTCTTGGCACCGATGTCACAATGCTTCCCTTGCTAGCTCACTCCTGCTGATCTACCACAGTGCTGATCACAGTACAGTGAATTTGCACCACAGATTATTCATTCCTCAGTCTGACAGCTTTTTGATACCACTATTTGATACCAGCTTTTTTGTTATTTTTAAATCTAAATAATACATTTAAAAATCTGTTCTTTTTTCTGAATTACTGTTTTTCTATATCATGCAGAACTCCCTAGGGGAGCCTGCGAATAAGACTTGATGCAATTTAATTGCACTGCACCAGTTAATTATTTGCTGAGCCAAAACTAAGCTGATGCCTCACTCCCAGCACTCAACATATTCCCTAATGTTAGGTGCAACTTAAAAGCCCATTTTTGCTGTGTGCCACAGTGGATGGGCAAAACCTGGGCTACCACAGGATGCAGACACGGAACAACAGAGCTCCCCACCCCAGTGTGTGCCACAAGGAAAACCCACAGTTCCACATCCTTTCCTGTGGTTTCAGGAAAACACCTTGGATGAAATGTTCAGTTCCAGAGAGCAGAAGCATTTCACACAAGATTTCCTTGTTGGAGGCTCCTGACCCTGCTGATGGTTTTTGCTCATTTTCTCTGTGAGTTGCAGAAATGTCTCCATCTCCATAGAGGACTTGGCCTCAGGTCCCTTGAAACAGGAGGCAAAGCTTGTCATGGAACAGGCTTCCCCACCGTGCTACAATGCCCATGCAGGGCAAGAAGCAGGGGGACGCAGCAGAGATCAGAGCTGTGGCACTCCAGGGCTTGGGGCATTTTGTTATTGAGCCGAGCCAGTTATTGCCAGCAGCTAAACAAACTAATAGGAAGGATATTTCCCCAGAGAGCAAGAGGGGTTTTGATTTAGACTGTGCGGTTTAAGCTCAGACTCTCACCACAGCTAAAATTTCCTTCTGAGGGCAATAATTATCCCAGTGCAGAGTCCAGGTATGTGTTTGCTTTTCTGCTCCCTTTTTCAAGGGTTTGGTTTAGAGGCTGTGATTTCCCCTGGTGTTCAGCACCTCCTGCACCTCTTGGCCAGCACTAAGCACCAGAGCTGGAGGGAAGCAAAGAAAAGCTCAGTGCACAGCTTTATACAGAGATCACCCTCAGGTATTAAACTAATTATCAGGAAGCAGCGTTGGTCCCACAGGGGCTTTGCTCCAGCCCTGTGCAAGCTGCAGTCCCAAAGGCAGCGCTGTTGCTGCCAGCCCCACGTCTCCTCCTCTGGTTCTTGGATGAAAAAAAGCTCAAGAGAAACCATTTGGTTCTACTAAGAGGTAAGAATGGAAAAGAAAAAGGAAAGAAGAAATGGGAATACCTTTGTTCTTGGCTGCCAGGTAAATGAGATTCAACTTTGGAAAAAATAGCCCCTAGTGCTAGCTTCAGGAGTGATTTCTTCCTCCAGAACCATAATAATAACAGTGATAAATGATTAAAAAGAAAACAGCCTAAATCTATACTTTGAGTTAACTCAGACTCCTTTTGAATTCAGGACTGTTGCTGGATAAATAAATGCTTATTTGGAAAAGCAACCTCCAGCTTCCTGTAAATGACAGAAAGAAAGGCAGGACTCAGGGCCAGCCCGCACACATGCAGCACAGCTGGGGGGAAATCCTGACAGAACCGGTTATTCTGGTTTTACCCCAGTTTGGGGAACACCACTCCTGGCTTCATGCCCTCCTGTTCCCATTGCAGCACCCCTGCCAGCCCAATGTACTGGTTGGGTGAAAGAGCACAAAGTCAGGCTGGTGCCACCCTGGGAGAGGTTTCCCTCTTCTGAGGTGCCAAAAAGGCAAGGGCCAAAGTGAAGAAAACCTGCTAAGGGAACGCCACAGCCATCAATGAGTGTTTTCTCCCAGCGCTGCGGGCACTGCACCTCGCGGGCACGGAGATAAGGCTGGGAGGTGCCAGGGCTCCCAGAGGGCTGGGCAGGCTGGGCAGTGCCGGGCACACGGAGCCCCAGCTGCCCGGGATGCCCCGGTGCCCGCACAGCCCGCGGAGAGTTTCGGCCCGGCCGGGACACTGAGCGGTACGTGGGCTCGAACCATCTCCGAGCGGGAAATGCCTTTTCTACAGCATGACTGAAATGATGTCTTCCTGCTGCACTTCTCTTTCGACTTACCGGCAGGTTAGGGGGTTCATGGGGAAGGGTTTTGTTCTTCCTTCTTGTAGGCTGGAGGTGAAGGGGAAGCTGGCATCCTTTCCGTGGGGTGCAGCTGTGCTGGTGCCATGGACTGACCTAATGAAATCCCTGTGTCAACAGGGAGCTGTGATGTGCTGGAATCAGCTCTGTGATGTAGGTGCCAGATCATGGTGGCTGTGGATGAATTTGCAGGTGTTTACTGTGCAAAGTGTGGAGCTTGTCCAAGGTCAAGCTGCTCAGGATATTGTCTGTTTTCTCTCGCACTGCTGAAAGAGTTGCTGTAGGGATTACGTCTTGCTGCCCACACAGCACCAGTAGGGACAGAATTACTTCCTTTTAAAAGGCATGATCTGGAGTTTTGAGAAACCAAACTAGATGGAAGGGTAGGAGGGCACAAGCTACCAAGTGCTTTCTGGTAGAGAGAAGGAAAACACTGGTCAACACCCTGGATAACTGTGGGCTTGTGCCAGGGCCAGTTTTGCCATAAGATGCCCTCTCCAGCCATTTGGTGCATGCAGAAGCTGGCCAAGCATTTTTATAAGCAAGGAAATTTATAAGCTCTCTAGCAAAGAGCACCATCCTATTGAGCAACTCAGCAAAGTTTAGTCCGACTGCTTCCTTTTGAGACTGAAAATGGCACTGTAGCATCCTCCATTCTCCTGTGCTGATAAACCCTGAACACAGGGTGCATGGGCACCCACCCTGCCTTTCCCTCCTCTGCAACCCTGCATTCAGTTGTGCAGGAAAACCCTGGCTTTTGGATGGGTGACTCAGTGGCTGTGGGCATCTGGCAGTCACCCTTTTTTGGAGTCACATCCCTACTCTGCACCAAAATAGTTTTGTTCACAGTCAGGGACCTATTGTGAGAGAGAGGGACATGTGGGGCTCAAAAGCAGAAAAAAAAAAGAAAATAAAAAGAAAAGGAAAAAAGAGGGGGGGAAAAAACGGGGAGGGAAAAATCCAGAAGTTTGTGGGGAAGAGAAGTAAAGTTTCCGTGCAGCACTGAGGTAGAACAGGAATGTTCACCTGGTGCATCCTGGAAAGCCTCCCTGGGAGGGCAGGGATCAGTCTGTTCCTCCCAGCAGCAGTGACTCAGCTCCGCCAAGCGGCACTTCAGGCCAGAGCAGGCTCGAGTGGAGCTTTTGCTTTACAACACCATGAGCCTCTTTAGCAATATTTGTCCAAGAACTTTCTTGTTCCTGGAATGTTTTTTTAAGCAAGCAAGTTTTGGGTTTATTAGACAAATAACTGTGTTTAACACCTGCCACAATTCCTTCTTTTCTTCCTCTCCTGCCAGCAGCTCTCTGGCAGATGCCAGAGCACAGGTGCTTTTTATTCTGGCACAACCCTAAGAAAAAAAATTATCAATGCAAACAATTAAAAAATAATATAATAGAAATCCCAGGACAGGGCCTCCCTCTTGTAATGCAATCAGGTTCCAGGAATTTCACCACGCAGGCACTTCACCCAATAAATTTTATCTGGGATTATGGTTAAGATAAATAGCCCAAAGAAATATATGACTTCCCTAAAGCACTGGCATTTATTGGTTTATTTTTCCATTTCTCTTCCTCTGCAATGAAGTCAATATGTGCAAAGGAAAAACACAACTTTAGTGAAGGGGAGAACTGTGCAATGTGCCCCAGTGAGGCCAATGTTCACTATAGAACTGGGGACCAAACAGGAAAAGTTTTGCAAACCCAGAGGCGTTTTACTCCAGTCACGGTGTTCAAATCACAGCCCAGGTCTGAATTCTCACCAGATCCAGGCTCTGCTCATGGCACTTGTGGAGAAGACAAGCTCCCATAGCTCCCAAAGTAAACCAATAACAATTTTGAAGTCTTTACAACTTGCCAAGGGGGATTGTGAGAACTGGCCCCATTTTCCAACCCCGTTATCAGATCAGGCACTGGGATGGGGAGCCAGAGGTGGGAAGAGGGTCCCTGTGTTTATAAACTTCATACTAAAAGGAGCAAAAGGGAAGAGCCTCCTGCTGCCCCTCCAGATCCAGCCACAGGCAACATTTGTCCTCTAAAACCCTTCAACTGTCATTTTTCAGGTCTGTGTCTCTTATACCAGCTTAGTGAAATGGGCTTGCTCATGCCAGCTGTGATATAAGATTTAAAATAAATTTCAGAATAACTCAGCTGAGGGCTGGGGTTTGAGGAAGGGCTTCGGGCATCACAGCAGATTCCTGCTCACAGCCAAGCTTCCCCTGAGAGGAATAGCTGCCGAGAGAGGAGGGATGCTGCTGGGAAACCGGTGTGCTCAGCTGATACACTATCAAAACCACATTGTCTGGGTACATGGAGGGACACAGAGGCCTCCCAAGATTTCCCCCCAAATGCAGGTGGGCCAGTCTCCCAGGGGAAGCTGGAGCTCTGTGCTGGGACAGCTTTGTCAGGCTGTCCTTGCTGCAGTGTCACAGCAGGTGTGGGGACAGCAGAGGGGTCTCACGGGGAGAAGTGCCGGGCTCCAGGAACATCAGCTGCCTAAAAACCCCGGACAGCGATGCTGCAACCCACCCCAATGTAGGGGAAGCCACGGGGAGCATCTCATGTCCTCAGGCACTGAGGGCAAGTCCATCCAGCCCAGCGGCCAAAGGCTGCTCCACAGCCACGGTCAATAACACAGCGAGCCCTGGGAGGGGACCCGCAGCAGGGCTGGGCAGGAGGAAAAGCTTTTCTCTCCTTCCTCATGACGCAGCAGCTGAAATGAACATTCAGCCCAGCCCTGCTACAGCCCGCTGCTCCTTATTTACCCTTCAAACAGGAAAAGCAACTCTCAGCACAGCTCATTTACAAATTTTCTGTCAAACATTACTTAAGGGCTTGTTTAGTTAACATCAGGCTCATTAACTCTCAGCACCCATCTCACAAGTGACAATTTGCCGTGGAGCTCCCGTGTGGTTTCCAGGACAGAGGCTCAAGAAGCTGCAGCGCCAAATCTCAAAGGTAAGAATGGTCCCAGCCCCTGGGGGAGCCCAAGGTCTGGGGTGGCAATGGGACAGGGGCCAGCAGATGGACTCTCCTGGATAGGAAATAGTTCATGCTCCAAATTACAACCAAGTCCTGTCCACAGGGTGAAGATGCTCCAGGATTTGGCCAGGTGGAAATATTTCTGGGTTTAAGTCAGGTGTGCACAAAGCTGTCTGCTCTCCTCAGCCCAGCGGTGCTGCCCTTCTTCCCTTCTCCTTTGGATTTTAAAGAAGACAAGCTCGTTCCCAGAGATTCCAAGACCAGATCACAGCAGCATTTTACAGTGCCTAACATTTGAAATCGACTTTGCATCATCCCAGAAGAAAATATAGCACAGCTGTGATTCAAATGCTATCACTTTGCTCATTGCTACCGGGAGAACAGAAAAGGCTGGTCCATTTTCGAGAGCAGGGCATGAACCAGGAGCACATGGGGCAGCACATGACGGGGAGGGTTCTGAGGCTCCAGAAGGAAGCGAGCTCAGCCAGTGCTGCCTGCTCCAGGACTTAATCAGGGTGGGACCAAGCAATTCCGCGCGACAAGAATTTGTGTATTTTTGATGACGTCTTTGCTATTGCAAGTGTAACTAAAGACAGCAATTATCTTCTCATCTAGAATCTGCCTGGCTTTGGTGGGGTACAGGCACTCAAGGAATTCCTTCTTTCCTCAGGGTGACCTGTGACTGTCAGTCCTTCCCAGCTGTGCTCTCTCTGCCCACCACCATGCGAGTAGCAGGTAAGGAGGAGCACACATTTACTTTTCTCTGGTTTTCTACAGCTCTTCATGCCTCCTTCTCATTTACATGATGCCTTCTGAGCCCAGCAGCCCTTGCCTTCCCCTGCCAGAAACATGGGAAAGGGCCTTTGTATAAGATCAGGTTTTTACAAGATTTGTGTAGAACTCAGCTTGTATTTTTCCCAGTGAAACCTTCTGTGACTGGGACGAGATGGCTATTGAGACATTCCTGGTTCCATAAGAGCCATTCAGCTGCAATAAAAGTACATTTTTCTGCTCTCTTTCCATGCAGGACTGGAACGTTTTGCTCTGATGAGCGCTGCTTTAAAGCCAAATGCCAATCACAGTTGTATCAGCAGCTGCTCGGCTGTAGCTAGTGACTAATTGGAGGATAGCAGCCTTCCCAGTACTGGGAACATAAGAAATATTTGGATTTACATAGCTTTCTGAGTAATTATCAGGTTTACTTTAACATTGAGAGAAATCTGAATAGTGTCTCCCAGCAGAGTAGTAATGCCTATCTGAGCATCACCACATACTCTGGAGTTGGTAATTAAGAGATCAGAATCCATTTGGAGGGTGAGGGATTGTTAGCTGCCTTCCCACACCATGCAAGCCAAGCAGTGGCTGTCACCCTGTTCCTGGTAACCTTGGGACACTCGGATCAAACCCCAAGAAAGCAGAGGGATGAGCTCTCACCCGGCTGCTCTCCCACCCCTGCAGGTGTGATCCGCTACACGGTGCTGCTCCTCACCCTGCTGGGCACGTGGCTCATCCTGCAGACGTACTTCCAGCGCAGCTGGAAAAACATCAGCCTGCGGAGCTGGCTCGGTGAGCACCAACAGGCTGCAGAGGCATCTGGAGGGAGGGAGCCCGAGTTCCATTGTGAGTCAGCCCCCAGGGCGGGATAGAGTTGCCCTGACCACTTGTATTTGCAGTCTCTGGACTGCAGTTACTGCCTTAGCCACCAGCTCTGACCAGTAGGGCAGGGAGGGGACAGTGTGGTGGGAAGCTGTCTGGGGTGGATCCAGGGATGCCTGTGACCATGGGAAGCAGATTTAGAGAGCTGCTGCCTGAACAGCGGCTCCTGGCTTGGGGAAGAGCCAGTAGCTCTGCAGGGTGTCTAATTCTCCTGCTTGATACCCACAGGTGCCACGAACAAGCCCAGCAGTGAGTATCGCTCTCGACTTCATCACACAACTCCACTCCAGGGTTCAGGGGAATGGTGGAAGCGTGAGATCTCCTTCAAGAGCCCCTTCCCTAAGGCAAAAAGATCCCCCTCTCCCAAACACAGGGGATTTTGCTACTGAGCACAGTAATGGGGTCTTTGGTGGGTCCCTGCCTTGGGCAAGAAAGGGGAAACTCTGGGCAGAAGAACCCCAAGGGTCTTGCCTTGGACACGAGCTCCAAATGCTCCCAGCACACACCCTGTGTCACACCTGGAGCAGCACCTGGCCGTGGCACCATAAACCTCAAACAAGAAGCTGGTCCCAGCCTCTGGACAAGCCTCTTTCATGCAAGAAGTTGCCCCCTTAGTGCCCCACTGTATCCAGGGCCAGCCCCCTCAGCCCCTCAGGCACACAGCCAGCGTCTCCCCATGGGGACAGAGCCATGACTTTCAGCTCCACTCCTCTCTCACAGGTGAGAAGCTGCCCCGGCACAAGTGTGGGAACCAGAAGAGCTGCCCCCAGAATTATTTTGCCTTCAAGATCATCAGTGGTGCTGCAAATGTGGTGGGACCCTCGATGTGCTTTGAAGACTTGGTGTAAGCAGCAGGGACCAGGCAACCGTGGCTAGCTTGGCCTTCAAGAGGGCAAGTTTGGTCTCTGCCAAACATATCAATGGCCATCACAGTGTATTTGTGGTTAAAAAAAATTTAAATAGATTTCTTTGCTACCACTTCTGGTTATTTTGCCATCTACAGCCACTTCACCCCACCACAGTTTCACTGGCATCAGCATCTCCAGGGCATCCCTGCACTCACTGGTGCTCTCTGCTTTCCTTTCCAGCCTCATGAGCAATGTGAAAAACAACATTGGCAGAGGTCTGAACATTGCACTGGTGAATGGTGAGTCGAGCAGGCACTGACCCCTTCTTCCCACTGCCAGGGTCCCTCCTTCCCCAGGAAAGCATAGGCCACTGGAGACTCCATCCCAGTTTCATCCAAAGCACATCCATGACCCAAAGCACATCCATGTGGTATTGTGTAGGGAGCACAGCCACCATTATGGTTGCAAGAACAAAACAAACCCACCTGGGTTGTGCACAACCAGCCCCACAAACTCCTCCAAGCAACACAGTCACCATCACAGCAGTTACAATACATTGAGGGAAGACCAAAGGATTTTGCAGGGAACCCCAGGCTCATGGCCAGGCAAAGCCCAGAGCCACCACAGTGCAAACTCACTGTGTTCTGTTTTCAATTTTTACCTTTCAGGGACAACTGGGCAGCTCCTGAAAACGGACGCCTTTGACATGTACTCTGGAGGTAAGCACAGTCCCTTTGCTGCTTGGTGCTTCCCAGCCAGGGCTCACACCAGCCCTGCTGGCTGCTGGCTACTTCCCTGTCACATACTTAATGATAAAGTCAAGTGAACTTTGACCAGACTTGCCAGCCTGGGAGGAAAAATCCCACCTTTCAGTGAGGCCTGGAGTCCTCACAATGCTTCTACATCCAAGATTGGCTTCTCACTTCTTCTACAAGCATGTAATAGCCTGGAAAATGTTATTTCACTAACGAGAATAAACTAAGGCACTTGAGACTTGAGAAAGGTACTTTCTGAGATCAGGTAGTTACACCAATCCTGATACTTTGCAACCTGCAACTCAGTTTTTGAATACTAGTGGTGACTGAGCAGCAGCTCATTCAACTGCCTTTTACAGCAGGATAAATGAAGCAACTCAGGGAGACATGGCCCCCTCAATCACTCCTTGGGTTTGCAAGCTGCTTTTGGTAACTCTGGAGTTTTAAGCAGAGTCACCAATACAATGAGATTCCCAGCCAAATTCACGAGATGCTCGTGGGAGAGGCACTGGGAAGAAGGCAGCAGTCAGCTCCTGTGCCACTAGATGGGGCATTGGATTCAAGCATCCCACAGATGCGGGATGAGGAACAATTCCCCAGTACAGCCAGAGGCACGATGGCAGGGAAGGCAGCTCCGTGGCCGAGCAGGTTTTTGTGTTGGGAAGTAAATTCGCACAACAAGATTTCAGAGTTAGCAGGCAAAGTTTAGGAATTTACACCCTGCAGTTGTACCAAAAGGAGGAAATCAGTCCTGTGCAGTGCAGGAGAGCCAAGATGGGAACACAGGATGGGGAATGTATCATTTGCGAGCCCACCATTCCCCAAAATCCTGGCTAGAACCAGCACAGTCAGATTGTTTCCCACCAACCCAGAGGAGGCTCCCCCACCAACCATGCAGAAATACCTACTAAATCCCTTTTTTCTCTCCCTGGTGCTCTTTTCTCCCAGACATTACCAAGCTGCAGACTTTTCTCCAAGGGATCAAGCGTGGCACCCTTGTGCTGGTAGCAAGCTTTGATGATCCTGCCACAAAGTGAGTTTTCCCATGGAAGCAACTCCAGGCTCCCCAAAAACACACAGCTGGGAGAGCTGGACATGCAGGTGAAAGAGGGGACACCCACCTGGCACCACACTGACACCTTCTTACCCTCTTCCAGGATGAATGACAAAGTACGGGCACACTTCACGGAGCTGGGCAGCAGCGAGGTGGGCAAGCTGGGCTTCCGGGACAACTGGGTCTTCCTGGGAGCAAAAGGGCTGATGAACAAGAGCCCCTTTGAAAAGGTACATGGCCCTGCCCTGAGCTCTGCAGGTTCCATCCTCTTCATGGCACCTCCCAAGCTACATCTCACCCACCTGTCGGCAGAAGACAAGGCATTATCCCAGTGCCATCATCCCCCAGGCCAAACCAAGCTGCAACTTTTGCCACATTGCAAACTTGCCATGTTCCAACCTCTTCCTTCATCTTGTCTCTCTCTTTTTTCCTGCAGCACATCAAAAATGATAAAGAGACAAATAAATACGATGGCTGGCCTGAGCTGTTGGAGATGGAGGGCTGTGCCCCCAGGAAGATGGACTAGCATCAAACTCCAGCCTGCCATGAGGGCAGCTTCACCAGTCACACAGGGACACCAGCCCCACCGTGGGGACTCCAGACTCTCCGCTGCCAGGTCACAGAGTCCAGCAGCTGCTACCTGCTCACAGGAACTGGCTGTTTGACAGCAGGAACTGTGCAGGGCTTGAAGAAGAGCTGTACAAGTGCCTGCAGAGCCTGACACATGGCCAGGCTGTGGCCAAGCCATCCTCGTCTATGGGTCAATGTTGGGTATTTTATTTTTCTATCTTTAAACTAAAAACTTTGTAGAAGGTTTTGTAAATTTCTTAAATGAGATTTCTAATATAAAACACTACTTTCCTCCTTCCATTTCCAAGCATAATCAACACTTTCCCCACATGAACAGCATGACACGTTCTCTGCCACCAGTCGAGCATCACCCATCCCACAGCCCTGCACACAGGAGCTCCCCCTGCCCACATGGCACAGGGTAAAGGCATCCCTGGGAGGGATGCTCAGACTTTGGTGGTTTCCCCTTGGAGCTCTTGCCAATGTACAACAGTCTCCTACAGCCACAATAAGGCCAGAAGTCCACAGGAATAGCATGCAGCAATGTAGGTTTGTATTTGCAGGCTAAGGTATCATTCCTGGATGTTACAAACTGGTTTAAATGCAGAAGAGCAAAGAAAACTAAAAGTCTCTGTGTATAAAACAGAAAGAAATTAGCAAGTTCAAAGTATTCCCAAAAACAAGATAAGATTAAATATTGATGCCCAAAAAAAAGATATATTTTTATTTAATAGTAAGAGAGGCAAAGAGAAAGAAAGTGAAAAGTAGGGAAAAGTTAGAAAATGCTGAAGTTACTTTTAAAAGCAAAGGATAGGTCACCCCCTCACTGTTCATCTTGTTCTTCACCTTTGTTGCTGCTGAGATGGGGTGTGGGGAGCAGAGCAGGTTTTGCCCTTTATTTACTGCTGTTTGAAGCATCTTATCTTCCTTCCCCGATCTGTGGAGCAGCTTGGCTGGGACGCACCAGCCCATCCTCCGGGATGCAGGCGCGGTGCCGCTCCCTGTGACCGAGTCTCGGTGCACTCGCGGTGCTCTCAGCGCTGGACACAGGGGCAAGGTCGAGGTTCCACAGCTCACTGTGGCTTCGGTCCAGGGGTGCAATATCAGGGGTTCTCCCCAAGAGGATAGCATCCCGGAGGCCTCAGGGTGTCTGGCAGCAGGTGATGGTGGAGGTGGGGAAAGGCAAAGGGCAGGGATTCTGCCCCGCCACATTTTGCACCAGTTTTGCTTTCCTTTTCATGGGCCTCAAAGCAGGTACTCACAGTCCAACCCACCCGTATTTAAGAATTATTAGGATAAGCAGACATGACAGAGCACTTTTTGAAGCCATTCTCTTATTATCGGGTTTTTACACTGGATTAAATCCAAGCTAAATGCTCTGGGACATATCCCCATCAAAGATCAGGATGATGCCAGGGATGTGCCAGCCTTGCTTTTCCTCAGGGAGGGAGGGATGGATGGATGGATGGATGGATGGATGGATGGATGGATGGATGGATGGATGGATTAGGGATGTGCAGCATTCTTGGGCAGCTGAAGTTGTGCAGCACAGCCAATAGGTGGGAGCCTTTAACCGGCAGAGCCGGAGCCAGCGTCACTCCGGAGCGATACAACACACCCGGGCTGGCACCCACTCGTGTCAGCCACACACCGGGAGCTACACCCCAGCCTGGGGCCCCTGGCACCACGA
The DNA here is from genome assembly GCA_009812075.1 of Sialia sialis. Classification (NCBI taxonomy): domain Eukaryota; kingdom Metazoa; phylum Chordata; class Aves; order Passeriformes; family Turdidae; genus Sialia; species Sialia sialis. The sequence continues at coordinate 11,915,661 of VRYO01000638.1, read as the reverse complement.
GGAGAGGAAAAATCCTGCCCACAGGCGGGGCAGGAATGCCCCACAGTCCTCCTAGAGCAGTGCCTATGCTGCTGCCAGCACCGAGCACCTCGGGAGCATCTGCCCCTGCTCCTGTCCAGATGCATCAGCCAAGCACAGCCTGTTCCCAACCCCTCCCTGAGCCCCAGCACCGCTGGGATCAGATGAGCTGCACGGGTGATGGCAGAGTTTATCTGTCATCAGAGACAGGGGTGAATTTGCATCACGTCCAGACTTTAATTTCCGATGATTATATCTGGTTTTTTTCCCCATTCTCTGAAGCAGACAAGCAGTTTTGCAGAACGTGAGGATGGGATGTTTCTCCCGGAGTATTTGGAGCTGCCTGGGATAACAGACTGTCCTGCACAGCTTTTTCTGCCTCCAACAGCCCCTGCACAGCTCCTAGCAGGCAGTTCACAGGGCTATCCCAGCTCTCAGGTCACCCCAGGGGAGCAGAAGTGAGGAGCACAAGCAGGATAAGGACACAGCCTGTGCTGGCCACCTGAAGGATGAAACTCTGGATCCAAAACTCAACACCACCGATCAATAGGTTTTCCCTAAACAAGGAAAAATCCCCACACAAACTGTGTAACACCTGTAAGAACTTCCAAAGGCAGAACTGAAATGAAACCCTGAAACAGCCACCACAGAGGAATCCCCAAAGAGGTGTAGTATTTTATCCCAGCTTATCCTCCCGTGCTCTTAGCACACACCTGATGGCACTGAGGGAAACCTCTGCCATAAATCGATCCCTAAATCTGCTGCAACAAGAGCAGTTAATCCCCAGCGCTGAATCATCCCTACCCGTGGCAGCAGCAAGAAATAACACAGCGAGCAGACACAACAGCCCTGCTGAGCTCCCAGCATAAATATGCCAACTATTTTAAGCCCCTCAAAGGATCTAGATTCACTCATAAACCAAACTGAAAACACCCCAAGAGCTGTAAAGGTGGCTCCACAGGGTAAACCAGAGTACAGCATCAACTACAGCCCCAAAGACAACCAGCTCCATTCAGCCACAGGAAACTCTTCCTACCCCTTCTCAACACACATTTGAAATCTGGTTTAAAGCCAAATAAATGAAATTTATGTTTCAGCATGCTACAGCAGTTAAAACTACCTCTGAATCCATCACAGAGCAGTTACTAAGGTACATCACTATTTCCAAGGAATAGGGAGAGCTGAAAGTGCAACTCCCGTACAGGGACCTTCAGTAGCAGCCAGTGCTTTGAAGAGCCATTCCTGCCAATGTCACTGTGTCCTGATAAATGAATTTCAGGTTTTTTTAATATCCAGACTCTAAGAGGCAGGGAATAAATATGGATTCATGAGTCAAATTGAAGTCGCTAATTTCTTTAAAAGAATCTGAAAAGGACAATGGGTGCAGGGACAGCAAACTCCAAATGAGGTTTTGCAGTGCTGTGGCATTTTGAAAGCTGTACTACTGCAGGGACAGGCACCTACCTGGCTGGTCTGCACGGTGCTGCATCCCCAGAGTCTTCACCAGACACAAGACTGACCTGCCCGGACTCCCAGGATGCAGCTTCAGGTAACCTGGGCTCACCTGGGGTCACAGTGGGTACCAGCGCCGCAGCAGCAAACAAGCACCTGGGGGGTTTGTGGGAGCAAAGTTTGCAAAATCCAGTGCTGCAACAGAGCCAGGATGCAGACGAGCAGCAGACGTATAATCTTCCTTTATTTTTTGGGGGTCGTTTGGGCAAAGCACCAAAGGAGAATCTAGGAAAGATGCCACAGGCAAGGACCTGCGGGTGCCCGGCCGCAGCTGGGCGAATCCGCATCCTGTGACATCTTGCCCTGTCAAGTGCAATTACTGTAATCTTCCACAGCCTCTCAAAATACGGATCCCGGCTTAGAAACCGGGCATCCACAGCATGAAAGCAGCCTTTGTGCCCGGGCAGAGCCTGGGTGCGAGCCAGCCGTTAGGTGCATGAAGAAAATGAGTTCTCCACGTGCTGGAAGAAGGGAGGAAAAGCAAGCTTTCCCACCCGAGCCCGCCGCAGCCGGGCTGGATTTCACGCACGTCTCCCCAGAGCAGGCACGGAGGGGCCGGAGCAGCGCGGGGCAGTGACGGGGCCGTGACCGGGGACCGGCGGGGCCCGCAGCCGGCACAGCCGACCATGGGCGCGTCTCACGGCAAAAAGGTACCGGGGCTTCCTCGGGGCTGGGGTGAGCTGGGATGGAGAAGGCACCGTCTGCTCACGTGGGGCTCGCTCTGCCCCGCGTGCTGAGGCGGCTGGTGGCAGCGAGGGATTAGGGCGAGGGACCCGCTCCTGGGCGTGGGTGCCACTCATCAGGGCCGGATTAACTAATTCCATCTAATGGGCTCGGCATCGAGGCTTTCAGGACAGCAAGGAGGGGATCAGAGCATTGCAAGCATTGTGTTAGGACAGACGAAGTTTGGTTCTCTGAGGAAAAAATGTCAGATTTGTTCTGAATGCATCCACCAGCCTCTGGGATGTCTCCTGGAGATGCAGTGCAGAGCAAGTCCTGAGTGTTTCTTGGCCTGGGAATTGGTGCCAGCTCCCTCCCAGGACAGGGAGGAGCTGGGCCAGGTCCCACAGCATGTATCCCTGTCCTTCAAATCCCCTGGAAAGAGCAGTCAAACTGCTCCAGATGGAAACAGTTTTATGGAGTCAGCCCTGCAGAGATGGCTAGAGATGGTTGTGCTGAGGATGTTGTTGGATATCAGTTGCTTCCATGACATCAGTGCCTAGAGATGCATCATCCCTGCTCAGTTCAAGGCTTTGTCTGGATAAGACTTCCATAGCTCATCTCCCAGCTCTAGGAGAAACACACCTGTGCACCACACTAGGTCAGTAACTTCCACTGCAATGGGGACAGCAGTGACCCTTTGCCCCAGCAGGGACCCTTCATGCTCCGCTGAGGGTGACTGTGGCCTTCAGAGACTTTCTACCAAAACCAGAGCTAGACACTCTTGACAGGCAAATACGTGCAAAAGCAACCCACTGGCCAATGTGACCAACACCCAGAAGGAAAATCAGAGCTGAGGTGGGATTAGTAAACATTCATCTACTTTTCTGGACTTCTGACAAGTGCCAGGTACAGGAGATGCTGCTGCCAGCCAGCCCAGTGCTGCTCCAGCACCGTCCCAGGTACCAAAGCCACGCTGGCTCCAGCACACACGGGATCCATGGCTGTTCCTGTGGCTCAGGGCTACAACACAGCCAGGAGGAGCCATGCTCTGCCCACAGCTAATCCCCAGGCCCCTGCTCACGTGGCCCTGACCTTCAGGCCCCGGCGCATTTGTAGAGGCATTACTGGAAGCAGAGAAATAAGCTGGTTAGGTCAGGCTTGGCCCAGAGCCACCCAGTTAAGCCCTGCTGCATACAAAGCAGCCCATGCCAGCCTCCTGACCACCAGACCAGGCTGCTTTTGGACAGCTTTCCCCACTGTTCCTTCTCTCTGAAACACCACGATCCCACCACAGCCCGGCACTGAATGGCCTGGCTTTGAAACGCTGCTGGGAGCTCGGGCTCTCCAGCTTCTTGGCAGCTCCTAAAAGCTGAGACAGTTTTACTTTCATTGGTACCAAAAGGTCAGAGATGTCACTTCCATTTCAGCCTCCCAAATGTTGCCTGGGTTGACAAAAGCCTGTGCCACTGCCCAGCTGGCACCAAGCAGGGATGTCTGACTGGCAGCTCCTGGGTCAGTGCTTTATCCTTAGGCTGATGCTGATGGAAGATGAAAGCAAGACAACTCTTTCTGCTGCCTTTCCAGGGTGGGCATCAACAGCAGGATCCAGCTCTCCTGACGAACAGGATGAGTCCAGGTGGCAGGCAGGAAAGCTCCCCTTCCTCCAGCCCTTGCAGAACCAGGACTCAGGGACCTGAGGCACAGCTCAGGGCACAGGGACCTGCCAGACCTGAACCCATCTATCAGCAACAGCCCAGAGGGGGCACAGAGCAGGGCTCAGCACCCCTCACCAGCACAGCCTGCATTAGCAGTCTCAGCTGCACCTCTTTTAAGCTTAGTCCAGAGCAGCACTCCAAGGGGATTACAGTAGTGGATTGTGGAGTGCGAGGCAATCCCCAGCTCCACAACAAAAGGGACCGGAAAGGCTGCCAGCATGGCTCCAAGGACATTTTTGCTTTAAAAGGCTGCATCTAGTCCCAAAAACTTGTTCTCATATCACCAGTGTTCTGTGGGCCCAAGCCAACAGCAGGACTCCAGCAAGACAGATTTTTGCTGGGGTGCCCTTCTCCTGAAGGGAAGGCCAGGACTTTGCCACAGGCTGGTTTGCGGATGCTGCAGAACTGGTGCTGATTCTCTGATGAGCTGGTGATGATTCCCTGCTGATTCCTCTGCTCTGCGGGCTTCAGCCCCACTGGTGTAGCTGACATCCCTCAGCAAACACCCTTCAGATGATCTGCAAGCACAGCCTCACCAGCAACAGATCCCCAGGGTGCCAGAGCAGACACTCCAGACCCTCTGGCAGTGGATGAGGTTGTTCCCAGGCACCTCCACTTCTTTTCTCCATGTTTCCTCCAGGCAGAGTTTGCATAGTGGCTGTTTCCCCAGGGAAAGTTCTCTGTCCCCAAATTCCCAAGAGTGTCAGTTTACACTAATGTCAGATGAGCCTGGATTAGTCCTGCTGCTGAGCAGCGAGCTTTGCTCTGTGGCTGGTTTAGAACAACAAGAGGCAGCACGCCAGTGCCAGGGAGAGAGGCTCTGCTTGTTCAGGCAAACCACAGTACCTGGCTGCCCATGCTGAAAACAGGGCTTTGAGAACATCCTTTAAAACTCCTCCACCTGACTGGGTCAGGACAAACATTTCTGGGAGCTGCTGGTGGGATTTCCCCACAAGCACGACTCGCCCCACTAGTGAGGGTTCCCCACTGTCTGGCCAATATTTCAGCCTGTGCCACAGAAAGACAAAGAGGTCTGAAACAGCGAGCACCTTGTGACACCCCAAGGAAGACCCATGGTCCAGCAACCCCTCTGACGTGGGAGGAAATATTACTCCAAGGCAGTGAGCTGGGACACCTCTGCTCCATCACTCTCCATAGAGCAGCAGGCACAGTGGGATTTTCCTGGCTCTCCCTGACAAGTATTTCAGAAAACTGGTAGCCAGGGCCCCTGCCAGCTCTTTTAAAGTGTCTCTGTGTGTGTGCAGCCCACTGAGGGACCCTGCCTGCTCTGTCACTGCAGCTCCTTAGGTTGTCCCCCCTTATCAGCCAGGGCTGCTCCACTGTCAGCAAGAGGGGCTGTAAGTGCCAAAATCCCTGAGCAGAACAAGTCCCACTGACAGTCACAGAATGCTAACGGCTGTTTGGTGGCACTGGCCCCGGAAGCTAATCCAAAAAACAGATGGCAACCAGGAACCACAATATTTCCATGTCCTTGAGCATTGTGCTTCTTGGGGAGAAGGGTTTGCATGTGCTGCCTGCAACAAGCCTTGCTTAGAGGGGCAGGGATGAGAGCTACAGAGGCACATCAGTAAAGTCCCAGAGTGCCTCAGGGTGGGGATAGTAGTGATAAAAAGTCCATTTCTGGGCAAAAATAACACACACCCAGAAAATAACAGCTCTGCATCATGAGACAGCAAACATCTCGAAGTCCTCTCATCTGTCTGACATAGCACAGTCCAGAGTGGGAGAGATGGGAGCACAGATAGTCCCAAAACCTCCACAGAAGCCCTTCTAAAGTGACTTTATCCTGCCTCTTGCCTTCTTCTTCAACCCTTTAAGGTCCCACATGTGGTGATACATGGGGACTCTAAGTGGAGACACTGCTCTGGGCTTTTGTAGCTTTTGAAGTGCATGACATGCTGTAGCATCCCAACCCTTGGAAGCCAAACTCATTACAGTGGGGCTGCTCTAGCTTTTAGAAAGAAATCACTGCTTTATTTCTTACTTTTCCATCCCAAGAACCTAGACAGCATCAGTAAACCAGCTCCAACACTTGACATAACCCACTACCTGCCTCCAAACAGGCTGGCATTCTGGTCCTGAGAGAGCTCAAATGGGCTCAGTGAGACAGGGAACTGACCTGGACCCAGCTAGCCCAGGCTGAAACTCTGCCTTCATGCATGACAAGCAGCACAAGGGTTTGATCCATGGGTGAGGGTGCTGGGAAGGACACAGAGTGTGCTGCCAGCCCCTCCAGGGCTAGGGCAGAGGTTATCCAGCACTGGCTAATGCTGCTTGCAGGACTGGGATTGCAAGCGAGTCATGGAGAGGGCTCAGACTGAAGGGAGACGCATGATGTGCTCATGGAGAGACCAAGAACAACAATGCATGGGGAATGCTGCAGCTGCTGGCTCTGGGATGGCTCAGCAGTCCTCAAATAAAAATGGATTAGAGTAATTAAAGGCTTCACTGGTCCGCTCTGCGCCTTGGGGGGCTTAAGTGGCATCTGCTGCCTCCTCCTGAACCCTGCCTTATCAAGGATGCTTCATGTCTTCCTTCACTGCCCCCTCCCTTTGCAGCCCATGGTGGCATTTGCAGCCTGGCAGGTGGCATCTCATCCCAGACAGCAGCCTAACTTCCACATTTCAGCCCCTTCCTTTGGGGTCTCTGCACAGGACCGAGCTGGCACACGCTGTCCACAGGGACCAGACCACCCCACTCTGCTTTGACCATTTGCTGCCAGCACTGCCTGGGGCTAGTGGGGCATTTCTGCCCTTGCTTTTCACAAACTCCGTTTGTCCAAGGTAAGGACCAATTCAAGTCACCCTGGGCAGGTAAAGAGCCCCACAAGGTGGTGTCATAAGAGCAAATTTCTGATGGCAGCCTCATCCTTGGCTCCTAACATATGGTCCCTAGCTGTGAAATGGAGTGATGATGCCACTGCAGCCTGGCAGCTCTAGGACAGCATGACACTGTGCCAGAAATAAACACTGTCCCTATTAATCATGTGGCATAAGCCTCACTTTTCACAAAACAACATTCTTCAAGGCATTTTAGAGTGCCTTAATGGTCTCTCTGCAGCATGACAACAATTCACTCCAAAGCTGTTGGAGCCCTTTTGTGCCAGTGACTGATGCTCTTCCTGTGCAATCAGCAGCATCCCCAGAAATAGTGGAGCAGTCTTTCATATCAGCAGTGGTGTCACATCCCCAGCACAGGGGAAGAATAAGCTCCTGTGACAGGTAAAAAATGGTTTATCCATTGTAGCAACAACTTAACTGCTGCTGACAACATTGAGGTGGGCGATACAGGTGCTTCCAACAGTGAACAGGGCTACAATTTGGCTTTGCCCTGGTATGCAGAGCTGGTGTGTGCCCTGCACTTGGCAAGGGACCAGATTAAAAAGCACTGAACTGCAAGCAAGGATTTCTTTAGGGACCAAGGCAGAACAGCAGGTTCATCAGTGTGTGCACTGCCCTGCTTTGTGCCAAGAGCCTCTTCGTGCCCTTCTCAGTGGGATGTCAGGCTTCACAGTCAGCTTGAATGCTGACAAATGAGCCTTGTGCACCGGCTGCTGTGGGGCTGAGCCCTGCCACTGATTGCTCATTAATCTGCTGGAGATTTTCTGCTGAGGTCTGGTGTGTCACATCCCACCTCCCCAGCCGTGCGCCGGGAGCAGGGTTTGCTCAGCCATGGTGGGAGCCACGGGGCTCCCTGCCCCAGGGCTGGCAGCTCCAGCAAGCCTCCATCCCCATGCTGCTGCCTCCCTGCTTTAGTTGGGGTTTTTGTCCTTTTTTGTTGACAGTCAGTGAAATGGGACTCGATTTGCTGCCAGCTTTCACACCACAGGAGGGCTGGGCTTGCCTTCTGGGACCACAGGGATTTGGGAGGGGAAATGACATTGGTGAAAAAGACAGGCAGGGGTCAGCACTGCACTCATCTGTGTCAAATTATGTGTTCTTTATTAATAAAATAACACCAAGCACTATTTGAAGCATTTACAATTTTCTACTCGACTAGGCAGCAAAGTGGCCACCTGGCTGGTGCTCCCAGACAGTGGCGCAGGAGCTGAGGAGTGTCAGCCTGACCCCATAGGCACACCAAGAGCCTGATCCCCTTCTGTAAGCCTAAATTTACAAATTCCTGTGGTCAAAATAGCCTTGAGGCTGCTGGCTGCTCTCGTGAGAGTGGCCACATACATCAGCCCTCAGCTCACTTCAACACAAGAAAAGCTGCAGACTTGTAGAGGTCAAAAGATCAGTAATGAAATCTTACACCAATAACTTGATATTTCTTAGAGTCCTTTGCAATGTGATAGTGAAATCAGCTATGGTTGTGGCCAGGGACCAGGAGTAATACAAGCTCAGCTTTGTTTGAAAACCCAGCTCCCTCTGGGCAGGTGTGCACAGAGGGCTGGACACGGGCACAGGGCAGGGAGTGCTGGGGCTGGGCTGAGGCATGCACTGGATGCTGTCGTGGCTCCAAGACCCCTTCTCATGGCAAAGACTTTATAGTTGCTGGCCCAGGAATGCTGGGATGTGCCTGAACACCAACTCCTGGGTGCCTGCCAGTCCCGATTGCAAAACCTGCCAATATAGCAGTGTCCCATAAGGAGCTGGGAGCACAGGAATGTGCACAGTCAAGCTCCCTGCCAAGGAGTAACCCTCCCAAACTAGGCACTGCTCTGTCTCTGCAAGAGACAGGAACATGCAGTTTCTCACAACAATCCTGAGTGCAGCTTCATCGGGACCACCACCAGCTCCAGAAGGAGCAGGGTGTTATACTGCCTTTCCTAGCCCTCCAGAAATTTTGGAAATTCATCCAAACTGCAGCGCTTTGTTTGGCCAATCCCTTCAGGGAATTAGCAGCGGTATGAGGCACTGGGTTGTGCTGCTGATTTTCTCTGTGTTTCTCCTTACCAAGAACATGGTATCATCCCAGCAAACATGTGCCCCAGCTTGCTGAATCAAATAAGCCTCAACACCTCACATGGCAGGACTTTGCAGCAAAACAATCGAGCTGACAGATTTTTGAGCATTGACATCACAGATGGGAAAAAGTCTTACTAATCCTCCGAAGTTCCTTCCAGTGGATGATTTCATTGATGTCTCTGGATCAGTCCCAGCTGCTGCAACTGAGCACAGATAGACCAAAATTCAGCAATAACACAGGAGATTTGGGCAACAGCTCAGATGGCATCTCTGAGTCCAGGGGCACATAGGAGATGTTTTCATACAGAACACACAGAACAGCAAAAGGTATTTGGGGCTAATCAAAAGTAATGGTAGAGAACAGTTTAGTTAAACTCTAAATCACATGTTTTGTGATTTCATCACACACAGAAATGCTGGCTTAAATCTCCCAGCCATCAATGAACCTCTGGGTTCATCAATAAGGCCATTTTAATCAATGGATGCGATCATTCATTAAACACCGGTGTCAGGAGCTGCTACAGCCCCTCAGGGATAAAGTACCTTTCTCGGAGTCCATCTACTCCTACACAGGCTGAGCAACATCTAACCCTGCTAATGTCTCCCTCCCAAACCAGACCACATCAGCCTGAGTGGCATTTTGTCCATTTTTACACCTCTTTATCACCCTGATCTGATTGCAGCAATTTCTTACCTAACTCATTAGCTCAGACTTTGGCTACAGTGCTATACAGATGCTCTGATACTGCACCTTAATGGCACCTGTATTGATCTGAACCTGCCTGAAGCCACTCTCATCACCCTTTCCTTTCTCTGACCATGCTGATGGCTCTTTTCCCTGCTTTCGTCAGAACACAAAGAGTCCAAAATTACTGTCAGTTGTGCTACAAGTAAACATTACAGCACCCACACATGGGAAAAATAACATTGATTAATGGTTTATACAAGGTGGCTGGCTTTAAGCTCCAGTAGGAGCATTGCACTCCCCCAGTGGGGAGCCAGGGAGGAAGGTAGTGGTTAGAGCTGGTGTTCAAAGCAGCCCATGCCTGTGACTGCCTGCAGACACTTGCTGCAGGAGCTCTTTGCTGTGCATCAAGGCCAGGAGCAGTCCTGCCAGGACACAGTGATGCCCAGGATGTTTGGGAGTAACACAGAACAGTGCATTTAAAGCATTGGACTACTTACTATTTATACTTTGTGTTGCTTTGTGGGATTTAACCCACTTAAATCACCAGGCTAATTCCAGCTGAAGCAGTGGGTGTCCTCACTGACATGGTCAAAGCAGCATGGGGATCCCAGGCAGGAGGAGTTTGGCCGCTCCCATCAGCAATCTCTCCAGGACTGTCCAGCTCAGCTGCTCAGGGACACTGTGTTACCATCTGATACAAGATTTCATTATTATTTCTTACTTCTGGCAAGATGAAGTCACACGGCACATAGAAGTGGTTTTCGCATGAAATGGAAGGGTTTGGGAAATAGCAGGCATTTTCCACCCATTTTCTGCAACACAAACTCTCCATCTGAGCCCTCACTGTGACAAATTAAGCCCTCTGACTGTAAACCTGTTCTTCAGCTGACAGAGTGCCAGAACCTGCTTTGTCCCATAGGGAGCAGGCAAATCTTCATCAGCTGGGCAATCATTAACTGCCCCAGTGAGCTGGGGAGGTGCAAGGAGAAACGGTCCTGCTCTGCAAATACACTAATGGCTCAAGTGGAGATTAGCAGGAGTGTGTAACTAACCTGTGCCAACAGGTACCAGGGACCCAGCATGGCCTGACCAGGCTACACATCCTCTGCCTTTGGCTTTGCCACCACCAAGGTCACCACCACAGTGCAACCAGCATCACTCCCAGGCTGTGCTGGGATTGCATGGATTTTGTGCTGGGAGCTGGTGCCATAGGGCTGGGAGGGAAGGCTGGGCTGCTCAGCCAGCTCCTACCACCAAAAGCAGCACCTCAGCCCACATCAAGAATTAACCCAGCAGAGCAAATGTTTAACCAGCCTCCAGGGCCTCCCTGCAGCGGAGGTGAACACCTTAGAGCCCAGCCCTACTTCGGCAGAGTAAAGTTTTGCCACCGACTGGGAGTCTGACATGACTGGCAGTGATGCTGCTGTCCCAACCCCGAGCTGACAGTGGAGATTTCATGAAGATCCAGGCAGAGCTGTCACCCAGGCTCCTCAGGGGCACACAGCGTTATCTCACTCCATCAGCAGGCAGCATTGCACACACAGGAAGGGCCAGTGTTGGTGTTGGGAACTCGCTTGACACATCTGAGGTTTTTTAATACACAGGAGATATGTCCACACAAACAAGCTCTTGGTGCCACAACAATTGGCTGAAGAGATGACAGCCAGCAGCCAACATCACTAACACAGCAGCTCAGCAGCTAAAAGTCTGATTTAGCTGATCTAATGAACACCCCTGGTAACAAGAACCTGGCTGTGGGCACCTCCAGAACCATTTTCCTGTTCCCAGTACTCATTAATAACTGTGCAGCCACCCACCAGTGACACTCCAGGTGCACATTCAGTACAGCAATATTTTCTCTTTATGTGCACATTGAATGAGAAAACCATGTCATTCCCCCATCACAGCAGAGCCCAAGTCCCAAGGGTTGAGCCCTCTGTGCCACACACGTCAGAGAGCTGCACCAGAGATGCTCCTGAGCTACCCCAGAGCCATGCCAGAACTGCTGACTCAGGGACACCCTGGGCTCACTCCTCTGGGGTGACACCTCCACAAGACCCCCCCTGCAAGCCCCTGCAGCATTCCAGCAACACAGGGCCACACCATGTACAGGAGATGCAATGGGTGATGCTGGAATGAGCTCCCCATGTCACCTTCTCCTAGGACATGAAGCCATTCCTGAGACTCACAGGGCAGCTGGTGAATGATGCAACTCCTTGCCTGTAGGAGCCACTCCAGATAAATCTCACCCAGCAATCAACCACCCTCACAAAGTAACCTTCAGGGAGCTGCAGGAGCAACACAAAGGCTTTTTGTTAATCTCAAAGACACAGGAGCACAGGGGGAGGTTGCTTACTAATCTAGATAGCAAAGAGAACTGTTTTGCAAGGAGCTCTCAGAAAAAGAGCTTTGCCATGAAAAGTCCCTTGGTTCAGGAAAGCACCCCACAAACCAAATTCCTCCTCCTCCTCCTCTCTGCAGGAGAGGAGCCCATGTGTGCAGCTGGTAGGCACCAGGGTGAATCAGAAATATATCCAGAAAATTTAGCTGGCCTTTTTCTGATTTTGTTCAGTCAAAAGCAGGTGTTGATGGATCACAGCCCTTTTCCATTCCCATATCCACCAGCCGTAACCATACTTCCTTGGGAGCTCAAAACAGGTTTAGATTGATGCTCTTTTCCCCGTTTGACAGATCTCCAGTGAACTCACAGACCTGAAACTTGTTCAAAGGTGACCCAAGGGGAATAGCACAGATGTGTATCCATTTCCTTTTCCATTCAAATTGAGCCAAATGTATTTTTGGAGTGTACAATGAGCAGCCAGGCCGTGGGACAATGCATGATGTGAGGGGAGTCTGCTGGGCCACGAAAATCTTGTGGGGCACATATGGGCTGTGAGGTCACAGCTTGAAAAACTGCACAAGCTCCCTGGTTAAAGGCCTCTCCTTTGCCACAGCCTTGGTTTAGGTGCAAAAGCCGTGTGGGGTCTTCCAAATCCTGCCTGTAAGTAATCCATGGCTGGACAGGTTGGGCTGACCATTCTTACAGACACACACCACACACACTGGAATAAGGATCTGCCTGCCTCTCCTCTCCTGCATGTGAGGTCCCATGTCAATTAAACTGAACAGCTCCCGCTCAGGAGGTTAAAAATAATAATTTTTTTTATTAGTCTCTGGTAGCAAAGAATCAACAACTTTTCCTATGTTTCATTTCCTGTGATAGAGCAATACCTGTAAAGTCTTTTCTCATTTCTCTCTTGTCTCTTCTTCCAGAAAGAATATTCCCTTCAGTCCAAGGGTCCAGGTGGAAACAAGAAGCCAGGGAGTGGCAGTTCAGGTGAGTGCCAGCAGCCCACGCTGACTCTCAAAGAGCTTTGGAGGCAAACTAGGAGGGACTGGGGCTTCTGCTCACATCTGGTACTGCTGAGCCCTTGGCTGGGAAACATGGCTGGGATGAGGGAAAATGCTGGGATGTGGAGAGATGCAAACTGTGGAAAGGTGAAAGCAGGTCAAAAAGCACCCCTGTGTCTGTGAGAACCTGGCTTCTCTCTCCAGCCCTTCACAGGGCCAGGAGCGTCAGGCCAGGACATGGCCTGGACCATGCACCCTTGGGTGCTGCAGAGTGTGACCACTCAGTGATGCCCCTCCAGTTTTCTCTATCCCGTTCTTTTGTGTGGAAATGGTTTTGCTTCATCCCTGACCCTCTTGGAACTGAGACACTTCAGGCTGGCACTGGGCAACCTGGGCAGAACTGGACCATAGAACCCACTGAAGAGCCAAAAGGAGTTGTTGGAGTGGTTTAACCCCTTCTTCTCCCCCACCTCTGCAGTCTTTTGTTTCCCAAGCTGTGGCAATTCAGGGACAGCCAACATGGCACAGCCACAGTGATGGTGGGGACAGTTCAGGCAGGGGCTGCATCCCAGCAGCAGAAGACCTGGGGCAGCGATGCTGTGGTGTCACACAAGCTCTGATGCCACCAGGACACCCGTGGCTCTGTGTAGGGGCTGCTTCTCCCTCTGGCAGCCCTTACCCCTGGGGTGCAGCAGTTGGAGGATGACAGGGTGTTGCAACATGCCAGGGAATAATCACGATAGCTCGAGCGGTTGCCCTGGTGCCGGCTTGGCTGTTGCAGTGGTTGCTAAAGAGAGTGGGCGTGCGGCTTCCTCTGGGGCGATCTGATTTCTCCAGGAGCGTGGTTAAGGCACGGTGAGGAGGAATCGTCCTCCGTGGAGCAGGGACTCGACCTCGCCACCAGCAGCAGTGGCTGTGCCGAGCCTGGGCACGCACAGAGCTGCTTGCTCTGGGGAGAAAAAGCGATTAGCTTGTTCATCCATCCTGGGAAAACATCATCAGGCAGCAAGGAGAGAAAGGAAGAAGTTTTGAGGGCGGCAGAGGGACCGGCAGTGAAGAGCGAGCAAGGCCAGCAGCTGCTGGCAGCGGAGCCCAGCGCTCAGCGAGGTCCGTGCGGGTGGCAGCAGCAGCAGCAGGGAGGGAGCGCCGGGCAGAGCCACCTCCACGTGATCCTCGTCCCTGCTGCCACCGCAGGGACCTGCCAGGAGCCTGGCACCTCCTGGGACCGGCCAAAAGTCACCCGGGCACGAGTGCAGGCGGGCGGCAGCCCCAGCACAGCCCCATGTCGTGGGGCACAGGGCAGCACCTGCCCCCCGGGCTCCCCAGGGCCTCGCTGCGGAAATCAGGTAAGCACAGGGTCCCCGGACCGCCCAGGGTCCCGTCCCGGGGATCCCCGCTTCCCTGGGGCTCCCAGCTGCGGGGACCGGTTGCTTCATCCCCTGGGGTTGCTCAGCACTCCATACACAGGTGATTTGGGACCCGGTTTTATTTTATTTGAGATATCATGTTACTTTAATACTTCAGTAGCTGGTTGAGAGCTACTTCAGCCCTTCTGCATCTGCCTTTCCATATCCCGCAAGAAATTCCCTTAGAATACCCATCCTGCAATTCAAACCTTCTTCTTGGAGAGGCATTGGGCTGGTCAGGGGGCTAATGCAATCCCTACAAATCGACATGGGAGGATATTTTCTGCATTTAACAAAATACCTTTGAACTAACTTTAAGCATTCATTACTGATTGATGTGCATTTCTGTCATTGATATGCAAATGCACAGAGCAAATATTTGGTGAGGTATTAAAACTAAGTTTATGATTGTCAAGAAGGACTGCTAAGCATCTGCCACTGTCTAACAAAGCTAAGCCAGTGCTCCACATGCTGCTTGTAAAAGGCATGGGACATCTTGGTGAGTGCTAACAGACTAAGATTCCAGCTTTGCTATCTTTGCTTATCACAGTCCAAGGTAATTAAATGAAATGATTAACCAGCACACCCAGTCCTGCCTGCCAGCAGAGGCACTTACTGCTTCCTGACATTACAAGCATTTCCAACCGGTAACTTCTACACCCCAGACAGCTCAGCAAGCCTCAAACCTGGTGGGATTTCTCTCTTCTAAATCCCTGCGCATGAATGCAGAGTTCGGGGTGTGACCACGGTGGCATCCAGAGTCCTTTGCCTTTGGGGTGAGGGCAGGTGGGGATGTGTGAGCAGCCCAGGCTGAGCCCAGCACCTGCTCTGTGCTCCCTTTGGCGGTGCTGGGCTGGTGCGAATGGGGGACCCTGCCTGGTGCTGGCACGGGGCTCAGCAAGGGAAAGCAGGGCTGGGGACAAACTGGGGACGCTGGCTGTACAGAGAGAGAGCACTGGCTGTACTGGACAGAGCACTGGCTGTAAAGGCGAGCAGCCCCATCCCCAGCATGTGCTCAGCAGAGACACAGAGGTAGGAACAGTGGTGACACGTGGTAGCTGTGCTGGGAGCTGCAGACATGTGCCCTCCAGCCCTGATTTACATTTTCATTAGGGTTTTCTCTGCCTTCTTGACCTTGTGACCCCATGGGGTTTATTTCTGACCGTCAGGGCTGAGTGGAGGCAAGGGGACCTGGGGTGTGAGCGCCTGCTGCCCTGAGGCAGCCACTTGATAGCTGGGAACTGCTTCCCACAGCAGCCACATCGAGTTACACTCAACCTACTGCATTATAAATACCAGAATTAGCCTTGCTTAATTATTTAAAACTATAGATTAAAAGCAGACAAAGGCTCTTTGACTCCTTCCCAGGGCACACATATCATTTATCAGAGGTACGGTCGCCTGGTGACAAGCACAGGGGAGCGTGCCAGCTCCGTCGGTATGAGCTGCTCCCAATCTGCTGGCACAGCTGGAGCCAGAGGAGAGGAAAATCACTGTGAGGACAGGAGCTAGTGCCATCTCACCCAGGGAGAGTAATGTTTAGCATCTGCCAATCTTTGGGCTCACACTATTACTATTATTACTACTATTATTATTACCATCATCATCATCCATCACCAGGGCAGTAAGCCACAGCAGTCATTAGGCTAATGTGAATTATAGGTACTTCGTTCCAGGTTGTTGTAAGAGCAGCACATGGATTTCTGGGGTGATAAGACACATGTTGTGGGCTCAGCTGTGGGGACTCACCTACCAAAGGGCACCTAGGCACTGCAAGCCTCCCCATCACAGCACCCACATCCGGGTGCCTCCCTCTGCCCTGAACCCACTGACCATGCAGAAAGGGGCTTCCTAAAGCAAGTGCCTGACTTTGAGGTCAAGCCTCCTGTCCTCTTGGCAGATGATCCTCTGCAATGCAGGAGCATACCTGAAAGTTGCTGTCATCAGGCAAAGCTTTGGGGCTTTCAGAGACTGACATGGAATTTTTTCCCATTTTTCCAACACCAGCTATTCTGTACTTCTAAAATACAGTTAATGAACACTAGAAAAATCATGCAAATTAGCAATATCCATCAATTGAAGAATCCAAAACCAATGACAAACTTTCAGCTTCATTCATTGTAGGACTTAACATACATGACCTTTTCTGCCATTATTCTCTCACAAGAAAAGCTGTAGAGCCAAACTCCAGCTGTACTTCAGACACTGGAAATGCATTGACAGAAAGTTCATACTCAAAAATGAAAAAAACCAAAAAGTTCTGGTTAACAGAGAGAAGCATGAAAGTGCTTAAAAGTAACAGAAGGTAGTTTAAAGATCCCAAAAACACTCTACCTGCCCATGCAAACTCTTGTGGGGACTGAGGACAGGTCCTGCTCCTCTCAGCCTTCCCAACGGGGGTGAGGGACAGTACTCTCACCCTGAGGAGAGGAGGGCTCCCCAGAGACTGGATGTTGTTGGGGTCTGAGGCCCAGAAAAGGTTTGGTTTCCCCCATAACTGCAGCTAAAAGTGTCAGAAACCCACACGGCCCCCAGGCTACATGTGTAAATAGCTTTAAACTCGCTCTGCTGGCCCACACTGATGTGCTGGTTTTGCAGCCTGACTTGCAGGACATGTATGACCAGCTGCTGTCAGCAGCCCTTCATTAATCTCTTGGTTCTCTAAAAAGGACACATTGATGAATAAATCTCGGGTATCTGAAAACCAGAGGTTCTTCCCTGTAACCACAGTTCTAAGTCATCGTTTCTGCTCAGGAAATGGTCTCTTGGATCAGATCCAGGGCTCTGATCTTGGACATCCTGAGGTTTATGCCCAGTCTTATCCCTTCTACCAACTAACAGGATCTCAAAAGGTTACAGACAGCAATGTCCCCTGAACACAGATCCCATTCCCAACATAATGCCTTCTGACTGTTTTTACATGTATGGCATTTCAAAAAAGGCCTGTTTTCTGCCCAGAAGTGGATGCCAATACAATATCTTTAACAAAAGCAGTTTGGTCATCATCTGGCCCTATTACAGAACTCTTTTGAGATGCTTTAGTTCAGTTCTCAAATGACACAGACAGCAGAAATAAAACACTGTGAACTACATTTGCTTTCCAGATTCCAGCTAAAGCTGAACACTGACCTGTGCTGCATAAGGCAGCATTGACAGTTTTGCAGTTTAGGGATGCAGGTGGCATGGGAAAGGGCTGAGGGATGTGCAGTGGAAAAACGAGATGTCACAGGGGGCAGGATGTCAAGGAGACCTTGGCAGAACACAAGTGAGGCATTTCCCATAAGAATCTGCAATAAGCAGCTGCTGTCCTGCTGTACCCTCCGTTCTGTACAGGTGCAGGTTGGCAGGTGCTGGGCAGGACCCCAGACCTCCAGTCTGAAGCTTTCTAAATCCAACAGCTATGGATTAACTCAATTTCCAACCTGCTTAGTTTTTCCCTTGTAAAGAACAGCTGTAGCCATGTAGGCAGAGCTGCATCCCTCAGGTTACCTGCCCTTTCCAGGACTGTTAATCCCTTTAACATTCCTGAGGATTATTTCCATCCCGACAGGATGGCAGCACAGGCTGCCAGCAGCAGTGCACAGTGCTGACACCGAGGGGCTCACACATCAATCCACCACCATCAGACAAGTTGCTTAATCCTAAATAAATGCTATGTGAAGGGCATCTCCTCCTTCTGAGTGAAAACCAAAAAACAGCAGCAGCAGCCAAAGGAAGCATAGCCCAGCTCCAGCTGTGGCCAAACCCTCATGTCCAATGCCTGTCCTCCCCCTTCTCCTCTTCCTTCTCTTCTTCAGGAGCAGGCTAAAAAAACCTTTCTCCTTGTTCTGGGGGGCTGCACAAAAGCCACTCAGCACCCCAAGCAGCATACCCTGTTTTACATTCCTAGTAGAGCATATTTAATATATATTTGCAGCATTCATGCTTTAAAAAGCATTTAGTGCTGCACCAAATCTGCCTGATATCCTGTTTCCCAAAAAGATTGCCAGCTGAGCATAATCAGAAATGGAAACAATTTGTCCCAAGATTGCAGAGTGATGATTTTATTGCAACTCTCCCAGCAACTGGAGCATTTTTAAGTATTTCCAGGTGGTCTGAGCAGGAATTTGGGCTTTGCTTTAAGTCAGACCAGAACAATTGATTAAAATGTCTCTTTTCTCCTCCAGTCAGTCCCACACCTTGGGGCAGGAGGGTGTCTGGTCTCTGAGCACCTTGAAGATGCTGGAAATTCCCTATGTGATCTCCTAGAAAACTAATGAGACTGGAGGCTCATTTCACAGTATGGCTGAGAGAGGAGATAACTCCATGTGTTGTGTCCAAGTACCTGCCAGGGGCCCTGGCATCCTCATCCTGGCAGTCTTGCTTTTTACTAACAGAAAAGCAGCTGGAAACACACATTCCCTAGAAAGCCTTGAGCTTCTAGAAATGAGGAAAGGGAAAATACCTAAAAGCAAGCAAAAGCCTGAGCATGTTGAAGCAAACAGTTACATTTTATTAGCAGCATTCCAAAGCAGACCTGTCTAAAAGGTCACAGTCTTCCTTGGTACAGCAAAGGGTATTAACATCCACTTTTTTTTTTGTTTGTATCTTGCAAAGAACAAAATAAAAATGTCCAGCACCTTTTGCTGATTTATGATGGTAGCCAGGGAGGTGCCAGAGCAGAGCCTTGTTCATTGATCTGCAGCTGAATCATGCAAAACCAGACATCCTGCTGTAAATCCACTGCAGAGACCTGGCTTGATTTACACCTCCAGCACCATAAATAATGACAAAAAGCAGCCTGGTATAACTCTGTCTCTGTTACATGGACATGCATTACCTCAGTTCTCAGAGATGGTAGATCTACTCCCTGACAAACATTTTGCACCGCGTTCTATTTGCCAGCCTGCAGGAGAAGGATGCCCCATCCTTACCCTCAGCATAACCCAAGCTGTGCTCCAGACACACCAGTATTACATCCTCATTTTGCTTTTCCTGCTCAGTGCAAATGAACACATTCCTTGAATTGTTCCAGGCTGAGGGCATGTGAAGGTTTAAAGTGCTATTCTTGTAGAGAGGTTCAAGGCTCCTTCCAGTCCCAGTCAGGCTTTGACTTTGTCTCCAGGGCAGCAGTACAGCCACCCACAGGAAGCCAAACCCTCAGGGTGGGTTTCTGCACCCTTAGGCACATCCACTGCTACGAAAACCAAGCACAGGTACTTGCTGTGTCCTGGCCCCTGAAGTTTATTAAGGCAAATTGCACTCTTCATGACTTTCACATGCTGGTTTAACAGAACCCAGCCAGAAAAGTTTCCAGTCCATTTCAGTGCCTCCTACTCCTTCCTTCCCAGTTTTTTTCATAATTTGTACTAGTTTAAGGGGAAAGTTCCCCATCTGCCTTCAGTTAATAGCTTGATAAATTGCTGCTTCTTTGCAAGTTTCAGCCATGAGGCTTGATTGCTGGAAATAACCACATTATCCCATCCAAAACCTCCAGGCTCACCACGGTATTCCCTCAAAATGCCACATAAGACAGAAGGGGGCCCTTCCCTGATCACCCTGGGTGTCTCTGGAAACATCACAAGCCCAGACTGCATGACTGGATGACACCATTCCATGGGTGTGCATTGCTGGGTGTTAGACCTGTGTGGATATGTGGAAAGCCTGCCCAACCAAATCTCCCAGGATCTGGATCTTGGGGTAGGGAAGAAGGGACTCCCACTCCTGAGCTGCAAAAGGAAAACCATACATCTTGGAGGCAGGGGAAAACAGTATTTAATAAACAAATGTGCTGCACCAGTGACCCAAGAGCTAGCACAGCTTAGCAGAAGGACCCAAGAGCTAATTGGTCCAGGGACAAATACCAAAGTCACTTGAGTTTCAGCCATCTACACACCCAGGTCCTTCAGGCTTGGTTGGCTGCATAATCCTTCCACACTTGCTACTCACTGCATTATCCCATAACAGAGCACATCAGGTGAATTTAAGATAACAAATCCAAGATGGACATGTCCCAGCCCTTCTCCTGACATGCATCAGGATTTGGGACCAACACACAAGCAAGTGTGTCACTGGAAACAGCTCTGGGCTAAACAGGAACAGTAGGAAAAGGCAGTGGGATACACAGTGACATTGAGCCTAGTCTATTAACATAGCTTCTAAAAAACAGTGTTTCCATTAAAAACACCTGGCATTTCATTGACATTACTTCATGGAGAGACCTTTTTGTTTGAAAAATGAAGACATAGCATTGTCATTTGAAATAGGAGTTCAACCATTTCATTCATGCCAAAACAAACATTTGCTTTTGTACCTGCCTTCCTTCCTTGTCTTTTCTCTGCCTCTTCTGTGAAGAAAGGGAAAAACAAAAGATAAATACAAGAAAAAAGTGAAGCCATTTTATCCCAGTGAAAATCTGATATGTTTTCTCATTGTTCAAAACCTGGCTTTCATCTAACAAAAATTAGCTGTGGAATTGCACTGCCTTAACCCTTTGCTGCTCCTCAGTCCCTGCGTCTCTCTGGAGGGCAAGGCTGAGCTCCCAGTTTCAGCCTGGGAAGTCCAGCCCCACAAGGGTTTGAGTCAGCCTGGCAATTGCTACCAAACATCAAACCACACCACCTTCCCTTCTGCCAGCAGTGATGTGTGATCCTAGAGAAAAATAATGTGATAAAAAAATCACTGGTTCCAGCTTCCAAGCATCCTTTAAATATGTACCGAACTATTCACCCCAATTACACCCCTGTAATGGGCTCTGATTTGTTTTCCTTTGTTCCCAAAGCAGTAGGGCACTGGCCACATTAACATTCAATGAGAAGTTGTTTGATATTGAATCTTTTCTTCAGCAGTATTATTTCTTACACAATTCTGTTTGATTGCAATCCACTTCACATTTTTAAGTGCTTACCAACTGTGAAAGAATGACCTAGCCTGCTTTCTCTTGGCTTTTTTTATTGATTTCTCTTTTTAAAAGGTTTTATTTCTTTTATACATGAGATTGAAATAAGAGAAAGAGGCAACATTACTGAACAACTTTTTTTCTTCCTGCTCCATGAACCCATATAACTGCACAGTAGTCCTCAAAAATACCTAATAATGAGATACCTAAAGGCATGAAGCTGCCTACACCCTTTTCCTGGGACTTTTTTGGTTCTTACTGGTAAACTTCCAAATTGTTCAAGTGAATAGTCAGGAATAAATTGCTCTTTCTCAGCCCCTGATTAGACCATACATTGAATAATTGGAGGCAGACCTACTGTGCTCCTCATTTAAGGAGGCAGCCCACCACATGCAGTTTGTCTTATAATTTGTACTTTGCACTCACTTTGTATACGAGTTTTTTGTGAAGAGAAAATGTAAAGGAATTGGAAAACACCAACAGTGAGCATGCCCTGTGGTTTGCTGAAATCCAAGCTGCCATTCCTTCCAAAACAGTGGGCTCTTGTTCTTACATCCAGAACATACAAATTATTGCAGCATGATCACAGAGTGCATGGGCGAAGGATGCTTTTCTTGGCACTGGCTCGATCCTGATGAATAGTTCAGCAGGATATCAGCAAAATCTTTCCTTGACAAGAGGTTTTAGACACAGCAGGACTTCCTCAGGGCAGTGTTTCAGAAGCCCCTTAAATCCCAGAGCATCCTCTTGTGCCATGGGACCAACAACTTCATCCAGAACACCCAAAGCAGCAGCTCAGCATATTCTATGTCCATGGCTGCTTCCAGTTTTAGTTAGACCTATCTTGCATTAATTAATCCTTGGCACTAAAATCTGCAGCCACTGAACAGGCGAGTGGTTGGCAAGTAATTTAAGTGATCTAATTAATACGTCTCATCAACAATGTGAAGGGAGTATTTTTAAAACCTCTAAAAAACCCACACCAGCACATGAAGGCACGTGCAGTCTAACACTGACACAGGTGTCAAACAGCCAGGACAAGCACCAGCTCCTCTGTCTTGCCAGGGGTTCTCACACCAAGCAGGGTGAGATTTCTCATGCAAGCACCTCCCTTTTTCTTCCAGCATCTATGTACACGGAAATACAGCGGGAGCGGCCAGATGGTGGGAATATCCTGACTCACCCAGACTACATAGATGGAAACCCAGACCTCATCAAACCTAAAAAGCTCCTAAATCCTGTAAAAGCCTCAAAGAGCCATCAAGAGTTGCACAGGGAGCTGCTGATGAACCACAAAAGGTAAGAGAAGGTCGTAGCCTGCCACTGGAGCAGTCCAAGAGGTGCTGAGCTGTCAGAGCTCAGGAGCTGAGGCACAGGTGCCAGTGACAGACTGCAAGCTGGACTGGCAGGATAGATCCCCTCCCTTGCAAACAAACACAGCATCCTCTCCTCTTTTGCTGTATTCTT
>VRYO01000638.1:11818481-11892033 GCA_009812075.1 Sialia sialis | reverse complement strand
AAATCATATTCTGCTCAGTGGCTTTTAAGCACAGCAAAAAACCTGCTGACTTTATATTGACATTTTCTGAACACCCTGAAATACCCTGACACAAAAGCTCTTCGGCTGCCTAATTAAAAGGAGCACAGCCTCTGTTCTAAAGGACTGCAGTCATCACAAGAACCAGACATGTATATTAATTCTGTGAACAATCAAGCCTGCCAGCAGGGTGCATTAATCAATACTGGCACTGGCTGGGCTGGGGTTTGATTTGATTTTCCCAGAATCAGAAGAATTACAGGGACCTTTCTCTGGCATCAAGGCACATGTCACTATACTAGCCACATATTTTTAAAAATCTCTGGCTTGAGAGTGACCATCTCCCTCCCTAGTGATACTGCTCAGTTTAAAGGGTCACCCACCAGCACTGTCTTTGATCTCACAGAACATTGTTCCAGTCTAACCATATTGGAAAAAAGGAACAAGAAACCCCTGCAATGGAAACAGCAGAGAGGAATGGAAGTGATGGAGGTGCAGATCCTGCAGCACCAGAGCTGCACATCACACTGGGAAACACAAAGTACATCATCTCTGTGTTCCAGTTCTGTGCCTGTCACATCCACGTGTGCCACCAGGTACAGGCAGGAGGCAGCTCCACCACAGCTCATGTGGCCCCTCTCAAGCATCAGTTTAAACCTATTTTGGCTCTGACCTCCCAAGTATTTTTTCAGCAAACACATGAAACAAACCATACTGCAAAAAGTAGTCCATTTTTTCTGGCTTCTTGTCACTCTCAAATCCACCAGTTTTGCTTCCTGCTAAATATTACCATAGAGGGAAAGAGGGGAGAAGGGGAGAGAGAAGGAATTATGACTTGCTCCTGTTTCTGCTTTGGTTGGTTTTTCCCCCTCAAGCAGCAGGGAGAAGCAACTGAAATCAGCATCTTGTGTAACAAAATCCTTATCTTACTCAACACCTCTGGGCACTAATACAGGCTGATTAAATCAAAGAATAGTAACAAATCCACAGGCAACATTGCAAGCTGTGTCTCCAGCAAGCCAAGGCAGGTTATCCTTCTTTCAAGCCTTGGGAAAAGCAATTTTGCAGCATCCAAGTTGTTCCTGATTCAAAAACCATCATGAAAACTCTGGGGCCAAGCTATGACTGCCTTCACTGATGTTGCTGTGAACTTTGTCCAGTCATTAAGCACAAAAAACCAAATTACAATAGGAAGTATCATTAAATTGATACTGGTACTGGAAGGATGCAGGCAGGCACTGGCCTCAGCCCTGCTGTGATGGTGCAGAGGTTTGCTGCATCTGGAGAGGGTGGTTCCTCTCTCCTGCCTGCCAGTTCAGCCTCTCCTGATGTGAGCTACCACCTCAGCACCTGATATCCTGCCAAGAAATCCATTGCCCACAGGGTTCAGTGCCTCTGCTTTAAACAATCTTGGCCAAAACCAACCAGCTTTTGGTCAACAGAGACCTCCTGGTACTGAGGAGGAGCTTTACATTAACAGCACTCCCCAGCCCAGGGCAAGCCCTTAGCACAGGCATGGGGAGATCCCCTCCTCTCTCAACATAGACCTGCACACACAGGAACACCAAACACCACCCAGAACTACTTCACGTGTGGCAATATCCAAAGTGTGAGGTTTCTGAAATTTGTTCAGGGAACATCTTCCATCTCTTTACCACACTTTATTTATGCCTTGCCGCATGGCCCTGCTGTGGCTCCTTTCCTGTGATCCCCGCACAGAACAGGGGTTCACCTGAGATGCATCAGGTGGCCAAAGGGGAGCCAGGCACCTGCACCATCAGCAAACCCTCCGGCTTCCAGGAGAAAAGCACAGCTCATTTTGGCCTCTTGATCCAAACTATCCATGTCAGCAGTGGGATCGCCGGCCCTCAGCTCCGGAGCAAAGCTTCAGATGAAGCAAAGCTTCAAAGCTTTAGATGGGGTGCGCCGGGAGGGAATTAGCTGCCAGGACAATTCCTGCAGCCCAAGGACTACCCCTGCTGGTGGGAAAAAAATCGGCATTATTGCACACGTTCCCAACGCCGCTGAATCCAGAGCTGACACCGTTAAAACCAGGAACAGCAGGAGCTTGAGGAAGGTCGCGTTTCCACATCCGACACAGAAAGCTGTGGTACCTCGGTGCAATGGGATCAGCATCAAATGTGCCATACACGAACAGCAACATGTGTCCAGCCCAAGCAGGCAGCAGGCACCATCAAACACCCTCAAACCTTGTGGATGGATTTGTGCATTTCCCATGGATCTCATGGGACACAGGTCTCCCGTGTTCCCATTTAGGACCAAACCAAGTTTTGGGGTTGCCAGGCTGGCAGTGGTTACACTGCCCTCATTTTTCTGCTTTTTATCCACAGGGGTTTGGGTGTGGAGAGCAAGCCAGAGCTGCAGCGAGTGCTCGAGCACCGACGGCGAGACCTGCTCATCAAACAGAAGAAAGAAGAGGAAGAGGCAAAGAAATTGCAGTCTCCTTTTGAAAAAGAGCTATTAAAGAGGCACCAGAGGCTGGATCAGGTAGAACTGAGCTTTCAGCCATCCCTGGGATATCCTAACCACCCAACACATGGCACAGGGGAGATGGGTGGGCTGAGGCTCAACCCAAGGTACAGCACTGCTACTCCCCCATAAAACAGGAGCCAGAGTACATCCTCCACTGCTGGCTCACACAGCTGCAGCACTCCCATGCTCACAGTGGGATCCACCATGTTTATACCCAGGACCCCCATTACACAGCACTCACTCCAGGTCTCCTCCAAGTCCCATACAGTGTCCTTGGGTTTTCTTTTTCCAGTTCAAAGCACCCTGAACTGGATGTGGGCAGTTGCAGCATCCACTACAGACGGGCTCAGGCCCCTGCAGTGCAGGCTAAGATGCTACAGAAGTGCTGGAAGAAACATTGCTGCAATCTTACCCAAACTGCTTTGGGGAACATTTCCTGACATGTACCCTGACCAAAACTCTCCCTGGAAAAAGCAATATTCACTATGCACTTGACAGCAGCATAGCCTGCCCTGGGTGCTCTGTGCCTGCCCTCTTACCCAAACCAGTGCAAGCAGTGAGAAGGCTCATTACCACTGAGAGTAAAGTTATTGCCTCTCCTATTTGCCAGTATTTGAACTGAAAATGGGTGAAACTAGTTGGTTTAATTAGCAACACAACAATGTCCAAGCTAAGATAACTTGAAAATCAAAGCCTGGCACTCTCAGAGAACAAGGAGTATGAAATAAGGTGGTTTAGGGAAGATCCATGAAGACTTCACATATAAAAGTAAGGCAGTACAATTGACTTACCTCACCTTAGACAATACCTAATGCTGAGAGCTTTCCCAGGCTCACAGGTGTCCTTTACTGAGAAGGATTCAAACCTTTTCCTCCCTCTCCCATGCCAGGTCTGAAGTGAAGTATTCTGCTTTTCAGATGGAGATGTTCCTCCCTGGAGGAAAGAAAGAACTTAATGTTTCAGCCGGACAGAAGGAGTCCAAGGGTGAACATAGGTCTGGTGTGATGGCTTGTAAAATAAAGCCTTAACACACGCACTACACGCTCATTCAGTTTTGGGCAATAATAACTGGACCCAGCAATAATGAAGCCTTCTGTTTTAATGTAGCTGATGGCCCTTTTGTCCTTGCATGTGCACGATGAATTCTTTCTTACAGCTGGAGAAAGAGCAGGAGAAGCAGGAGGACCATGCACCAGAATTCATCAAAGTCAAGGAAAACCTGAGAAGAACATCAACGGTGACAGGGGACGAGAAAGCAGCATAGCTTCTGCCAAAACCCAGCGGGATCTGACCAAGGCCAGAGCCAACACCCCCACTGAAATCTCTGTACATGGTGGACACTCCCAGCCACGCCATCGGGGCTACTTGCAGTTATTAACGCTTGCTCCATTAGAAGGCACAGAAAAGGTTTTCCCAGACCAGGAGGGAATCACTGTGGAAAAAGTGCAGTATTCACCAAAGTACTCACACAAGTGGATGCAGAGAGAATGATGTTATTTTCCCCCCAAACTGTGGGTGCACACTAACCACCAGCTAACTCATGGTTAACTCTAGAGACACAGTAAATATTTCAAACAGGGAAATCTCTGTAGGAACAGCTTTGGGGGACTCCTGCTTCTTCCTGGAAAAAGGTTTGCTAGGCACAAGGGGACAAGAGGGCAGCTGCAGCTCTGGAGAGCCTCTTAGAAATCCGGTAATTAAAAGGGACAACCTGTGTATTACTGAGAACAGCCTAGGTCACCATAATGGCTTTCCCAAGGTCACTGGCTTTGCACCAGTGTGCCAGTCAAGCATGGCTGGGGCTGTGTGTCTCAGCAGCACACCTGTACTATCACAAAAACCAACCTCTGTGTGCCCTTACCAGTGCAGGACAGGCAGGTGCAGCTCACGAGCAGCTTTAAACAGCATTTCAGCCATTTGAAAGTGGCTTTTTAGGCAGTTCCATGCTCAGGCAGAAAATACTTTGGGCTGTTCCATCAACACGCCAGGTGGAAGGCAAATGCTGTGTGCAGAAAGCAAAGGCTGTCCATGAAGTGTGCAGTGACCAGGCAGCAGATCCCTGTGGATACAGCAGACAAACTGCTGCTTGCCCCTGCACTACTGAGCTTCATCCTCTTGCCCAGAAACTGGACATGTGCTACCAGAGGGACCCACAAGAAATGCCCTGTGATGGAGAGGGAGTGATGTCGTCATGTCCCACCAGTGCCTTGCATGCAACTGGTACCTGTGGGCACCAGGGGGTACAGGGTATGTAGGTCCTGATGCAAAATTACTTGTCAGTGCTTCTCAACCCCTTTTTTAAGGTCATAGCTGCCTCACTGCAGTTGCCACTTTACAGAGCTAAAACTCTTCTTGTTGTTAGTATACCCAAGCTGAGGTGGGTGGTGCATGAATGGACAGAGCCTGTAACACAGGGCACCTGTGCCCTGGGATATCCACATCTAGAGCTGGACGTGTGTTTTCAGGGATATCTCAGCTTTTTGCTTCTCACATCAACCCTGATACAAAGCCTGAACAGCATAACTCACCAACTGCCTTTGTAACCTGGCTCTTGAATGGCCTCAGCAGACGTTGTCAGCTGGGCAGGTAATACCTGGTTAATCAACATTTATTATCCACATCTTCAGTGGATCTATATGTAACTTAAGGGAAACTGGGCATCTATACATATTTATTAAAAAGTTACTAATCCATTCTCTAATCTCCTGGTCCAGTGAGATGTTTCATTTCAGAGTTGCTTGACCTGGCAGCTTGAGTAAAACATCTGAGCCACATCACATGTCAAGAGCATGATACAGGTGTGGAGCTTCTGTGACAGACTGGACTATAAAAGCCCTTAACTCAGCTTCAGTTCTTGAACACCTCATCTCATGGCACTGCCTCTGCTGTAGTTTTTAAGGCCCTTGCTCATATGCTTATTCTAAACATGATTTTATTTCAGAAATCCAGTGCATATTGTCACTATGGGTCAAACAAGATTTGAAAAGATCTACTAACAGCCTTTCCAACTGTGAAGCTTATTATACAGGTTATGATTAAAACCATAAGGAAGAAGCAGCATCCAGTATTTTTTCATGGGGAAAAAAAAACAAATTTCTCCAAGGATAAAAAAGTGTTGCTAAGGATGCTTGTATATAGCTGTAAAGAATGCTGCATGATACTCCACTGGTAACACAAATATAAGTAACAAGCCAGAATTACTGAGCTGAGGTTTTGTGAGGAGTTATGGCACAGATTAAGTAACCTTGATCAAAGAGCTCCAAAAAATTCAGCAAATTAATTTGTAATTTTGCAACAGATGGAAATGCACTCCAGGAGAGGCAATCTGTCGCTCCATATGCACCAGTGAAATCCATGTTACCAGCTCACCCAGGCTGGGACAGGGGCATTTGTGCAAGTCCTTGGGTGGGAGCCATCCAGTAAGGTCAGCAATGAAGAGGCAGAAAGGA
This sequence comes from Sialia sialis, assembly GCA_009812075.1. Lineage (NCBI taxonomy): Eukaryota > Metazoa > Chordata > Aves > Passeriformes > Turdidae > Sialia > Sialia sialis. The sequence goes on along the minus strand of VRYO01000638.1, from coordinate 11,886,073 downwards.
TTTTGCTGCTCTTCTTAAGTATTCAAACATTACCTGGAGGGGAAAAATAAATCAAGGCATCTCCCTTTGATGCAGTGTCCACCAAGCAGAGAGTGGAGCTGCACACAACCACACAGCATGGTCCGTTGTGGCTAAGGGCTGTCTGGGTCATTTCCATCAGGGTCCCAAAGGGAGAGGGAGGGTCAGGTCACACTGTCCTAACTCAGGCTGGGCTAGCAGTGTCACAAGAAATCCTTCCAGCAGTGGAAAGACAGCAGAGAGCCCTGACCCAGCTGCCCATCAAGACTGTGAGCCGCGAGCCTCCAGCAGGGGCAGCCAGCACAGGCAGCATCCTGGGGCACACAGCAAGGCAGACAGAGCTCCAGGCTTCAAGCCTCAAAGATGGCACATGGAAAATGATCCTTTCACTGTTAAGTACTGCATTAAACATCACAGCACTTTCCAGCACAGCTCTTCTCACCCCTCCGAACTGATAACCCCCAGGTGGGCTCAGACACAGAGCCCATACAACTTCCACTGATGCTCTTGTGCTTCATGGAACAGCAGTCAGGAGATGGCACCCTAAAAAAATCAGTGTAGATATCACCAGGAAGATTTTGGGGTATATTTGTATCTCTATTTATTTTGCATTAACTTTTTCCCTATGCCCCTAAAGCACATTCCTGAATAAAACTGGTGTATCCAGAAGATACAGATTATCGGAGTATTGTTGGAAGACAATTTTTTGCACTGTGTATGTTGCTTATGTGGTATATAGTCTGTATTCTGTGTTGGTGCTTATACATTTATATAAAACTATATGTCACACACCTCTACTGAATTAACTCACTGTTTAATGTGGACACTTCTGAAGAAATAAACTAAATTATGATTGTATATTTTGCTCTTTTCCACAAGGAACTAAAAAAGCTCCAAGGATATAAACAGACAACAGCCAAATAAAATGAATGAACATAAAAAACAGTGAAGTCTGACACCAATTCCTTTGTTAATGTTGTGTTAACTCACCCACCAATGAGCTCTTTGTAGCATCTGCATCCAACACTGCATCCAGTGCTTATCCCCAGACATCATCTCAATTTGATGAAAGTACAAGGGCACACAGATTGTGAATCAGGCATGGTGAACTGAAATTCCAATCTGATTTCTAACTCACTGTGGATGCCCACCTGCCTGGCAGGGTAAAATCCACACAAAGCCAAGGAAACACATCCTTGGATTTAATTTAAAAACACATTTTTGAGCTGATAAGTAATCACCATGCTAGTGAGCCTATTTAATTACTTTGAAACATTTTTAAAGTTGCTTTAGCAGCAACCAAAGACCACAGATTTAGTAGATAAGAAAAAGAGATGATGCTTCACACATGCAGGTCACACAGACCGCAGTTACCAGGACTAAAACTCAATGAGGGAAGCAAATGAAAAGGACTTGTCTGTCTCATTAGCAACATCCTTATCAGCACAGATGCCAACATCCCACTCAGAGCAAGGCAGAGGTGGTGCTTGGATGCATTTCTCTACACCAGGTATCTGCTGGGGTTGCCACACTGGGAGGTGTTCCTGACTCTCCACACCCTGTGGCACTGGTGTGGCCAGTCAGCTCTTCACTGGGAGCGAGATCTCTGAATCTGTTCTTCAGGTCAGGTTTACAAAACATCTTCCCGCCTCTTTGATGCTCACAGTAACAGCTGCCTTGCTACCCTGCCATGGCAGGTTGTGTACTTCATGTCCTGGCATAAAGCTTACAAAGGGACAAATCTTCTCTGGGTCTTTGGTTAGAGACCAGGGCACTCACACAGGACTTTGTAAAATGCTTTATCAACCTTTCCCAGCCTCAGGCAGTGAGGTTTCAATGGGCTGTGCCCCACAACTCCTGACAGTGATCACACACATCTTTCCATGTATGGATGCCAATGGCAGCTGTTCATTATGACAGTTCCTCTTCTATGGAAGAGAGTAAGAACCAATCACTTCTGCTCTTTTAAGATAAAAACCTTTTAGCTATGCTCAAACTGCTCCATTGCCTGGGATTTCTCTAACTACCAGAGTTTTCAATACCAGCTTTGCTCTTTATCCAGGTCATGCTGAGATCTCTTCTCCTATGCACTCACTCCTGAAGTGCTCTTAGATAATTTGCTGCAGTAAAATTTCCTGTCAAGGAACACTTACATTTTACTGCCTGATTTACTGCTCAGGACTGCCTCAGAAATGGCAAGTTCTAGTTTTCTTCCTCAAGCCAGTGGCACCCTCAGACTGGCCCTGGCTGAGCACCCCTTCCCAGGAATTCACCTCTGCTTATCCTAGGTATTTTGCCACACTTAGATAATTTCCGAAAATGATCTAAAACTGCCACTGACTGAATGATTTTGTGCTAATGAAAGCATTATATGAACTCTTCAATCATCCACCGTACTGGTGAGATCCAGCCTAATGAAAATGGGCAAAAATGCAAAATTATCAGCAACATAACAATGAGGGTGTGTTCCAACACACATGACCAGGTGCTCTTGTGGGTTTTGCTGGTTCTCATCACCCATGAGATCTCTGGGCATCCACAGACCTTGGAGCCGAGCTGGCAGTACAGCTCCAGTGGCTCTCCAGCTCAGATCTCACTAACACAGACTGACAATGACCTACTCAGGCAGCACCTGAGCCTGCCCAAATATAAACCTGCATAAACATCAGGTTGCAAAGAGATTCAGGGACAGGCTTTTTCCAACCTGTCATCCCTCACCTTCCCTTCCGGAGAGCCACACCCACTCACTGAATTATAAGCAGCAGTCAAGAAACACAAGGCCAAGCAATTCTGACTCCAGCAGAAGGAAATGTAAGAACAAATGGAAAAATCCCACAGAGCACTTCACAAGGATGTACTGCCTCCTCATGACCCTGAGTCACTGTGGGATGCAATACTGTGCAGTACAGACCAGAAAAGGCACATCCATAGGACACCCTGTCACTCTGGGTGTATGGTGGAGCCACAAGGCATCTTTAATCTCCCAAAGCGATCCCGAACACACCTTCCAACACACCTTCCACTGCCCGTGAGCCACTCACTGCATTGCAGCTTGCTGCTCTCACTGACTGCTGCTGCTCATGGCTGCTGGGCTTGGGTCAACCAGTTCAGCTCCAGGATTAAAATTATCGTTACCCAAAACCACATCTGATTTCCCAACCTTTGCTTAACTTCCCATGCTAAAGCAAGCCTTCCGTAAAGTGAACCCCAGGCGTTCCACCTGGTTCCCTGACAAAGCAATTTGCAGCGTGGGTCTGCCCTCGGTCAGCCGTGGGCAGGGGGATGCTCCGCTGGATTCCCCTCCCGTCAGGAAGAGAGGAATCTCCTCATCCTGCTGTAGCCAGGGTCGGTGCTGCCGGGGGTGAGGGCAACACATCCTCGGCTCGGGCTCCCTCGGCTCCCGGCACAGCCCCCATTTCCAGCCCTGCACCCACACTGCGGGCAGGGCTGAGGGCAGTGCCGGGACAGAGCTGGGGAATCCCTCAGAGCTCGTCAAAATTCCGGGTAAGGAGCAGCGCCAGCCCCCGGCGTGCTACTCTCCACCCGGAGCAAGCTAGGAAAAGAATAAACCAAAATTAGAAACACCAGAAGAAGGGCAGGGTGTCACTTGTGTAACGGAGCTGGAAGTGCAGTCTCCACTGCACCAGCTGCCTTTAGCGGGATCAGGAGCAGCCCTGTGTGGAGCGCAGAGCCCTCGCAGCGCAGGGCCTGTGGGATTTTCCTGCCTGCAGAGGTCAGCGCTCGCAGGAGCAGCCGCGGCCGCGCCGCCCGCCCCGGGGCCAAGGTCCCCTCACACGGCCCCGAGCCGCGGCCCAAGCCCGGAGCAGCGGCCGGACGGCTCCGCGGGGGACTCCTGAGAGCAGGTACGTGCAGGGCTGCGTTTGCACGGAGAGAGAGCAATCGCATTTTCCTCACGCAGCCTCACGGAAGAGGAAGCCGAGGCCGAGGCGTCCCCGGCGCCAGCGCCGCGCTCCCCGTGACGGCTCAAGGGCAGTGCCGGGTTAGCCCAGCCTGTGTGCTGCCCCGAGGCTTTTCTCTCTCCAGCAAGACACCTTGGACTAAAGGCCCGAATGTCAGAAAAAGCAGGAATTGATAGCATATTTGCAGTGGTTTCCAGAGTTCATGTTTCTTAAAGTAATCTGATGTTTGGAAAGGCAGCAGCATTTTCAAGGGAAAAATATAATTTATTTTCTACTTACCACAGCTTTTGTTTTTACTGGTGTCCTGTGACCAGTCTCACTAACGTTAGGTTAGGGGTTAATGTAAAGCTGAGCCCCAAGGACAGAGGCAGCACTGACAGAGCCACCAGTGCCTTTGAGCCCTGGGCCAGAAACTCCTGTAAACAATAATATGTAGTTGTGGGATATTCCAGCATGAACTTCTCATAGAATATTGGCGACAATATGGGAAAACAAAAATATTCTATGTTTTAAAATATGTCATAAACCCTGCAGTTTGAGTTCTTTAAAGTGCCATAAATCTCCGCTGTCCATTGCAAAGAGGACATGATAGTGCCTAAATATTCATGCAACCCTTGTGCAGGTGCAACATCTTGGCCAGCCTACCAAAACCACTCCTCGCTGTGCCAACACCTTCATCAGGCATCCACTGACGAGTGCCAGTGCCAGAGGAGCCCATCCCTTTGCAGAGCAGCACAGCCTCCAGGATGGCTCTGCTGGAGACCAGCAAGTACTTACAGGCCTCAGCGCTCGGCAGCGTGAACCCCGACCTCGCCAGCGAGAGGCAAACAGCCTCCTTCTGCGTGGAGAGGCTGACAGCCCTGCTGGACGGCGGCGCAGAGCAGACGCGGATACGGAGGGCAGTGGGTGAGTGACCCTTAGGAGGCCCTGGTGGGTGCTGGCACAGGCCATGCCTGTGTCCTGCTGCTCTGCTCCTCCTCTGCAGCACAGTGGGGTTTGTGCTCCTGGGCATTTGCTTATCCCCATCTCTTTAAAAAGTGGGAGTGTGGAGCTGGAATCCTCTCTTCATGTAAATCAATGACTCCTCCGCAGCTGCTCCTGCTGCCTGAAGCTTTTTCCTCCTCCCCGCTCCCATGCCTGTCTCTGGCAAGACTGGTTAAACTGGAATACAAGAACTGAGGGTCGAGCATCCATGTGCAAGGGAAATGCGTGTAGGGGCTGGTGCTGCTGTGCAGAAATGCACATCACGTGTGAACCACAGCCAGCTTCCCTCCTTGGCACATTGGGCTCATCCAGGTGGGGAATTTCTTGCGTAGGTTGGCTCAACCAGGCTGAGCTGCTCTCACTTGTGATGGGTGTGCCAAAAATTGACTGTTGCTCAGAAGAAACAGGAAAAAATCCTCTCTGTTGTCTCTGTAGCTGTATGCATATGACACACTAACCAAAGGAAAACAGCACAGCCACTGGGATCGCCCTCTTCACAGTGCTACTGGAGTTCACTATAACCTTCCACGTGAATAGACTCAAGGTTTTAAGGCAAAATGGACAAGGGGAGTGTTCAAACGGACACACAAATAGTGACCGAGTTGTTTTGCAACAGTGCAGTGGGCTGGTAACATCCTGAGCAGGACGCCCAGCAGGCTCTGGCCATAACCGACCCTCTGGCCAATGCAACTCACCACAGCCTGGCCAAAATGCAGCTGACCATAACCCATACTGCCCTCACAGAAACTGGAGGCAGAGGGATCCTTGGCATCTTGTGCCAGAAGTCACCCCTCCCACCCTGACCAGGGAGGGTGCTTTACCCTGCAGGGTCACCATTTCCCCTCTCTCAGGCCCACTCAGTTCCCTTTTTGCTTCCCCAAACTCTGCTTTTCAGAGTTACGTGACAGCCATGTCAGGCGTAACTGGCAAAACAAAACCTGCCTGCAAGCACCCTAAAAATCACAGCATTAGTATCCATGAGTCCAGTCCAGCCTGCTCTTCCCAAACATGGCTCGAGGCACTGCCTGCACTTCCCCAGCCCCAGGAGAACAAATTGTTCTGTGTTGCTTTGCAGTGGATGCTATCGAATCTGACCCTGTATTTAGCAGAGAAAATCAGTATTTCGAGACCCAGAATGAGAGGTATGAAGCAGCAGTCAGGAAGGCTGTTCATCTCCAGAAAAAGATGCATGAGATGGGATGGACTGAGGATGGACCTGAATATAAGTACATTTACAGGTGAATTCTTTTTCTTTGTTTTAAGTACAACTAATTTTTTGTTAAAAGCTTTGTATGGCAACACCAATCATCTTTAGCAAAGGCTTTAGCAAAAGCTGACAGAATAGGTTTGGATAAAAATGCGCTGCAGATTTTTACTTCAGCAACACACTTGGGAAAAGGGAAAATGGTGGTACATGACCAGGAACTTCTCAGAGAGCTGCACATGGGTACAGTGTGATTCACAGATAACAGCAGTTCACAACCACAGCATGGGATTCCCACTTCAACAACCTCCTTACTTGTGCTGCAGCTCTCATACCACCCCTTAGACATTTTAAAATGCATAACCAGAACTGAAAATGGTGCTGTTTCAGTTACATTACTGACTTCTAAATAAATTAAAGATTACATTTTGTGTATCTGGAAAACACATATTTCATTAAAGGAAGGAAAAAACCAAAATACTCACCTTACTTTGTAGGTAAATGTGAATAAAGTATTTTTACAGTTCTTTCCTTTAATAGTTTTCTTAACACTTTGTACAGGGTTGAGCCCCACATTTCACTCGCTTGCCCCTCTTTTCCCCTTTGCTCAATCAGCTCCTGCCTGGCTGTTGCCTAGACCATCCTGTCTGCTTGGTGGGGTCACATACTCAGGAGGAAGGTGCAGGTTCAGAAGTGTCACTCAGAAGGGCAATGCCTGTCCCTTACACAGCACTGCTGACACTCAAAGCCAATTTTTGGCATTTCGTAGACTCGTAGCACAGTTTGGGTTGGAAAGGACATTTAAAGGTCATCTAGTCCAGCCTTCTTGCAATGAGCAAGGACATCTTCAACTAGATCAGGTTGCTGGGAGCCCTGTTCAGCCTGACCTGGAATGTTTGCAGGGAGGGGGCATCCGCCAGCTCTCTGGGCAGCCTGTGCCACTGTTTCACCACACTCATTGAAAATGAGTTATTCATTATGTCTAGTCTAAATCTACCTTCTTTTAGTTTAAAACCATTACCCCTTGCCTTATGGTAACAGGCCCTGCTAAAAAGTTGTCCATCATATGAAAGATGATGATTTTTTATGCTGAGCTCTTCACCACTTGCAGCGAGTGGAACTAATGAAGGGGGAAATGTGCCATCAAGAGCTCTTGGACCTCATTATATTCCCATTAAAAAGCAGCTCTCCACTGCTCCTTCAGAACAAAAAAAATTCCACCCCTTCTCCCACCCAGATGTGCTTTTATCAGGCCCCCTGATGCCAAAGTCTGCTGCAGGACCAGCCCTGTGTTGTCCCATTTGCTGGATTAGGAGCCCAGCTGTCTGGCAGGGCAGCTCTTGCCTGATGGAACTCCAGGTGAGCACCAAGCTCTTATGACAGAATCCTAGTTCCCAGTGCCAGGCACAGTGAATCACTCATACAATTTAAAATCCAGCTTTTCAAATCACAGCTAAAGGAACGTTATTTCTGGCCAGGCTGCCAAGGATTCATTAAGTCATTTTCTGTTAATCAAACAATTTCCCTTTAACTTCTTTATTCATATTTCCCCCCCACACTGTTTCAGCATGATTAATTCTCTCTCAGGGCCAGTATAAAAGAAAGGTCAGAGTCATTTGTTAACAAAAGAAGGTATATATGTGAAAGGAGATGCTCTCTAGAGCACTGCAGTAAAGCAATGTGCTAACAGCCACTCAGCTACTGAGAATAGCCACTTACTTGTACCTGTATCTGTGAAGTGATTCAACCATGTTCTAAGGAATCCCAGGAAGAGGGATACAGTTATATTCCTCGTGTTTTCTTATTATTTCTCACACATTAAAAAAGCTTAAATAAATTTCTCATTTGCACCATGGAAATCACTGTACCCAAGTTCCCATAAATGGTTTCTGGAATAGTGCTTTTTAGGATGGATGCTGACGGTGATGGCAAAGGACCTGACCAGATAATAAACCAGGGGTTACTTGGATGTATTTCAAAATTTTTCCACAGAAAATGTTATGGAAAATGTTATTTTCCAAGAAAATAACATCTCAATATAGGACAAATCTCCATGAACTTCAGTATTGGTCACTGACAGCAATAGGCAGCAAACAAACAGAAAAAAAGTACAGCAACAAACCCAACATAACATGATATTTCTCCAGAAAGGGAATGGGAAGATCAGGAGATCCAGGTCCCAGATACCTACATGTATAATTCAGTCTAATATAATTTCTAGGGTTTTGGGTTTTTCAAGTAGGGTGCTATTTTGTTCTTTCTTTTTAGTTCAGCCTTAAAATCTGACTTAAATACTCAAGAAAACAAAATCCTATGAAGTAAAATAAAAATACAAAATGCTCACAGAAACTCAGGAGCTTTGGAGCTGGGTTGTGCTTTTAGCTCAGTGTCTGCTACTCAGAACAGATAATTCCTCCAAGACCAAGTGAAATGAGCAAGCAACACATATGCAAACTCTGTTATGAAGGACAAAAGCAGCTTGGAAGGGCACTTTTCCTGCAATGCTGGGCAAAGTATGACAAGGCAGAAATCAAAAGACAGCAGGTGGTCCTGTCTGGTGACCCTGCAATGCCACTGCCTCATTATCACATGCCTGAAACTTCATCCCCTTAAAAACACCCCTTGTGCTTTCTCTGCAGGGCACTGTCAGGAGACGTCGCGTTCCTCCTTCACCGTGTCTTCATGAGGAGTATTTCAGTGCTGGGCTCTGACAAACAAATTGCCAAGTGGATTCCTCTTGCCTCCCAGCACAAGCTCATTGGAAGCTACGCACAGACTGAACTGGGACATGGTAAGGCTGCAGGAAAAACAGCATTTCTGTATGGCCCAAGGCTGCATTCCCATGGGAATTTGACTCCAAACTGTCCATCCTTCACAGGAATGGGTGTGGTTGGGTTCTCATTCATGGTTCTCATCAGAAGGGTAAACCAGAAACCCTGATAATAGCCACAACCAGCTTCCATCCCTGCAATATACCACAAGACAGATACACAGATAGATTTTTTTTAAATTTCTTTTTTTAAAGGCACTTATCTTCAGGGTTTGGAAACGACAGCAGTCTTTGACACTGCTACTCAGGAGTTTATACTGAACACACCAAAGATTTCTGCTATGAAGTGGTGGCCTGGAGACAGTAAGTACCACACAAAATATTTTGGTTTTTGCCTCCTTCAGTTACTCAATCTACCCTGATTAACTGCTGTATTTGAGGGCCAAGGTGCTAGCAGAAGACTTCAATAAAAGATACTCATATGGAAAAGCAAGTAAGAGAAAGGGATTTGTCCAAGTTCAAAGGACACAAGGGAGCCACCATCATTGCAGTTGAAGAACTTCACTCAGGAAAGCTTTTGCCTCTGCAGGAATAAATCTTCTCCTCTTTGTAAATAATACTCAGACAACCAAAACCTGCAGGGAGGTCATCAGCATAAAGGCTTCGAGTGTTTAATTCTTGGCTCCCTAAAGGAAGGTATTTCACAGAAAATAACTGGAGTCACTGCAACAGCGACAGCACCTCCCACTCTCAGCATTACATTAGCTCAAACTGTTTATTTTTTCTTATATTCTGTTACAAAACTGTTAATCGAAGCCTCATGGGCAGCAACAGAGGCAGAATGATGGTGCAATTTCTAAGGGCTAAGAGCAGGCTGATTTAGGTTTCCAGCACACACTTATGCTGACCCATACCTAAGACCCAACACATAATTAGTACTGACCTCTCTTAACTGTAACTTGTGCTGTAACTTGTCTTAAGGGAATGGGGCTGTTTTTCTTCTCACAGTGGGAAGATCAGCAACCCACACAGTGGTCTTTGCTCAGCTGTACATCCATGGGAAGTGCTATGGCATCCATCCCTTCATCGTGCAGATACGCAGCCTTCAGGATCATTCCCTCTGCCCAGGTAAATAACCTCAGACACTGCAGCACTTGTGCAGGTGCTCTGCCTATTTTGCCCTTAAATGTTTTCTAAAGCATTGGGCCCAGGCAGAGTTATAATTGCCAAAACCAAGCCAAGAGAGATAGCCCAGGTGTAATTATGATTAATCCAAACCTTTTGATCTGAAGGGAAATTCAATATATCCTCAGCCATATCCAGACCAAGCCCTGGACAAAACCAGAAGCCCAGGCTGATCTGAGCACCTCTGCATTGACACCTCAGCTCTGATCCCAGCCGGCACAGATCTATTACAATGGATCCATGTCAGTGGATCGTGGAAACAAATTACTACAAGGCGTTCAAATGCCTGTTTCACCACTTGGGCAAGATCACCCATGCTGGGGAAAAAGCAGAGCTGACCATGCCCTTCTTTTGAGGTCCCCATCCTGACACAAAATGGGGAGCAAAAGTTCAAGTGGAAGTAAGCAGACTCTGTTTTCTCCTGCTGCAGGCATAACTGCAGGAGACATCGGTCCCAAAATGAATTTTGAGCACATTGACAATGGCTACCTCCTGCTGAAGAATGTGCACGTCCCCAGGGAGAATATGCTGAGCAAGTTTTGTGAGGTATGTGTGGACTCACATCACAAACTTGCCGTCAGACTCTGATTTCACAGCCAGAGAGACAACAGGGACCTCTCTAAATTTGGGACAAAAATCTTCCTTTGAGTGTCAGCAAGTCTCTGAGGTTTTATCAAGGGCAAAAGCTACCTGAATCCTAAATGAAAGTCAGTGTCACATTCAGAAGCTGGGGATCATGGAGCAGGCAGAACCTACTTCTGCCAGAAACAGTAAGAGTTCGTCTCTTCAAATGGATGTCTTTCATCCATCATACATAAAAGCATTGTTTGCATTCAGTGAAGGATTTTAATGTCCATTTTATTCTGTGCATAGTGATTACACAACCATAGTAGTACTGAATAAGGCAGCATCTGACAAGCTCTCTCTGCTCTAGGTTCGACCAGATGGCACCTATGTAAGACAGGGGTCACAGCAGATCAATTATTTCACAATGACCACGGTGCGCATTTCGCTCATTTCAGACGAGGTTCTGACTCCCTTCATGAAGGCTTGCACCATCGCCATCCGGTACTCGGTGGTTCGCCGGCAGTCCAAGTTAAAGCCTGGGTAATTCCATGCATCCTGGTGGGAAGGGGACTGTACACCATGTTCCCCCACGCCAGTTTGTATTTCTTCTCTTCATCTTATCATTCAGCCCATCACTTGCTGATTTCCTGGTCCCGACAGGGCATGATAAACATGCTTCGCCATTATTTACATTAACGAGCTTCAGTCAAAGTACAAGAGAATGTTTACAGTTCTTTCCAAGATAACTTCCATGCTTTGAATTGGTCAGTGGCTCACACAGGCAACTTACTCTTTTATAACCGGCCTTCCCCTGTAATGCCATAACTGAGCACAATCCAGACAAAGGGGACAAGTTGCTGAATTCTTATTCCATAGTGTCCTGCTAGTGGATGCGACATTAAAATACTTTCCAATATAAAGAAATCCAATAATTATACTTTAAGCACTGAATTGTATTCAGGGTTGAATCCCCATTATTTTTAAAGAGACATGTTAATCTGAATGGATTACCAAGATTTCCATTTGAATCTCCTTTCAAAAGCAGAAAGATGCTGGTGAAAACATGGTTTGGTTCAAACACAAACCAAATAGAAGAGCACAGCAGCTGAACTATTGTAATAACCAATTCCATTGATTGAAGCCCTTAATGTACCAACCACAGCAGAAATTATAAAGGACATCCAAAACCAGCTCAGAAAATTTTAAATAATTCAGACTCAAGTATGTTCAGGGAAACATCTCTAGACACGGGGCCACAAAGATTCCATTTAAAAAGCCAGAGTTTATCAGGGTGCAATGCCACTGCCTTTCCTGGAACACATAACAGCTTGCTGTCCTTGAAGGCCTCATTCTCATCTTCTGCTGCAGTCCCTGTTCCCCTCTGTACTGACTGATGACACAGAACCTTTTCTGCACCGTTAGGCTTTTTGGGGTTTGCTTCTCCAACAGCTCAGCAAGCTGGGCAGATTTGCTGCCACACTGTCCATTCAGTTCTGTTCACACACTGCTTCTTGGTAATTAAAAATGCTATTTTCGTTCTGCAGCAGGTAAGTAACAGTAGCTATGCCCATGTCCACACTTCCCCTGCTTCATCAGCTATCTTCCAACAGGGAACAAGAAGCAAAAATCCTTGACTACCAGACTCAGCAAGAGAAACTGCTGCCCCAGCTGGCAGCAGCCTATGCCTTTTATTTCACCAATGACTACCTGCAGGAGCTATTCAACAGGGGGTACACAGAGATCCAGAGGAAGAACTTTGACATGCTGCCAGAGGTGAGCTGCAGCAGAATTAACACAGCACTTCTGTTCTCTAAATGTTAAAAGTATTTTAGCAAACTGGACAAGCATTCCACTCATCACTGGAGAACTGGAGAAAGAGGAAACACTAAGAGCTCAAATGATGTGTCTCAGGTCTACAACCCGTCAGCAACAGCATCTGCTCTACCACCCCAAACTTTTTGTTTTGGGTACCACTGCAGAGTGAAAAGTCCTTGAAAAGCATGTCCAAAACCTTGTTCCAAGTAGCTGGTGGCACAAAGTGGTATTACACAACTTCATGTACAATGCGCATACGTCTGAGCCAAAACCAAAAAATGTGACTTTTTAGACTGAACAGAATATTTTGCAATTGGTTGCTTGAAACGAAAACACACTCTGAACAAAGGCGGCCAAAGCCAGAACTGTCTGAGAAAAACCCAAAAATGCATAAACTGACTACAGTGTGCCTAGCAGGAGCATGTGCAGCATCTCAGAGAGACACCAAAGGCCAGACTCAGGGAACTGGGTGCTACTGCCACACAAAGGGGCACCTGACAGGGATTTCATGCCCAGATACAGCACAAAATTTTTAAAGCTAATTTATTCTGAGGATTCTGCCAGTAATATTCTGCTTTTTTCTCTGTTTTTTAACAGCTCCATGCATTATCCTCAGGTTTTAAAGCTGTGATCACTCAGCACTGCACTGCAGGAGTGGAGATCTGTCTCCGGGCCTGTGGAGGCCATGGCTACTCCCTGCTGAGTGGACTGCCTTCCTTGTACACCAAAATAATTGCCTCTTGTATCTATGAAGGGGAAAACACCATTTTGCTCCTGCAAACTGCCAGGTAACAATTCAAATGTGTTGATCTAAGAGCCTGCCCTCTCATTTCTTCAGCCTTTATACCACTTCTTCTCCAAAACCAGTAAAACCAGCTACTCCTTTCTCACAGCACCTTCTAAAAATACAGCTCAGGACATAAACTATTCGTGTCTTCAGTCTAACAAGCATAGAAGTGTGTGGGAACTGGATTATCTCTTCTATTTTTGGTTTGGGGATGTGTGCAGGTGCTGTTCTGCATAGCCTCATTTTCCTCTTTGCCTGGTAGCACAGCAAGTTATTGCTGTGGAAATTTTGTGGTTAATTTTTAAGCAACCAATGTAACAGTAGTACAATGTAACACAATATTGGTAAAGTGGGGTCAATTCAGAGCAGAGCAAGCAAAGTTTCTGAATACTGAAAGTGGATGAGTCATGGTCCATCACTTTCCTCCAAACATTCAGACTGATGATTATCAAGAGTAGATGAAATACAGGATAAAGAAACTACATCTGCTTGAACTTTTAATAATCTGTGTTTTTACTAGACGGAGAAAACTAGGGCACTTCTCAGGGTCAGAGCCACCACATAGCTCTGTGCTGCCATTACTCACTCATTACTTGCTTTTTGCAAGATCAGCAGCAGGGTCGAGAGAAATGCTGAACCCTTTTGATTCCAGACCTGATCAGTCTAGCTCATAGCAGAGGCACCAAAAAACTAAGGCAGTGGGGAATGCTCCTTGTAAACTCTCTCCAAAGTCTCATGTGTTGACATAATGTGACTGTGCTGGGGATCACAAAGGGTAAGGCCAGATAACTTTTACAGCTCCAGAGCATTGAGACTCAAGTTGCAAAGTTGGTAATGTATCTAATCACCATGCTGCAGAAACTGCTAATAGCCACAGCAAGTTTCTGCTGAAAAAATTGTCATTATGGATTGGTGTAGTATTAAATGAGGCAGACAGGCCACCCCTGAGACCCACCACAGATGAGGTTACTGTGAATAACATGCAAAACAAAAGGTCATTACTTGTTCAAGTCCATTCTGGGCTACTGATGGGATGGGTCACAGCTTGCTGCTCTTCACCTGAGCCCACTTTACTTTTTGCTTGTCTGTTTGCTGCGAGGAGATCACCACCATACCCTGCTCTGACTGTTACTCTCTTCCCAGGTTCCTGATTAAGTGCTTCATGGCAGCCAGTGCTGGCCAGCCTGTGCCACCATCTGTCACTTATTTGGCTGCAGTGAAACACGGGAAGTGTCCAGCCAAGAACAAGTTGGATTTTCTCAGTCCAGATATTTACATTGAGGCCTATCAACACGTGGCAGTCAGGTCAGTACAGAGGATGGGAGACAGGATTTCTCTCTTTGACATCAGAAATGTGTTAAGAGCTCAGTTTCTTCCTTACTTTAAATGGAGGTAAAATAAAGTAAGTTAAACTAGGATTGGCACCATCTGTTCCTGAAAAAGAAAAGGAAGGCTACACAGGATTAACAGCCATGTCAGATATTCAGGATGAAGCTTTCACACTCAGAAGTTTTTAAACCATGTGCTACCAAACAACTACGTTTCACAGAGTTAGTGGCACTATTAAAGTAAATTCCAGACCACATCACTGAGTTGCCAACCAATAAAATCTTTATTGGACACTGAGCAATTCAATTAGAATCATAAAATTTCACATACCTGAGAAAGTGATGTTTGTTTTCAGTTTGCACCATAGCAAGAACAAAGCCTCTCATTCTGTCTGTAGCCTTTCAACTACACATTCAGCAAGTCAACATAAATAAAAATGGTATATACCATGAGTGGTTTCAGAATTATATATGGTTATGGGCTGTGTAGGTGTCATCTCTGAAAATCAGGTAGAAAGATAACCCTGCTGTCACTGAAACCAGTGTAAAAACAGCCACACTTCAAAAAGCTTCATCAGTGGAAACAGGATTTGAATCCCTGTGTAAAAAAGGAGAAACATCATGTAACAGTAGTCCAGTATTACTGTTTGTTTTGCAAACTCCTTACACACACACAACCCAAGAAAAGCTTAGCCAAACCCCTGGTAAACTACCCTGGAAGCTGAGAAGGGAGAAATCCTTCAGTACCAGGGTGGTCTGGGTTCTCTCACAATTTATGCTTAGATTTTGCATAATGCAAGTTCACTCATAGAGAGTGTTGATAACTCCAGATGTCAGAAATGCCAGTTTGCCCTTCAGTCACACGTAACTCCCAAGTGCAAACTCATGCACGTGGGATGCACATACAAGATGCTTTATGCTTTTTCAATTTTCCAGGCTCACAAGCAAGGCAGCAGCAAAACTACAGGACTTGATTCAGTCTGGAGTCAAAAAGCACGATGCATGGAACCAGTGCACAGTGCAGCTGGTGCAGGCTGCAAAGGTTAGCAAAATTTATCTGCTTATCTGATATTTGTCCTTATGAGACAATATGCAACAGAAATGGCATGATTAGCTGAAAGCCTCAGTGCTGTTTATTGTTGCCTGTTGGCATCTGAGAGACACCACAAAGACTGTTGCTGTGGTCTGCATGGTGGAAAAGTCATAGTAGGAAGCAATTCCTGATCTGAAAAATGTGCTGTCTGTATAGGCCGGGAGGAAAAAGACTAGGAGAAATGAAAAGGAGAAAAAATAGATTCACAGTTATCCTGCCACTACTGGCAGAATCAGACCTCCCATATCCTGCAACAAAAACACACCATCTCCAAAAAACACTTCTTCCTTTTATAAGAATCCAGCATTTCTGGTGGCCAGAGGAGTCTTCCTAAAGCCACTCCACT
Organism: Sialia sialis; assembly: GCA_009812075.1. Lineage (NCBI taxonomy): Eukaryota > Metazoa > Chordata > Aves > Passeriformes > Turdidae > Sialia > Sialia sialis. The sequence continues at coordinate 11,870,056 of VRYO01000638.1, read as the reverse complement.
GAAAGCTGGTGGAGTCAGAGGAAAGGATGAAACATGCTTGGTATTTCTTCCATCTGCCAGAAAGATAACTGCAGGGAAAAGAGTGAAAACCAGTGATAAGTGTAATGTTAACTACTGCTGAAAGATATATTTATAAAAGATGCTTTCAGCTGAAGTAGCATTGGGACAGCAGCATTTGTTCCCTAATACAAAGGTGAATTAGTACAAAATTAACCAGAAGAGGGGAGAAAACCCATAAATATTAATGAAAACTAAATCCGTTGATAGTTCTGTATCTCCAAAAACCAAACTTCTTTTTTAATATGCAATGAAGTGCAGTTCCTCTACAGTTACAGTGAAGGTCTCCCTTCCCTTCCCTTCCCTTCCCTTCCCTTCCCTTCCCTTCCCTTCCCTTCCCTTCCCTTCCCTTCCCTTCCCTTCCCTTCCCTTCCCTTCCCTTCCCTTCCCTTCCCTTCCCTTCCCTTCCCTTCCCTTCCCTTCCCTTCCCTTCCCTTCCCTTCCCTTCCCTTCCCAACATATCCACAACTTGTTTTAACAGCATTAACTATTTCTGAAGAGCCTCACATAAGCAGAGGGCTGGCTGTGGTATCATCAGTGCTGCTCCTAGACTCTTCAGAAAATAGGATCTGGGCCCCTGAAGTTTCTTAAATATTTCAGGGACAGGAAAAGTCATCCAAACCCCTTGAGTTTGCCCATGACTTTTAATTTTTTATATACTGCTGCCTTCTTGAGGCAATTCTGTATTTACTTCTTATTCCATACCTTCCCTGGAAAGTCATGCACACATCTGGCATGGCAACTCTGTGAACTGACACCTGCCAGCTCTCAGCTGAGTGGCTCAGACACTGGGCAGACTCCACACAGGTTAATTGCTAGAATGGCCATTCAGGGCCACTCAGCTTCTCAGGCAGGTTCTGCAGTCCACACTGGCCTCCACCTCTGCTGCTTCACTGTGGCAGCAGGAAAAGCTGCAGTGCAGGTGTGCCATGCTTACACCTACAGCTGGAAGGGAACTGTGTAGTGGGGGAGTGAACCCACACAGATCCCAGCGCCACCAACCACCCACAGCAGTGTCAGTGTAGCAAGAGTCACCCACAGACAGGTGGTGTCAGTCTAATTCATCTCCTCTGCACCTCTGCTAACATTTCTGTCAATTCTGGATCAGATACTCTTACTGGTGTGACCCCAAAATTACCAGTTTATTTAATATTACAGAAGCGGGAGGTAAATTCGGTTGTTCTTCTGTGACAATGTTTCCAGAGCTGTAGCCTTGTAGACACTTAATCCCAAAGTACCATGAGCCCAAGGTCTTCAACAGAAGTTTTCTCCTGTTGATGAACAACCAACATTCACTTACAACACAAGCACATTCCAATGTGTTTCCTTCACATAAACTCTGGGATATTCATCAGAACTATTTAGAATAAGGACCAGCATGATTCCTGAAGCAGTTTTCTGGAGTTTCCAATACCATGATGTTGACTGTTTACATATTCTGTCTTCTGCTGTTGCTGTAAGCCATGAATGCAAAAGGCCTGGTCACCCAGCAAACAAAGCAAACAGACTGGAGAAGTGCCAGGGAAATGAAAAGGTTTTATATTCTTTTCAAGAACATTTGAGTCATTTGGCCTACTAAAGTGTTTGAGGTGCATTCACTGTTGATTGCATTTGTTTTCCAGGCTCACTGCCACTACATTGCAGTGAAAAACTTTGCAGAAACTGTGGAAAAGCTCGAGACCAAGGCTGGCATCCAGAAGATTATGAAACATCTCTGTGACCTCTTTGCACTGCACGGGATCTTCTCAAATACAGGAGCCTTCTTGCATGATGGATACACATCTGCAGCTCAGATGGACATGGTCACAGAATCCTACCTGGACCTCCTGTCTGTCATTCGGTGAGCTGCTTTGGCAGAACACACACACAGCTATCTAGTTTATCCCTGTGCTAGATGTAAAAGGGTGCTGCTGTACCTATGGCAACATCTCCACAGTCAATTCACCTCATTCAGTTTTTATTTCCATTGCCTGGAAGCACTAGAAATTGATTTAAACATCTACTCAGAGCTTGTTTTCATGGCAAAACAGACCCAAGTGTCCAGCTCCTCTGCAATCTCTAAAGTTCTGTAACATGAAATCTTAAATTATAAACGAAGAAGTCATGAACACTTTCTACCATCTGCAGTAGAGTGAAAGCAGGAAAATACGTAGTCAGAGCACACTGGCAGGAGGCAGCCACAGCAACCCACCACACATTGCAAAATCTGCTTAAGCCACAGCTAATACAGCCTACTCTGTTGCCATGGCTGAGCTGCAACTGGTACCCAAACAATCCTGCCTACAGCTACTTCAGATGCATCTGCTCAACACCATTTATCACCAACTCTGTGAATTCTGAGTTAAGGTTTTCACTTACCACAACACTCACAGAGGCTTTTTGACAAAGGGTTCAGCTTTCACTACTCAGTGCTGTTTGTTTAGAACATATTAACCTATGGTGAAGAGGAATTGCTACTGTATATAAACTTCTACCTAAGCCACCTGGAGAGAAACAAGAACACACTATAAGCAAGGGCTGAACATGGTTGAGCCAAACAGAAAAGGTTTTCAGAACTGATAGCAGAATCTGAATTAAGTGGTAAGTTTAACATAACATTTTTAAAAGCCTATTGTGTTGTCTTTGGAATTCATTGTAATTTCTGTGTTAGTCCATGCCTTGTTAACAGGATTCAAGAATGGAGTATTTACATATTTGCAGCTATCCTTTCGGATATAACTGCTTCCTGGTCTGTAGCAAAAACCCAGCCTTTCCCAAACCCTCAGACAGCTCTTTCCCAAACGGAACTGGAAGATAGAAATGCCGACGTTTGAACAAATCACTTTGCATCCTGGTACCTCAGGGGTGAGGTACAGCCAGCACAACTTCCCACACCCAGGATGATGGGAGGATGAGGAAAAAGAAACTATCTCCTGCTTAGGAGATGCTGCCTGTGCTCTGGCTCTCCATGCTGTCAGACTTGCCCCTGAGCTAGATGGGCCTTTGGATGTGTCAGGGTTGTTTTGCTCTTACAGACATGAATAGAAGAGCTCAACACTACATGATGAGATAGTAGAAATACTGAAAGCTAGATGAAGGTTGGAGATCAGCAAAGCAACTCCACATTAATCTAGTAGGAACCTTACTGCATTTTATAAAAAACATACAGCATAAGAAAAATGAAAGACAAAAATCAAAAGAATTAATTGGGAGAGACTTCTGAGAAATTACCTGACATGAGAGTGAGTCCTGAATTAGGGATGGAGCCCAAGTGATTACAAGACCCTGCAAACACCCACTCAGCAGTGCAGACAACTCAGGGCATTAGTAGAACATCACAGAATCACAGAATTATTACAGTTGAAAGGGACCTCTGGAGATCATCTAGTCCAATCAGAGGAATCAGAACAAGTGGGATTTTCCCCCCAAGGAAGAAAACTGGCACAAGCTTTCCAGGAGAAACCTGGGAAACTGACTTCCAAGTTTACCTTTATTTTCCCATCTTGCAAAGCAGTATTCTGTCAGTAAGAGGAATGTCACCCCTGTGCTCTGTAGGAAGGATGCTGTGCCACTGGTGGATGCTTTCGACTTCACGGACAAGTGCCTGAACTCTGCGCTCGGCAGCTACGACGGGCAGGTTTACCAGCGGCTCTACGAGTGGGCTAAGAGATCACCCACCAACCAGGTAGGGATGAATGACAACTGGGCAACTTCACAGCAGCCAGGGCAGAAACTTTTCTTCTAACAAAAGCAGTACAGATAAGAGAGAAGAGCTTTTAATTCCTCTTTGTATCACATAGTACAGAATAAGCCAGAAGTCTGTTTACATATTATGGAACAGCACTAAATGCAGGGTATTTTCTATTACACTAATACTTTTACTAGTGCAAAACTTGGGGTTTTAAATATGTTTAACCAGAAAGAGTGTAAGTGTTAAGCAAGGCTGATTGATCCTTCATGGTCTCAATTCATCTATACTGTGGAGTAATGTAAAGTTTTGTGATGTAAATATGCATTGCTCTCTTTGAAAACTCAATTGGCCTTGAGTGAGATTTTTACTGTGGTAATCGGTATCCCTTTGAAATTCTACAGCTGAACACAAAATTTGCCTTCAGGAAACAATCAAGTCCAAGCATATTTTCTGAGGTTAAACAGTATGCTGTCCCCTTTGGGATGAGTGTGGTGTGCTGGTTATGAAGGACAGCACATACTACAGGGAAAAAGGTCTTGCACATAGTTGAAGTAGCTGGTGGTTTATTTGTTGTTTTTTTAAAGAAGTGCAACTTTATTTCAGAGATCGTACTTAAGGAAAAAAATTATATCCTTTCCTTTCCTAATTGCCATTAATTCCCTTCAAAATTCTCCTTCTGAACAGATGAGCCCAGCCTACGAGAGGTATTTGAAGCCACTTCTGCACAACACGCTATCGAAATTATGAAGACCATGTTCCAAGTGAAGGGCACACATTTCCTCCTGTTCTTTGTGCAGCAGTACATTTATGAAGCATCAGTAATGACTAATCAGAATTAATAATCAGTTGCTTATTTGCAGTTACAACAAGTATGAAAGATTCTCAGCCAGTCATTTGCAATTAGATAGATGCCAACAGCGCTGAGTGGTACCTGCTGCTGTGAGACAATCTAGTGAGGAATGGTCTAGGGTTCACTGTTTTCTATCCTGAAGTGTCTTGTCAGCATCAAAACTCTCATTTGGCTTTCTTACTCACTTTCTAAACCCACTGTACGATTGAGAAAAAAAACCCAAAAAAACTATCACCACACTGTGAACCCTCTCTCAGTGTGTTGTAACTATATAGTGCCTTCAAAACCCCAAAACAACCAACTTTACTCAAAAATCCATGGTGAAATAACAATCCTTTGTTTTTAGGAACAAGTTGTTCTCTTCAATCAGTAAGTATATTAGAAAGTGCATCTGTTTTGACAATTAAAAATAGCTCTTGATTTGCTCAGTACTGGAATATTCCTGCCTAATGAAGATGCAGGCAAAGCTGGTGCCAGCTCCAGTCTGCAGAATTTACCTTCCCATTAATAGAACTGCTTTCTATAAATCTTGAGCTCCAATAAAGTGAATTATTTGGAATACTGCTTCTCTAATTATTATACTTCATAATTATGGAAAGGGCAGGTTGATCCAGGCCAGTCATTAATTTGCTCGTAAATTAAGTGTTGCAGATAACATCTTGTGATTATAATTCAATGCCAGTTAACATGGATATTTCTTACCATGTGTTGCAAGAAAGAAACAACTTTTCCTAAGCTTCCATCAGTTCTGCTTCTCTTCCTTCCTTGATAGCAAGAATAAAGCTCTTACCGCTGCCTCTTATTACATATGTCAAAAACCTGAAATGTATGAACAGGAAGATACAAAATATGACAGAGAAATACCCCTCAAGACAGGCCTTTAGAGCCAAATATGGGATGGAAAGCTCCCACCTACTTGGGACAAGAACTTCATGGGAGAACAGGATCCACACCAACTCCCTTACTCCCAGCTGCAATCAAGTTAGAACATAACCAGAAATTCTATTAATAACTATAACAAAGGGACCAGGATAAGTAGAAATGTCTGTATGAAATTGAGTAAAGCCACAGAATTTGAGCACCTTGCCTTGAACATCACTAGAAAAAGCAGTTACAGTTATATAAGTTACTACAGAAAGTGCTGACAAACCAGGCAACTCTATCAGCAGCTACAAGTATTTAGGCTCTGTATTCCCTCCATTCCTACCCCTGTAGCCAGTTCAAATATTTGCCATCTTTCTATGAATCTAAAGCAATTTTCAGAACACAAGCTTTATCTATAATGGAGACATTTGAATCAACTGATTAATATAAAAAGGAACAAATTACATCATTAATGGAAGAAACCAGGGCCCTACCAGAACACCTGAACTACTATGCAGCATAAAAAAACCAGGATTTGAGTGGGGGGGTTTTGTTTAGTTCAGTTTGGGTTTTTTAAGTATGAGAGTTCTAAAAGACAAAAAGAAAATACAAAACAGTATTCTGTATTTCACATTTTTATTAGCTTCTTCTGGCAGGCATTACACTTGGGAATAATATTGCACCAGGCATTAAAAATACGAATTCTACCACAGGGACATTTTGCATTTAGAATCCAATATAAATATTTGTAATCATATTTCCATGGCTACAGATAATATTTGGTTGCTTGATTTATATGCATAGAAAGAAACAGTTGTCATAACTGTAAGAAACTGTACTTATCAAGTACTTTTAAAGGGTGGGATTTGTTTTCCTAGAATATTACAATACTGTTTATTGATTTAGAAACTAAATTAGTCTACACAATAGCAGCTTCTCCCCAACTGCATTTTAAATTTTTTTTTGTTTCTTGCTCCCAGTGTCATAGCATTAGATGGATTAGAAACCATTTAAACAAGAGGTAATTTTAGCACTTTGAGTTGAGTCAGAGAATTGTGTTAATGACACAAAATACCCTATTGTACTGATTCTTCGGACTCCTTCTTTCAAACAAAAAGGTGTCTTGACTGAACAGGCACATGCACGGTTTTTTTCTGAACTGGACAAAAGAACAGAGCTGCTAGAGAATGAAACTCCTCCAGTCCTCACTGATAAACAATAAATAGTCGTATAAAAAAAGCCCATATTGTTGCTTTAGTCAAAATCCAGACTCTCTTGGGTTCACTGTCCAATTAAGTTGCTAATCACTGAAGCGGCTCCTGTGGAGTCAGAATCAGTCATCTGTTTTCCGTGCCAGTCTACAGAAAGTCCAGTTATGTTCCACTGTGTTCTCATTGGCACGCTCGCTCATGTGATGGACTCTGGTGTTCCTGATCGTGAAGCCTTGCTTCGTGATGTACTCCATGAGATGGACCCGGAGCGACACTTCCTGGTGGTAATCACATGGCCCAAAGGTGAAGGACACCTGGCAGTCCCTGGTGTCCATCATGTGCTTGTTCCACTTGGTGAAGTGGTTTGAAATGCCTTCCAGTAGTGCATGGACTTTTGTCGTGATGGTGAGCTGCGTGATGATCACAGCCACCGGGTTGGAGTACTTGGAAAGCTTCCGGGTGCTGGACAGCTCCACCACCTCCTCAAAGGTATCCACGGGATACAGCGGCTTGGGGTCATTAAGACACTGAATTAAGGGTTCAATCTGATAGAAGTCTGCTTCCTTCCGGAGCAGGTCAAACTCCTTGAAGTCCAGTGGCAAAGTGAGCTCTGAGGTCCTTAAAAAGTTAAGAACATAACGGAAAAGTGGTCCATCTCTGTCAATAAAGTAATTGCCCTGAGAGTCCCTGGCAGTGGGGAAGTCTCCCCTGAACATGGCCCCGAGCATTGAGTCAGGATATCTCGTTAGAGTTGTGAGGGAGGTCGTATACATGTGTCCACCCACATTTAGCGTGACTGGATCAGTCATCTAGAAAGAGAGAAATTGCAGAGTTTATCAAGCCCCAACAAGAAGATTCGATCACCTTGCTGACACACACGGCAAACATTGCTGGAAAACTGGGGGGAAATCACACTTCTCCTGTTCAATGCCTCTAAGGGCTGTTCAAACCTGAACAAATCCAAGCCACCTAGCAACAAGACACAACTGGCAACTAGACAGGATGATACTTAGCATGCAGAACGCGCATTTCCAGAACGCCTTAGAAATCTTAACAACTCAGCTACTGTCACAGGAGCAACTTTAGCATTTGGGCAGCGAGTCTTTTCCTATTCTACAGATGGGGAAATGAGAACAGAGAAATTTCCTGAAGAACAAGTTAGTCAGAATGAGGCCCAGCAATGTTCCTTACTTTCACAATCTGTCTCTCATTCTAGAACAAAATCAAAACCAAAAAAAAAAGGAAAGAAAAAAATCAGCCATACAAATGTTAAGCCTCTTTTTATCCCTTAAAAGAGGAAGACAATGCAAGTTTAAACACAGGACCAAGAGCTCACAATCAAAGTAATCCATGCTTTGGTTCAGAGGCTTCATTAAAACAGGCAAGGGAGAAAAATAACTTTCAGCTTTTAACTCTAAAAAGAAATATTTATTAACAAGTTAGCGTGCTGCATAGAGGTAGGGGGCAGAGCACAAACCAGTCTGTATCAGATTCCAGATAGCACATGAGGAAGCAAGAGAGAAAAGCACATAAATCCCATCTGGCCACAAACTCTAACAACCAGGACTGCAGCCAGCCAGAGAAAAGAGACATATGCATGGCAGCAGAATGAGAAGGGGAGAAAAATAAGATGTGCTTGTCTAGTTTGAGACAAGGTTTACAAGGAAAAATACTTTTCTCGATAAATAAAATGACAAAGTCCTTAAAATGATAAGCAGGAAGCACAAACTATTTTCATCTTTTGCGTTAGGAAAACAGTAACAGTGAGCTCAAGGCACCAGTTTAGTCCTGGCTGATTGTCCCTAACAAATGTGAACCTGGGCACACCCCACAAACTGTACAGGAGGTGCAGCACTCCAGGGAAGGTGAGTAAGCTGTTGTAAAGCTGTTTTAACAGGCATAGTTTTCCCTCTCTCACCACTGAAGCTCTGGATCTACAGAAGGCAGATCTGGAAGGATTCTAGATGCAAGACCTCGGAAGCCCAGTTGTAGTGCACAGTGCACACTTGCACTCACCATATATCCCCAGTCTCCATTATCCATCTGTTCAAGTGCTTGAGCTGTGGTATTCCAAGTTTAACAGAAGGCTGCTGAAAGGATACACAATTCCCCTCCTCTTATCTCCCTGCAGGAAAAAGCACACACAAACACAGAACAAAACATGGCAGACCATCAGTACCTACAAGAACAGCAAGGGGAATGCTTTCCAATCAAAGGCAGGTTCTCTGCCAGGAAAGCATTCAGCTACAAAAAAGTCACATTAGCAGAAGAATCTGCAAACCCACTTTTCCCTCCTTGTCCCATCACATTACCCACAGGACTGTCTCTAGAGCACACATAACCACTCCACCGGTTGCCTGGACATCCCAGTTTTCTTGAATAACAAGCAATGTGCCTCTGAGGGCAATACATATTCACAAGCAACCTTTCACCTGGGAAACTGAGTACTTTGAAAGACAGATGTCATTTTCCCAATTAAAAAAAGTTTATTTAGCCACCTCTGAGGTTACACATGATCTGTTAAAATTAGTCAACATTCCCATGCTCTAGTTTCAAACTGCTCAGAAAAATAAATCAAGCATGAAAGCCAATGAACACTAAGAAGAAAAAAACTCTCACTGCAGAATGAATAATTCAGTAGTGGAGAACTGCAACTGATAGCAAGAATATTAATCTACAGACAGAGTATGAATGGACTTCCCAGACACCTACTCTCTGTAGGGACAAGCCAGAGGACATCTAACATGTTGTCAACACACTCCAACAAAAGCAATTTGAGAAGAGATTCTTGCTGTGACTTCCCAGAAGATGCTTAACTGCTGACTTGCATAACAAGGGGACTGTCCACACAAGCACAAGGCAAATCCACAGCCAGGTTGTGCAACTTGGGGAAGGGGGAACTGAATGACCTCAGACACCAGTGTTGATTTGCCAAAGGTGGCCGGTCAACCATGTCAAGTGATGGAAGGACAGGGAAGCCAGTCATTAGTAAGCCTTTATCCCTACCCAGAGCCTGACTCTCTGCTAGAATTGCTGAAAATTTAGGTCAGCCTGTTTTAAGTAGGGTAGAGCTTCTCAGCTTTGTTTATTTTTACATCTTAAAAGACCACACAGTTCCCAAGACTTCTGGTCCCATCCTCTTTACTAACAAACTTCAACATACAGCCACCCAGCTAAAGGCAGCACAAAGATTTAGCCAGAGCCCCACATTCCAACACGACTGAATGTTCACAGTTAATTCCCAAGCAAAAAAAGATAAATTGCCCTTCTCATTCCTAGGAAATGAGGTTGGTTTCATTCACTACAGAACAAGGCAGCACATCCCACCTCTCTGTGCCCTGCCCAAATTCACAGCCTGGGCAAAACAGTGTACAGCAGGTCAGGTCTTTGGGACCCAGCAGCACAAGCATAGCCCCAGCTGCATCTCAGGTGGATTAAAGAGTAAAAATACAAAATCAGTATATGAAAATAGTGAGGTCAGACAACAGAAGACTAAGGAATAGTAAGATACAGAACAAGTCATACCAGGATCCTATTTTTACAAATTAGAGACAGAGCATGCCTCAAGAGAGTACATTAAAGCACATCCCCCGACAGCAGATAAACCTGGAACACCAGCTCTTTTGCCTACCTCTGTAATTATTTTTTTTAACTGCTCAAAAGTCAAGAAGATAATTCTTTCAGTGTTTTGTGGCTTGGTTTTGTTTTGTTGGATTTTTTTTTTTTGGCAGGGGGCAGTGTTTGGGGTTTTGGGTTTTTTTGGGGTTTTTTGTTTGGTTGGTTGGTTTTGGGTTTTTTTTTGGAATTGGCACTCAAGTGCAGTTTGTAAACTTTTAGCAATAGACCAGACCTTTTAAATTCCAGTACTATAAGGTGTTGTTCTGGTCAAGTACAAGACAAGGGTAACATGCAGATGCATTAAAACCATATGAGACTGGTACCAGTTTCTGATACTCACTTGAAAGTGAAATGATGCAGCCAGCCAGAAACCTCACCAGTAATCATGACAGAAGAGATCTGCAGTCTTAATAAAATTACCTCAAATTACACATCCAGAACATTTCAAAGACAGAGATGTCCATCAGTGTTATTTTAACTGGTGAATATGATGTTATTTTGGTCGCATGTAAGTCCAGCACAGATGAATCAAGACTTCATCAGGGAAAGAAAGAGATGACACTGCAAGCCTGTGCAAAGGCATGATTTAATCTTTGATCACAGCACTGCTGTGTAATACCGGAGTGAATAATTTACAAGAGCAATTATCTGAAACAAACCAAGCCCTCAACACAGAAGGGGCAAGGAGAAATATCTGTGACCTTTGTGTAAGGACCCAGAACCACAAGGCACACACACACCACCCTGGCAAACCAGGGCTGGAGTGAGATGAGCCACATGAAAGGATGATACCAGGAGGCCATCCTAAAATGCCCAAGTGTTCACTATTTCCCCCATCAGCCTGGGAGCACTAAATTTTTGCAACTTCACAGGTGACCTGAGCTAAGGACTCACCAACCACATCACATCAAGGGTGAGGATGGATGCCCTTCATGACATGTGCCCTTTCAATGATGCTTTAAATCCTCCAGAATGGAGCACAGTGATCATCAGAGGGGGTGGGCAGACACTCCATCCATCCCCCAGCACAGGCAGCCCCAAGCCAGCTCTGTCCTTGTGTCACACACCAATGGACTGCACGCAGGGGCAAGCCTGCCAACACAGCTACTCCTGTCCAGACAGCAAATTACAGACGACACAGTCTTATCCCAAGGCAGCCTATGTTTGATAGCCACAAAAAATATTTCAAGTAAAATTCAGTCAGACAAATTGCTGACACAGTTAAGCCAAACAGGATGTCCCTCTCTGGTGGGAGCAAAAGTGCACGGATGCTGTCAAACCACAGTCCTGCTGTTGTGACACTGCTCTGCGTGCAGGGAGAGGACACCCAGCAATGACACGGTCACTGGGGCTCCTGCCACAGCCCAGCACAGCCAGAACTGGAATGGCACAATGAGAAGAGAGAAAAGCACTCAAGTCATCACTTTATACTCAACACACCAAACTGGATACCTGCATTTATAAAACGCTCACTCTTATTTCATATGTTATGACTCAGAGGATTACAAGGCTGTTTATCAGCAACGCTGCTGCAACAGGTAGCGCCACTAACTCCAGCAGAGCTTCTCCCAGAACAGAGCTGCAAACCAGTTTGCAAGCTGAAATTCAAAGAAAGCATTTAAGAGTCAGATGAACATCTGCATCTGTGAAAACACACACAGAGACACACACACACCCCCCTGCTCAGGCCAGGGGATGCGAGCAGCACTGCCAGGCATTTGCACTGCTGGGACCAGAAGCTACCTCCACTCCTGGAGAGACCCCTGCAATGGTGTAACATGCAGTTACTCAAAGGAGGAGCAGAAATACACCAAGCCCTTGTAAGTCAAGAGGCACAGATCACCTGATTTGCTCTGAATGTTCTTCATCTAGTTTTTCAAACAAATTAAGGGATTTACTTGTGGCAGTAGTCTTTCATGGGTAGTTTGGTATCAATATTACAGCACAGGTTGTTTAATCTCAAGAGTTACCTTTGATTTCTATGTCAATTGAGAAATAGAAGGAATTCTAGCAGCAGCAACTTAAAAATGAAAAAGAGCAAGGTAAGACTCCAACATATACTTGGCATTTCAGCTATTCATCCCCTTTGTGAGCTCCCTGCCTCTCACACTTAGATCTCAAAGATGAGAAGAAACTCCATCCCCCAGCACAGTTATGCTGTACAGGGACAACCTCTCTCCTTCCCAGCCAGTCAGAACATTTGAAAAGCAACTTCTTACTGTAAATTATTGGTGACTCACCTGAACTGACAAACACTGAGCAGCACCAGTGCTGACTGTTCTCCACCAAACTACAGCGAGCTGACAGTCTGCAGAGTAACCCCTGAGTTCCAGCTCTGTGCCACCCTAACCAGGGGAGTGAGGAGGAGCGTTCTCAAACAACCAGTTACCAAATCTTCTGGCAATTCAGCAGACCAGCTTCATTAAAGAAAGCCCCTACTATCTTCTACACATGTCGAGTTTATCATGACTAATGCAGTTTATTAGAAGTTAGCACAGTTCTTGCTTTTCTTCAGTTGTTTTTTTACTAGTACTCAGTCTTTACCACAGGCAGGATGGAAAAACGCTCACACCAACCACTCAATATTTTCACTCCTTTATGTTTAATTGCTTCACTATAAATTCCAAGCTGCTGAAGTTTCCATCCCTTCCCCAAGCAGCTCTGCGACATCCTAAGTCCTGATTCCAAACCTTATTTCAATCACTTCTTGTTGGAAGATCCCACATCCCAGTACAACTTTTGGCCTCTTAAAAAAAGATTCAAAGGAAGATTTTAATATCAGCCAGGTCCTGCTGAAGCAACCCAAGGCACTCAGGCTTCCAGGACCTGTGATAATAATTGAGGTTTATCCATGTACTTTGCTTCTGTGATGTTAATCAGTGTTTTTCCAATGAGGAAACATCTCTGAACAGTTTTGGCGGCCGGCAGGTGTCAAACACCGAGCCTCCCTGCAATACTGATGGGGCTTAGCACACATACAGAACAAGGAGTGACAGCAACCTGGGAGAGAAATCCCTCCTGAAAACCCAGAGTGGGGTCCAGGGCTTCAGCAGGAGCTGGGAAGTGCCCGTTTCCACCCCAGAGGAGCCAACGAGATCGTGGTGAAAGAACTCTCCCCCAGATCACAGTGATTCAGCAAAGATGCTGGGAATGAACCCGTTCTGCCTCTCTCCCCGCAAGTGACCCAAGAGCCCACGGCATCACCCCCACGCCAAAACAGAGTCCCGGCTCTGCCTCCTCTCCCCAGAGCAGCACGACCCGCTCCCCTCCCCGCCCTGAGCGAATCCCACGGGTCCCAGATTCTCCCCGCCAGAAACCACCGCCGGGCACCGCGCCCGACCGGGAACGGGACCCCCGCAACACCTGTCCCGTCCCCTCCGGACTCGGGGGCTCCGCTCCGTGTGCCCGGCCCGGCACCTGCCCCGTTCCCCGCCGTGACGCGCTCCCCTCCGCGGCTGCGGCCCCCGCCCCGCACCGCCCCCTGAGCCGGGGCAGCCCCGGGGGCTCGGCCCCGCGCCCCCCGCCCGGCCCGCAACTCACGGGCGCAGCTCTCAGCGCTGAGGCGGAGCCCGGCGGCAGCGGCGGCGGGGACTGGGTCCGAGCCCGGAGCGGAGCCGCCGGCGCGGGCGGGGACGGCGCGGGGGAGTGTCCTGGCGAGTCCCGCCCCGGCGGTCGGTGACGGGGCGGGGCGGACAGGAGCGGCCGAGACGCGCGTTCCCGCCGGCCTCGGGGCCGCCCAGCGGTGCTGGCCCGTCCCCGCGGGCGCGCCCCCGCGGGGCTGCGCGGGCCCGGCCGGAGCCGCGGGCGGGGCGTTGGGGCGCGCGCCACGCGCGGCCCCGCGGGGGTCCCCGCACGGCTCCGGTGCCGGAAGTGGCGCGAAAAGGGCGCGCGCTTCCCACCGCGGCGCGCGCGCACTAGTGACACTCTCGCGAGAGCGGCGGAGGTGGGGCCAGGCGGCCGCAGGGCGAGAGGACACGGGCAAGATGGCGGCGGCTGCGGCGGCTCTGCGGCACCTGGCGTTGGGCGCCCGCCTCGCCCCGCACGGCCGCAACGCCGGGGCCCCGCTCCAGCGGCTCCAGCAGCGAAGGGGCTTCCGCCTCTCTGCGCCCGCCGCCATACAGGTAGCGGGGAGGGCTGCCCCCGGAGAGGGGCTCGCGCCCCTCTGGGAAGGGTCCGGCCCCAGGGCGGGCGGGCGAGGTGACTTTAGCCCCCGGGCTGAGGTGACTGCCGGCGTGTGGGGAGCGCGTCCCCGCCCAGCCCGCCTGCCGCTGTCTCGCAGGTGACGGTGCGGGACGCGCTGAACCAGGCGCTGGATGAGGAGCTGGAGCGGGACGAACGCGTCTTCCTGCTGGGCGAGGAGGTGGCCCAGTACGATGGCGCCTACAAGGTATGTGGGAGACTTTAGTGGACCAGGAAAGGGCTTCAGGCGGGCCCTGACTCCTTTCTCCTACCCTGCAGATCTCCAGGGGTCTCTGGAAGAAGTACGGGGACAAAAGGGTGATCGACACCCCGATATCCGAGGTGAGGTGCTCTGTCTCTTACCATGGTGATCCCTCCATCAGCTGCTCCCAAGTCCTTATCCCTTGGTTTTCTTCCCTTTCAGATGGGCTTTGCAGGAATTGCTGTCGGTGCTGCTATGGTTTGTACATTTGCATTCTTCTGTGTTTGATTTTTAAATTAAACTGTTTTTATGTTTAAAAAAAAACATATTTCACGTTTTTATGTAAAAAATGTATTTCAATCCATTTATTAGGCAGGGTTGAGGCCAGTGTGTGAATTCATGACATTCAACTTCTCCATGCAAGCCATCGATCAGGTTATCAACTCTGCTGCCAAGACCTGTTACATGTCTGCGGGATCCATCGCTGTTCCCATCGTCTTCCGAGGTCCCAACGGAGCCTCAGCCGGCGTCGCTGCCCAGCACTCGCAGTGCTTCGCAGCCTGGTACGGCCACTGCCCCGGCCTCAAAGTCGTCAGTCCTTGGAGCTCAGAAGATGCCAAAGGGCTGCTCAAAGCATCAATCCGGGATGATAATCCAGGTGAGCACAAGCAGGTCCTGGCAATACCTGGTAATCAGTCCTAAGGAACGTCTCTTTTTCCCCACAAAAACAAAGACTGGTTAAACCCTAAAGCACTCGGTTGATTTACTGCAGTTTTAGGGTATGTAAAAAGACACAGAGGGATTCATGCTTTCCCTAGCAGTCCCCTGCCAAGCTAACAGTAGTTTTTGTGCTGCTGGGTGCACAGTTTTAGTGCTAGTTTGGTATCAACCAGAAAACCTGGAAGCATTTGTGAATCATAAAGGGATTAAAGAGGTGAAGATGAGTTAGAAGGAGTTCCTGCATATATAGTGCCTCTGTAACTCAATTTTACAGATCATGAAATTCAAATGATAAATTCAGAATGTCATTATTCAAGAGCAGGGCAACCTTTCTCTTTATTTTTCACAAACACTAATTAAAAATATGAGACCTTTCTAAAACTAGTGATTGTACTGTCATGTACCAAAAGTAAAATACCTGACCTCATTCCAGAGTAGTTGTAGAAGTTTTTTTTAATAATTCATTATTGAAGTAAAGCCTTAGATTTATGTTTTTTTAAAATTACTTCTACAAATAGTCCTCACTCCCTTATTGCCTGGATGGGGTTAATGTCTTGAGTTGCAGGACCGTTAATGGTCAGTGCAGGCCTGTGTCTGCAGATCTATACACTAATCCAGGTATGTTTCCTTCTAGTTGTGATGCTGGAAAGTGAATTACTGTATGGTGTTCCCTTTGAAATGTCTGAACAGGCACAGTCAAAGGATTTTGTTATTCCCATTGGAAAAGCTAAAATAGAAAGGCCAGGTAAGCTGAGAATACATTTGCTTCCTTACTGATTGTCATGCTTGAAGACTTTTCTTAACCTTTTGGTTATTCAGGGTACTGCTATCATGGGGCACAAAAAGTATTTTAAATGTGAAATGTTCATTCATCTAGTAGTGTGGTTTCATGTTCTGTTGCCCTTAAAAGGAACTATCACCTGATTGTCCATATCTCAGCTTAAACTATACCCTTCTAAAGGATTCCATAAAGGATTTGTTCTGTAGTGTGGAGATTGAGTAGGTGATGGCTGAAACAGTTTTTTCCTCACCTGAGTATGTCATTTTAGTCAAAAACGCAAAGAGAGATCACTGCAGTGTTTCAGCTCACTTGTTCATAATTTACCTCTAAATCATATGAACATTTGAACAGGATAATCTGAAAACTATATTAAATACCTTCTCAGTTCCCTGAATTCAAGGGTAAAATTTGTGTCTCTCTTCATACTATGTCTGGGCTCAGTATTTCAAATAAACCTAAGAACCTTAATTTTAAATTTGCACGTGAATCCTCTTGCTACCTTGATAGGAGCCTGAGGTCTAGAAAAAAGCTTTAAATCTCAAGAGTTTTTTTCTAACACTTGTTTCTGTTCTAGGAACTCATGTTACATTAGTGGCACACTCAAGACCTGTTGGCCATTGTATAGAAGCAGCTGCTGTACTTTCTAAAGAAGGTGTAGAGTGTGAGGTGAGTAGGGTTTGGGTTACTTTTCTCTTTCTCTGAAGTGGGGGGAAAAGCAGCATCTTCTTGTTCAAGTTCTGCAGAACTTCAGTGTATTAACTTCAAGGGTCTTAATACTTGCAGGTGCCTTAACAGCTTGTGCCTTTCACGTTTCTGAGTTAGAAATGTCATGAAGTTTTGTCTCAAAGGGCTGAAGGGTGTTGTACCCAAACAGCGGTGACTGACAGGCTCAGATCACACCAAGGCTCACACTTTCCCTTCTGCCCCAGGTCATAAACCTGCGAACCATTCGACCAATGGACATTGAGACAGTGGAAGCCAGCGTGGTCAAGACAAACCATCTGGTAACTGTGGAAGGAGGTTGGCCCCAGTTTGGAGTAGGAGCTGAAATCTGTGCCAGGATCATGGAAGGTACTGAGTTTCACAGTACATTGATCTCATTCCCTACTCTAAATCCTGATTATTCTTGATGAAGCCAGGCAAAGGCAGAGTTAGAGGTTACATCACACAAGCTGGAGCTGTCTTGCTCTAGAGATTTTCACAGCATGGATGAACAAACCCCAGAGTGCATGAACAAGCCAGAACACTGCTTTCTGGAATATTAGAGCTACAGGAATAAAATTGCTTAAATAGAGTCAGAAATTGAATCAAGACAAAACCACAGTACTTGGCAAGCTAACACTCTCTTCTGTTCCAGGACCTGCCTTTAACTACTTGGATGCTCCAGCTGTGCGTGTCACCGGTGCCGATGTCCCCATGCCTTACGCCAAAATCTTAGAGGATAACAGCATACCTCAAGTGAAGGATATAGTATTTGCAGTGAAAAAAGCTTTGAATATATAAGTTGTAAATACATGTTTTAAAATCCTGCTTTACAAGGCATTCTTGGTGTTGGGCACGTTGTATGCATAATTTTTGTTGTATAAGCTCCATGATCTTTTGTACAGTGGGGAAAGTATAGTGACCTCCCAAAATATTTATATGGGGTTACCCCCCCAAGCCACACTTCCTATATGCAACAATGTGGTAATGCTTGTTTGTTCAACAGTACAGCTGGGTTAGTGCTACTGTTTGTGGAGAAACTCTGTTCTAAATTCAAGAGTGAGGAAAAAATCCTCTGGTTTTGCTTGGCTTGCAAGTGCCAGAGGAGCTGTGCTGAACCTCCTGCAGCAATGATTGAGTGCAGAGCTGCAAAGAGCAAGAGCAGGGCCTGAAAGCTGCAGGAGCTGTGCTTGCAAGGCTCATTACGGAGGAATGGTCAGGCTGATCATGTGAAGCCCAGGCTGGCAGTGCAGTGCAGCTCTGAGCACAGGCTGTGGCAGCCCAGGGGCTGGGCTAAGAGATGGTGGCTGTGTCTGGTTTGAAGAACACTCTGCACATGCAGAAAGGCTTCTGTACAAGAGCTGAAATAAACATCCTGAACCTTTGCAGTATGTGATGGGAAACAATACCTAATTTTTCTTTACTCGCTGCCACATAACAGTGATAAAAATAAGTGCCCAGATGCTTTGCTTTTATTGTTCAAGTTTTTTTGTGTTGGTTTTTTTTTTTTTTATTTTAACTCCCCACCTGGGCTGACAACTGCACACTGACTACAGTTGTTGCAGTGCAAAATGAGCTATTTGTTCAGCTGCACTGAGCCTAAGCAGCAGGTGTGTGGATTGTGTGTGAAGAGCTGGGACACATTCAGAGCAGCATCCCAGGGAGCTCTGCAAGGCTTCCCTCAGCAGCTTCTGCTACAGCGGGAAAGCTGCCTTGAGGAGCCTGTGCAGCAGCATCTGCTCTGCACCTCAGGTCAATGGGGGGAGAGGAGGTACCTCTAAGCAGACAGAAGAGCTTGGGTAATGTTTCTGAAGAGCCAGGAGTACTTCCCAGGGTAATAATTTTAGCAGAGGTGCTGTTCAGTTCTTGGGAAGTCTGGTATGGAGGCTGAATCCCACTGGAACATATCCACCACATGCTGCTGAAGGAATTCCATTAACATTTTAATAAAAATGACTGAATATCACAGGTTACATGAAACTTTGTACAGACATTCTCTGCATAGTAACAAACACTGATGTACTTGAATTTTAAAAAATGGATTATCTATAATCCTTTAAAGTGCAATTTGTTTTAAGGTTTTAAATCAAAAAGGATCTTTCAATAAAGTTTAAATGTAGAATTAACTTGAAGTAACTTTTCATTTAATTAAATCAACACTAACATCCCAGTGCCCTATAACCTCCCACTTCAACTGCTTCCTCATTTAAAAACACTTTCCCCTAGAGTTGCAGGTAGGATGTCCATTTAAACAAGCTTAATGAGACAGCATTTTAACTCCACCAGCAAACATGGTGGGAATAAGATTTAATTCTCCAGTTCCCTCCCCTGTGCAGTATGCTTTAAGGGTTGGATTAGGTAAAACAAACTTGTTCACTCCATGCAGCAAGAATTGAGTTCCAAGTGCATGAAAAGAGTTGAAAAACTGAGCAGACTAAAATTACATTCCTGTCATTTGAAAAAAGGGGTGGAATGGAGCTAGGAAAAAATGCATTAATTTACCATCATCATGGTCATTCCTATTTTCAGGGGGTTTTTATTCAGCTATGTAGAAGGTGCTGTGCCCCTGAAACTGTAGCTAGAGAACACAGTTGTTGCAGCCAAGTAAAGACTGGAGTACTTATCCCAGCAAGGCAAAGCAGCTCGGGCAGGGCAGTGCTGCTGCTCGGGAAGCTGGAACCGGGGCGAAGGGAGCTGGAGCTGCTCTGTGCGGTGGGGCAGGTGCTGGTCAGCAGCGTCAGCACAGGAAGGGGAGAGGGAATTGAATCCTGGAGTGACCGGTGGCCTCAGCTGATCCTGGGAGCGCTGTAGTCGCACGTCTGTGTTTTCTTCAGAGTTCCTTTCTGAAAGTTTTGAATGGAGCTGAGCAAGGCTCCTCGGCCTGCGCTGATGTCCGGCCTCGCCGTCGGCACCTCTGTGCTCAGAGGAGGAGCTGCTGGTGGCAGGGGCGGCGGGGGTGGTGCTGGGGGGATGGACGATGCTCCTGAGAAGTTGGGGAGAGAAGATGGGGTTTGATTATGCCAGGGATGTCCTGCCACAAGAGGCCTGCGGCTGCTTGGCTGGACTTGGTCAGTCCTGCACTAGTCGCATCATCCCTTGAATGCCAGGGGAGCGTGAAGAACAGAACAGATGGAAAATGCCAGTGATCAAATCCCTCTATCTGCAGGTGAGTCATGTCATCTGAGATGCCTCTGAAATGAAGCCTGAAGGGCCTCAGGACTCAGATGCAAAACATGCTCATATGTGATCTTACACCAAGGAAAATAGAGATCACTTAACAGGACTTCCCAGATTCAGCTCCTGCTATTTATGCCTAGTGAGGCAGTTTGCTCTTTGGGACATGAACAGTAACAAAGACTGGAAGCAAATTTTACTACCTGTTCTTATTTATGTAACTCACTTCACATTCCCATGAATGAAGGACTACATCACTGTAGTACCTGTGATGACCATTTTGCTTTGTCAGATTATGCTTCATTTTTAAAGTACTAACTGCAGATAGAGTTTTCTGGAAGTGTTTTACACTTCCAAAGTTCTGTTTGACTTTCTCCAAGTATGTTGTAACAAATGGTTGTTTTGACAGACTGAATGAATCACAACACTGTCACACCACACACCTCCAGCCTGTCTCTCCTGTTCCCACCAGCCACCTTTGTACTCTGCCCCTTGCTCTCCTCATCAGCCACATCCACTTTCTGCTTCTCATCCAACCTCAGCCTCCAGGTCCTGACTCCCTGGGAGGCCAGAGCCCACAGTGGAACGTGCAGCTGGTCCAGCAGCAGGGCTGCATGGAGCTGTTTCCTGGCAGCTCAGATCCAGGCAGGTGGCCTCCTGTGCCCCAGGCACTCTCCCAAGCTTGATCTTTCCAAGTCAAATTATAACGGGCCTATCTTGTCTCATATCCTGGAAGCAGTAGGGACATAATGATTAATATCCTGGAACTACTCAGCAGTGAATTTCAGCTCTATCCTAGATCATGAGTTATGCCATAGGAAGACTGAAGAGACAAATGGCACCTATTAACACTTGCTTCCAGTAGCTCTGACTACAAAGAGGAATTTACTGGTAGGTGGCAAGAACTGTGATACTGAGCAAGGTAAGGCAACCAAGAGACTGTTGTTCCTGAAGTAGAACTGCTTGCTAGAAGTGAGCAAATATCAAGCAATTATGTTACATTATGCCACTCAGACTCAAAAGGGATGTGATGAAGGATAAAGCTCAACTACAGAAAAAAGAGCAGACAAAAGTTCTCTGTTCTCCATTTGTCTCTCAATTCCTCATCAACGATTGTTTTTAGACTAACAAGTAACAGTAAACAGAACTGCTGTTATTAAAACAAGCAGTTATACCAGATGAACTTTCTCCTTTTCTATCTGTACCAGTCTTTGAAGAAAGACTTTTCCCATATGAGCAAGGTCAAAATGCAGAGTATTCACATAAAGCATACAATTTTGCCAGTGTATATTAATATATGTGCTGTGATTGTAGCAATTGCAGCTCTTCAGGAGAAATTCTCATTGGCATGAAAGCCTTCTGTGAAATCAAAGCATTGAAGTACATATTGAGCTCATGTTCACTCTCTTCCCTTCCAGAGGGAACACTCAAGTCCTAATAGAAATACCAGAGATCAACTGAAACAATTTAACATACCTGTTGCATGTGGATCTACTGCTTTCTGAAGTAACCAAAACTTTACACAGTGGCAGCACAAACTGAAATAAATTACATACTAAGGCCTTTTAATTTATCCAAATCCGCTTTTTACACTTGCCAAAGATGTACATCAATTTACTACTAGAAATACTGAAAAAGCATTCTCAGCATTAGAGTCCTGTTTCTCCTGTGGATGGACTGCCAGGAAAGAAGAACTCGGCACTTGGCCAAAGGAAGAATGAGACCAAGAACAGTCCAAGCACCCATTTAGTGGTTGAAGTGGTCAGAGCAGAACCCTGCAGGACTGGTGCACCAACCTACCCCAAATCAAACAAACTGCTGTAAAAGCACCAAATGTAGCTAATCACAAGAGAAATGGCTTTGAAGAAATGCAAGAAGTGCAGAGAACATAGACAAAATTTTTGTCTGGAACTGCAAGGTGAGGCTGAAAGAGACTATGCAAGTAGTTGTACAAGATGCAATAGGGAATGACCATGAAAGCAGTGGCCAGGGAGTACAAATACTGTGGTCACATGTGGTGAAAGAAGACACGTGTGACACACAGCAAAAGAGACACAAAATGGTTGGATCACTAAGTATTAGTAGGCCAAGATTACACATGGTATCTACAAATTTTGGTCTAGTTATTTTACAAGAGTAGAAAAGAGAGGGTAGTAGGGGCAGACATCACCTTTCTTCCTGGAAAATTGTTAAATTCCTCAAGACTCATTATTATTGAAATTGAGCTACTGACAACATCATGTAGTTAAACTCTGGGGAAACTGATAATAGAGAATTATAGTCTTAAACTTGGGCTCTGTTTTAAGATATAAATACACAGTGTTCAGAGTGGTATCTGACAAGTTACAAGCATTACATATTGAACCTGTTAATTAAGAGCATGATTCAGAAATCTTCAAATCCATTCACAGTTAGGCAATCAACATCAAGCTGTCCTTCCATTCTTGAATCAAGTGGTGCAAAAGAAATCTTAGTTGACACACATGAATTCATACACATTTACATCTACAAATGAAATTGTTCTGCCCTTCAGTGAAATATTTTCCTCTATTTACTAGAAAAAACATTGGAGACAAGTGCTTAGCTATCAGTAGGCCCTTCCAATACATATGTTGAAGGACATATGTTGCCTGCAAACACACATTTCATTCATTCATGCAGTTGTAAGAATAAAACACTCAAACAAGAACTTACCAAGGATTTTTACAGGGACATTTTTGTTAAAAGAGTGTGTTAAAAGGAATAGGAAGTAAATCAGATGCTGTAAACTTGATGCCTGAATTGAAACAAAAACTTAATTATGAATTTAAAGTGACAGCAATTGTGCAAACAGCATTAAAAACTTGGCTGAGAATGGGATGTGAACAAAGAAAATAATTTTAGTGATAGTTTTTAAAGATGCTGTATTTCATTAAAATAATCTGTAAGAACATTCAGATTTTTTTTCTTCTATTCCCTCCCAATACTAAGCAACTTCAAGATTTGCATCCAACTTTCCCATTCAGAAACAGAGCATCTTTAAAGAGATAAATCAGCATTAGCTTACTTTTCCGAAAATTCACGTTCAAAATGATGCATGCTCTATTGAAGACAGCAGAGAAAGAGAGAGGACACAAGTTAATCATCCAGTTCTCGTGTCAAAGTAAGAAAAACAGATACTGTTAGGTGAAAAGTTAGTACAGAAGTCAACACATTCTTACTCACTGACAAATATGAGGACAGCAGATTGCCTATTTCATATTACATTTATAACGCTTCATTCAATTCTAAAAAATGAACCACAATTTTCCATGCTCTAAGCATTATTATACTTGATCAACAAATACAACATACATGCTTTCAGTTGCACATGCCATAATTCAAGCTTTACAGGATTAAAGTGCATTTAGAGAGATTTAGCAAGAAATCTGCAGGAAGATTAGCCACAGAAGAGGAAATCCATTCAGTTCAAGGAACACTTCCTGCTGTATTAACACCTGTGTTCACACTTATGGCCAGAGACACTCAGGAAAAGCACTTCCTAAAGCATCCCAACTATTTTACAGGAAGGTGAGGGGCAGGAAAGATGCACCATATGGGTGCCAATGAAACATGTCACACTGAAGGATTCAGAACAACTGGCATAGAAAAAGATTAAGTACAACTCTTTCGTTATTCCTGCAGGGAAGTCCAGAGAAGCAAAAGTGACACCCTCCAAATCCTTCTCTGTTGAAAGAGATCTTGCTGTATCTTATGGGCTTATTTGATTTAGAAAATACTCAGTGAGATTTTAAATAACCCATACTACACTGTTCTGCATCCCTTTTGATCCTAGCCACTGCTCACAGCCACAAAGAAAATGAACAGATTTTCACAACAGAACCAAAGAATTGTGGGGGGGGAAGAACCACAATGGGAGAACATCAGAAACACAGGATGTTACATTAGAGTCACTTGCATGACCTAAACAATGCACTTCAAATATGTTGTTTCTTTTCATGGTATTGTTTTAACAGGATGTTTTGAGATGCCCCAGTTCCAACACAGCCATACCAAACCAGACACACAGACTGAAAGTCTCAATGCCTTTTTGAGAATCATCTCACCACACACACACCCATGAGTAATTACACACCCATGAGTAACTTTGGTATAGAGGTAAATATCCTTAGTAAGTAAAAGGAAATCAGAAGAGAGAAATGCACCTTACAGATGCATCACTTGTCACAAATAAAGTCCTACCATGGGACCAGTGTGTCTTTCCAGGAGGTAGCAATAGCATACTTGCTTAGAACACTTAAAACTGTAACACTACTGGTGAAAAAAAAAAATCTAGTTTTCTCTCAGAATTAATATCAGAAACTTCTTCTACAAATTCTACTCACAAAAACATTCCTGAAAATGTGACACTTGGTTTTACACCTCATATACAGCATCCAAACAGCATCCAGCTCACTAGGACACTTCCCAGTGTGAGGACAGGTAGGGCCACAAGCACCATGTCAGACAGGGCTGATCCCCACAATCATCACAGCACAAGATGACCAACAAACACACTGTGACAATATGGTTTGAACTGAGAAAGTTTTGAGCACGAACCTGAGCTATTTTGATCCACTTCTGCACATAAACCTGTATCCTATGCTTAAAACTTGAAAAAGCTTTCAACTAAGTTCCTATAAGTCCAAGCCAGAACATAACTAAACAGTAGTTTTATTGGGGGAAAAAAAATCCACTTTCTAAACATCTGTCTATTTTGGAGGCACATTTCAGCTACTTTCTTATTAAAGCCCAAGAACTGGCAACAAA
Source organism: Sialia sialis (assembly GCA_009812075.1). Classification (NCBI taxonomy): domain Eukaryota; kingdom Metazoa; phylum Chordata; class Aves; order Passeriformes; family Turdidae; genus Sialia; species Sialia sialis. Next base: position 11,845,240 of record VRYO01000638.1, on the reverse strand, counting down.
TTCTCCCGATCACAGTCAGTGCATCCAGAGAAGGGCACTGTTACTGTGCAACACTGACAGTCATTATCTTGCTTAGGCTATCTGGGAGAAGTTAGTTGCTACAATACACACTTCTCCTTCCTCTGCTTGAAGGAGAAATTACTAATTTGAATTTCAGCATGACTGATTTGAATTACATCACACAGACTGCAGTGTCCTTTGAAAGACTATCCACAGCAAAGACAAATTTGATTGCATTTGGTTAATGAGTTGTGCTGTGTATAAAGTTCCTGGGACTAGAAATCCTATGGCAAGAATCAGCATAAAAACCAGCAATGCCATGGGCTGCTTCCCCTCTAGAAATATATTCTGTTAACATATTTTGTTATTAATATTTGCCAGTGTTCCTCTTCCACTCATTCAGACTGAAGCATATCCACTACTGCTCAATAGTCAGATTTGTAATTAAACTTTCAGAGCATTTCTATTGCCCACTCAAGCAGATTCTTCACCACTTCCCACTCCTGTTTTAAACATTAGCAAAACTCTCTGCACAGCCAGCAAATTGAAAAACAGAAATGGCCAAAACCAATAAATACATTATGTTTACCCCAAATCAGTCTTGTTTCTGGACTTGTTTCTACCAACTCTACTGGGTTATCAATGGGGTGTAACAGAACTGGGGAGATTTATGAAGCTTAAACCACTGAACTTGTCACCCCCCCAAATTCCTGAAAATACGTCACAGCAGTACAGGGATGAAAAGAACAAAGAGACAAGGGATGAGCAAGCAGTATTTCAGAGTAAAGAGACCATTAACACCAGAACAAATGCCTACTGCAACATGAGGCCCAGAAAATGCCTGGAAAGTAGCAATGTGGGTAGGCCTGGAGTAATACAGACTTCAAAGCAAGCACATACACTCTGGGTAAATCATACCATGCATATCTCAAGAAAGGTTATAGTTATAAAAAGCTTTTCTGTGACCCTCAAAAGAGAGCACATGCCCACACTCAGGCTGCCACAAGGTAACTGTCATCTCAGTGTTCCATCCTTGAAAACCATCATGCCTTAATTGTCCTTGGGAACAACAGCACCACTGAGGGGCAGAGGGGAATTAAAAAACAACATATGAAAGATAAACACTGTAATGATTCTTGAACTTACCTGCAGTGGAGGGCGGGGTGGGGGATGATGGAGATGTTAAAGGGGAACTCGCCCCAGAGCCTGCTAAATAAAACAACAGTCAAGTAACTACAGCTGTGACATGGCAGTTCAACAAGGCAGGACAGAGGGCTGGAGGCAGGCAAACTTTATTGACTGAAAATCCAATCCTGCTTCCACATCTTGGAAAAGATTCCCATTCATAGCAAGAGTGGCTTTATAGTTATGAGAGAAGCCCCAAACACAGGAAATGCACTCAGTATTTCTCAGTGGGAAACATTTCTGTTGCTCAGGCTGTTGGATTTCAATATATAAATTCCGTTCTTCTTAAGAGTTGTGCCAATGCATGGGTGGCACCCCATGTCTCCTAAGACATGATTTTCAGTCAGTTGCTGTAGTCTACAACAAGCTGCTTTTGGACACATTTTAGCCAAGCAAATCAAGTCTGGTAATCTGTTCCATAGTACCAAGCAGGTCTTTTAACTAAATGAAAACTTGTCAAAGTCTCAGTTGTTTTAAAATTTGGCACTGAAGCAACAATTTAAAACATAATTTTCTCATTCATCTTAACACCTTACTATGTAATACAAATCACCAGAGAGTCTCCCTGAAGACTGCATTATTTGATGGCCCAAGTAATAGATACTGTTGTTATTTAACTCAAATATCAAACAAAATGAAGAGACTGATTTTTTATTTTTTTTAGGTATGGGGCACAGAAGTGAGAAGACATTACTTTAAATTAGGCAGCTGAAAATATAACATCAACAATATTTTTAAGCCCTCAATTTACTTATTATTAAATACCCAAAACAGTGATACCAAACTTTGGTAGTCAAATATGTAAAGTGTTGGTAATCCCAAATCTTTTCAGACAGAAAATTACACTAATAACAATAAACCCCTGAAACAGCTGTGAAGAAGCAAATTCCTCTCTCTGTAGTTACCTGAGTTATTTGAGTTGCTGTATTTGGCTGAGTGTTCTTCCCCACTTTCATTGGCAGAGCGTTTTGACTTCTTTTAAAGGGAGAAGAGGAAACAGAAGATAGGAATGAATAATCACTTTCTATGATAAGGATTGAACAGACACACAGATTTGTAACAGCCATCCACTGTATCACACAGTATTTTTCATTGCTCTTGCTATGCCAGGACAAGCTGATGTGGTTACAAGAGCAGCAAGGCTGTTCTGGGCTCAAATCTCTCTCACCAGGCACCAGGGAACTCCAGTGCCCTCTGACCACAAGGGAAAGGATGAAAACTGACACACACACCCCTCCCCTGGAAAGAAGGGCAATGCAGACAGTGCTGCAGAGCAGACTGAAACAGGCACCAACACCTCCCTGGGAGGGGGACAGAACAGAGCAGAGCAGCTCATCTGGGTATGAGCTGTTAACCAAGACTGGCTTCATCCAGCAACCTCAGACAGGTTGCACCAATATGCAAGTCAGCTACCACTGAAACTTTTTAGTAAATCTATTCCTTAGCTGAAGAAGTGAAAACAAGCAGGAAGTAGTGCAGAAAAACACAGGAAAGAGCAGAGTACCTGTGGCTAAACCTGTGCATGGTAAATATTACAAAAAGAAACACATCTTCTGTGGGAGAAATCTATTTAAAGATTGCTTACTTTTCGTGCCAAGATCTTCCTTTTCTTTTTTTCTTCTTCAGAGCCATGATGAGATTGAGCTCTTGTCAGTCTTCTGTGCTGGTGAATCTTCAAAATTAAGGAAAAAGTAGAAAAACATCATATTAAGATCTTAAATGTCTGAAAACAACATTTGGGCTACAAGAATATACACTGTAGTCACTTTGCATGTTTGGATTTCCTTTTTTGCTTCTAGTTTTTCCTTTACTGTTTCTGGAAGAGGATGGAGATTTGTTCTGAAGTTAAAATGATCCTGTAACTTGGGAGCCACTACCTGTGAAACTGTACCTCTTAAAATAGTGAAATGCCACACACTCAACAGCTGTTACACAACTTCTCATATTGCATTTTTGGGAAAGCAAATCTGTTGGTGAAAGCCTTTATTACTCAAATTCACTTTACAGTAAAAACTCACTTTCTGCATGTAAAAGTAATGAGGAAATGAAATGTCTGTAGGAAATAAAGAAATGCAGACATTACCAATTTCTGTTCTTCTGTTAATCGCTTTTCTATGCATTCCTTGGAGATTTTCAATGCCTCTTTTAGCTTAGTAGGAATCTAATAGAGAATGGGGAACAAAATCATAGCACAAAATGTGACAAAGGAAAACACAACTTTAGAGATCAAAACTCAGCATTCATCTGATCACATTTCCCATCTATAGCCCCAAGATGTGACACTATTCCTTTAGTGAAACAGATACATGTTTTTCAACTCCAAATCTAGCTACAGATCAGCAGGGACAAAAACACCAAACCCTGGCAGGGATACTAAAGGCAAGGACAGATATCTGCTTTGAGACTCCAGTCACATTCCCCAATTTCTATGAGGCTGACAACACAAGACACAGGGCACTTATCCTCCAAGAGAAGTGCTCTGGGGCAGCTCCCCAGTGGGACCAGCCCCTGAAATGCCCCAGTGCTGGAGCTGGCAGCAAGGTGCTGATGGTCTCAGGTAGCAAAATCAGCTTCCACAGGTGTTTGCCTCGTGTTTCCTCTCACTGCAAGGCACCTGCATGGCTCAGAGCCTCTGCTCAGACAGAGCATCAGTTACACAAATGGGCTCCAGTTCAGCAGCTGCTCTTGAACACCCCTGGGTCACACCATGCTCCCCTCCAAGACGTGGTACAATGTTCTCAGGGACAGAGGCAAATAAAGCCAGCTCTCCTCGACCCCCTCTGTCAACTAATATGTAGCTACCCACATCCTGGAAGTTCCATAAACATCACCAAATCAGGGTTCAGCTCTACCTTAAACTGTGGTTTCTCAGAGTTTGTTAGCAGGACGTCACTGAATAATCTGTGAGTTGATAAAACAAAAGAAAAAAGAGGAATATTATTCCCAACACACAGGTAAAACCAGAATGAGAATACTATGGTACTGTTCTCTTAAAACACCCTTTCTCCTTTTGCTTCTCTGTCCTCAACCTTTGGCCACAGGTTTCTGTGTACTACTTTTTATTTTCTAAGCACTGCTGTAAAATTAGCAGCACCCAACCCTCAGAATGTAGCCACTACTGAGAAAACTGGTTTGTGTGAGCTATTTTGAAAGTGGATAGAACAGGTACAGTTATCAAAGGCAGAGAAGGGTTCCCCCCGCAAAAAAAAAAACAAAACCTTTTCCTTAAAAGTATATGTATTCTTTATTTACAAAAAAAATCCAGGGACTTTATTTTAAATTTCACCTGAACAAAATCATTGCTCTTGTTAAAAAAACTTCTCTTAGCATGACCCTGGTCTTAGCATTAACAAGGAGCATGTGAAAAATCAAGTGAACTTAGCATTTGAAAATATCTGCATTCTTGCCTGTCCTCTACAACAGGCAACTAAAGCAAATATTGTAATATTTTGCTCTCCCCTCTATGGTATCAGCAGAAACACCATAAATGATTAATCCTTTTGCATCCAAAACAAAGACACTAGAGGGCAATAGTAGTCTGAAAATAAATTAGTCCATTTCAAGATACTCTGTCCTGGAGAATATACTAGAAAACTGTCACAGATAGACCTCAGTCCTGGCTCCAAGATAAATACTTCTGAGTTGCTGTTCACTATGCAAAATTATCACAGGCTTGTACTAGAGGAAACAAATTCACATCTAGAATCAAGCTAAGGAGAATGAAAAATTCAGAAATAAAGCAGATTTTAAAATACTTCCAAAAATCCATGAAAGTTCATCCTTGTTTACAGGACTTTCTGACCCTTTCAAATTACATGTTCTTATGTTTATAATAAATAGATATTTAAATTACATTAATTGCTTTAAATTACATTAATTGCATTGCATATCTATGCAAAACACTTTTGTAAAGAGTATTGGTATGAGGGGGATGTGATATAATATCTTACAAATGCAGCTGGGCATAGATTGTTTATTCAACATCTTTAAACACCTGTATATTTCTGTATTCACAGAGTGCTCCTATAGTATTTCTCCCATGGGGAGGAGAAGAAGGAATTGAAGGCTGCAGTGACTCTTCCCAACCAGGAAATTTGAACCTCAGAGCAGGCTCCAAATGCACTGCAATCTGTGCTGTGAGATCAGATCCAGATTTAGGTATGGACAATCTCCCATTTAGGAGGCCCCAGCTACAGCATCTCACGTTAAGAAACAATAAAAGAACCTCCCAAGAGAACTGTGGTTCCATGCTCAGTGTGCTGGTGACATGGCACAGCGTGGGGACAGCAATTTCCCTGGAATGCTGTGCCCTAACTGCAGGCAGGGTGGCACTGCAGACAGGTGTGGTCCCCACTCAGCAGCTCCCTTTCTGCATCTTGGCTTACCCCCATGCCTGCCCTCACCCCTTCACTGCTTACTTGGAGGGCAGTCTGTAAAGAAATTCATTCTGTTTATGCTTCAGAGAATCCCTAAGCCAGTCCGGCAAGAAACCAGACAGAACTTCCACACTACATTTCATACCCAGAGCAGGTCCAAATATCACTGCTGAGCAAAGCAAGCAATGTATTTCACCAGTCCTAAGTGAACTGATAGCAAAATCTGCTGATGTAGGTCTGAAGGGGACATGCAAAGACTCCTTATTCTAAATCCTTTAAATCAATCTGTACATGATCTCAATCATGCTTACATCTCTCTAATGGCTGGATTAATTCAAACCATGCTAAGCACAGTGCATATGTAATAGCTCCAACACATCAAGAGACAAAGCAACTTTAAACACATTTTAACACAGGATGGGTTCTATAAAGCCTATCAAGCTTCACAGAGGACACATCCCTCACAACAAGCAGCAAACCTTTCTAAAGAGGAACAAGAGCAGAAAGTTTCTTCCTCCTAAAATAATTAAAAACATTGCTATGACCATAAATGAATATTAAACAAGCGGAACAGGACTTACGGCATCTGTAAGAGCCGTGAGACAGTTGGCATCCCATTCTTCAGAGCTTCACAAGTCAGAATGGACTCCAACACTGACACTACCAAAGAAAGAATAAGAATGAACACATTTTTGCACAGCAGGATAGCAAATGATTTAGAACAAACGTTTAGCCCTGCTGTGTGATGCTCCCCTAAGTATTGCATCAACCAAGCAGTGATGAAGCTCTGTGGCATGTGGTTTTTATTATAGCATTACTATTACACATAGAAGATTTTCAAGAATGTTAGACATGAGGCAAGGGAATCCAGGCATCTCATTACTTGCTAAACACTGCTTTATCACTCGGCTAACAAAGTTTTATTCATGCACTACATATATTTCATGAAGAACACATTTTCTATTTGACCAAATTACTAATTCTTTCTGGTCACAGGGTGCAAAGATCTCAGGCTGTTATTTCACAGCACTTCAGCTTACATAAAATCTAAGAGTGTAGCCAGGCAGCAGTGACCGAGATGTTCTGCACTGCATACTAACCAACAAACACTGATGGAGCAGGGGGGAAGCTCTCCACTGGAATCGTGTCTGGAGGTCTCCCATAGGTCATTTCATACAGTAAGTGTCCAAAGCAATGAACATCAACTCCCTCTAAAGTCTGTGGGGGAGAAAAAAAATAGAACCACAACTTGTTAGTTTTTCACAATGGTTAACCCAGTGATCTTGCATGAAAAGACAGAAAAGAGGAACCATTAAGGCAGTTCCTAACCATAACCATTTCCCTGCATAACTGTAGCTCAGATGAAATCATGCTACAAGCTAAAACAGCCTCTGTTGTCTTTCTGTACGAGACGGTACAAATGGGAGAGCGATGTAGTCAAGTTCTGTAAAAATGTGTGAAGTAGTAAACTCTTCACAAAGCAGTTTAGAGATCTACACACCAACAGAAGTCCCAACCAAACACACTTTCCTAGCTAAGTCAACAGCAAAGGATGAGATTCATAAAATGACCAGCTGTCATTTCACAGGGAAGTAGATTAAAAGACAGGAAAAAATGTATACCAGACAAACCTAGGAGAGTCTCTTTTGCTCCTCCTTAGGTTTGTGCAAGCTGTACATGCATGCTGAGCTCCCAGACAGCGTATGTCAAAGACTTCCAAATTAGGTTTAAACAGAAGAGACTCCTCTTACTGCAAGAGGCTTTGATGGCACTCACACATTTGGACTAACCATGAACTTGTGAATGTTTCTTTGACAACACAGTAGAACTTGTTAAGCAAGGTCAGCAAGCAGTTCTCTCATGATCCTGCACAGAATTTTTTATACTGAGAGCCTAAATGCAGGGAAAGATGTTGCTGCAACAGGATAAATTTGTTTTCATATTTTTGCAGTAAGGTAAATGTTTGTTTTGCAAGCCTGCAGTCAAACAGGCACACCTCAAACAAATAAAAATAACCTTTGCATAGTTAGAAATCTGCAAGCATCTGATCAATTTTCAGAGTCTCCCCCAAAGACAAGGCTGATTATTGCTCCCAGCTAGGCAGAAGTAAATAGCTGTGCACACTGTACAGACATACAAGTGAAACTGCAGTAGACAATATGCAAATTCCTATGAAATACAGACCAGGGTGGAAAGAGATCCTAAAACAACTGCATTTCACCTCTATTTGTGCTGGCTCAAAACACCCACTTGCACTCCCCTTCTACCTGCTTACCTTTGGCCTCTGCCTCACTGCTGTGTGCTGCAACCAAACTGCTGTGCAGCCAGATAGAGATTTGGAGGAAGCAGAAAAGTGATTTGATGGAGCAAAGCTCAGATTTTGTAAAAAATGGGGCATGAGAAAGGTTTTCTCATTTCAGTTCTCCACAAACAAAGGCTGAGAATAAAGATTTGCATAAGAGTCAGATAAATTCCTTGCCTGAACCTTACATTAATTTTCCGAAACTGTGAAAAGTATGATCGATAAAATGATGGAAGTCCCAATAAGGAATTTTCTAGATCCAGCAACTTGCAGGTATCCCCATCCAGCATCACATTGGCAGAGTGAAGATGGCCATAAGGAAATCCTTTCTCATGGAGGAATTTTAATACCTGAAAAAAATCCAATAGAGAAGCATTATCACAAGATGCTCTGATGATCTCAAGATCATAAGATCATCAACTTAAATGCTCCAATACTAAAGCAGGCACATAATAAATGAGGCCCTCATTTGGAATGCTCACTCAACTTGATCTTCTACCTACATCCTCTCTGGCTGACTATTCATTCCCATTTCACTGGTAGCACTTTTCACAAAACAATATTTGATGCTGATCCTCAAAGCAGGCTTATGGACACCTCCCAAAGAGATCTGGAAACTAAAATTTAAAATTCTACTGAATATGATAGTTTGAGTAAAAAAAAAAAATAAACTAAAACACACTAACAACCATGAACTTATGGCATATGTTCTACAGGATATGAGTAACATCTTCTCCTTTTCTCACAAGGTAAAGACTATATTATCACCTCTCTCCCATTTACCACACACACCAACTGCATTTTTTGGGGGGGTCATAAATGGTCTCACACAAATGTATCTAAATTCAACTCAGCAGCATATATCAATTTACATTTAGCTTTGAAATCTGCTGCTGATATAAAGCCTGTGTGCTAAAAAGTTTGTCTGCTTTCTGCAGTTAGACCAGTTGGCTTCCAAAAAAAAAAATAAAATCAAAAGAGCTGGTAAATAAAGAAAAAAAAATTACCTCTAATATTTGCCTTCCATATGTTTTTATTTGCTGAAGTTCAAGACCTTGAATTTTTTTAGGATTGCAATACTTCTTCAGGAATGGGTCTTTTGGCTTTGCCTTTAAAAGAAACACACATATCAAATATCATGCCCAGAAAATTCACTATTTGTCTTAGTTTGCTTAGAAATTGATGGCAAACACTTATATAAAATACATCTATGATCATTCCAGCATGTTCTGCCATTTGAGTTGGGGGTAGGGGGAAGATGTTACCTTATAAATAAGGTCCTTTAGTGTCCCTTTTTCACTGAATGGTCTAATAACCAGCGCTGAAGATTCGTTGGCAGTGGCAAAAGTGATTTTGTAAATATAGGGATGCTACCAAAAGAAGAAACCGCAGGTAAATTTTAAGTGATGGATTTTTTAAAATAATTTGTTTTCAATTCATAAGTAAGAAATGATCAGCCTGAATTGTATATTAAAGTAGTAAATTGGATTCTGTCAGTGATATGGAATAACTTAAGTTATTCAGTCTTAACCTGGAGTAAATGCAAAGAAAACTTCACAAAAAGACATTATTCAATTAACATATAAATTAAAAACAAAACAAAACAAAACAACTATTTCAGCCAATCTTTCACATATTTAACATCCTTAAAGAGCGACTCCAGAGACTCCTTTTGGAGTCAAATGCCAGTTTTTCAGGCAGAGATGTCTACTGGATTTATGACATGGCATTTCACAGGAGCTTAAATTGTACACACTCTATTGCAGCTCTACTAAGATGCTCCTGTCTTGAGTCCAAACAACTAAAAAAAATTATATACATTGCACTGCCTCATCCTCTGCTGCCTGCTCACGGGTTAGCAATTACACCTAAGCAGAACCTAACAGCCAAAAGGTGTTGAGGAGATCTCACAGTACTGCACAAAGAAGAAATGAAATCAAATCAACCACAACACTGAATCTCCTGTAATAATCCTGCAGGATAATTATTTGTGCTGAGAACCTGTTGCCTCACAGTATATGAGAAATTTAATTAAAAGGTTTCCAACCCTTTAATGAAAGCAGCTCTAAAATTACAAACTATGCCAACTAGGCTACATGTGCTTTTCCAAGATTAGTTCTTGATACACACCTAGCTAGCACAATTTAAAAATCTTCAGTACTCACAGAACAAGAAGAAAGAAGTTTCACAGCATACTGTAAGTCTCTGTCAGACAAGTATTTATCGGGGCCAAGATCAGCCTGGAAGTAAACAGGAAAATAATGGAATTATAATATATGTTACATTTCATAAAGAAAATATGATCAGTGTTCTACCCTGGCAAATCAGAACAGTTGTTTGAAGGCATATTTTGAAGAGCAAGCACGGAAATGAAAGCACATACAAAATGAAGCCTGAAGAGGATGAATAAGGCCCTGGTTTTGCAATACAAACAGTCTGAATAACTAAGTATTACTGCCTCTTTCCTCCCACAGACCTGACATGCATTACTACCACTGAATGAACTTCGCCAACCCTAAACTGGGGGACTGTGTACATTAGGAACTGATAAGGCACCGTCTTCCTCTGCAGCAAGAAAAACATCCCTCCTCCCACAGGCTTTAGTGACCTCCACTCTCCAGTGAAGTTTCACAAACAGTTGTGCTCATACAATTAACAGGACAACACATTTCAGGACAGGAGCAAAAGCAACTGTTGTTAAAGGAACAATTTGTGCCCCTCTCACCTATTAGTTTGTCAGCACAACTAAAGATCTGAGTAGGAAAACCCCTGACTTCAAAAAGGTTAATCTCATTATTTTCTATGAGCAAATTTGTATTATGGACAACAACCACATCACTACAACTAAAGAATCCTGAGGTGCAGGTTTGGGAACAAACAACCAGGTACAGGAACTTCCAAAGTGGATTTGCCACCAGAGGAAAGAAATACAAGAAATTCACACCACACATCCACCTAAGGGCTTCCAAAGCTTTCTCAAAGCCTGAGCTCTTCGATCTCTCTCTGCATCACTCACACATGGCAGTCAAAACCAAACTTTGAGTGAAATTGAGAAAAACTTAAGTATGAAATTAAAGCATAGATACCCAGCTTAACACTAGCCGTTCCTTTGGTTGATTCTTAATTTTCATTAAGAAATATTTCTTACGTATTCGCCAACCTACAAAAAAAGTAGAGAAAAAAGTCAGCAGTGGCTTTAATTAAACACTGCTAAATCACACAGCTTACAGGCAGCACAAGGTCTGTAAGCAAAGACAATATTGTAATCTTAGGACAACTCATACAGTTGGGAAAAAAATCAGGTAAATTTTCATGCACAAATGCCCTTCTTACCTATATCTTTTAATGGTTCAGCTACTTCCCACTTTGGCTCTGATCGGAAGAACATGGAAACATGCTGTAAGGCAATTTCTGGAAAGAAAAAAGGAGACAGAGGAAGAAAAAGCAGAAAAAATTTGAATGTTTTTGAGACACTATATAATGTAATTATCCACATATGAGGCAAGGTTCAATGCCAAAAGGAAGCCTTCAGGAATACAGAGTAAAAGTCAGCAAAATCAATTCAAAAGGTAATCAGATAAAAACACAGTTAGAGGGCATTTGAATTTTTAACCTGGTAACTCAAATCCAGAGAGAAAACAGAGAAAGCACTGCTTGGAAAACTTATTTACCAATCTCCATCCTATCTGTACTGGATCTACATTTTCAAGTCTAAATCACAGCTCAGATTTCCTGCACTAGGCCTACATAACATCAGAATATCAAGTGTTTCTGCTACATCTGTAAAAGTGCTTTTATCTCTTTGACATCCATCTATGTTGCTATTACTAAGTGTAGTTAATGTAAACTAATTAGTTCTGTTTCACTATACATTATTATGCCCCTTTCTGTGCAGGCAGAGGTATTTGGCCTGCTATCAAGAGTCTTCATACATTTTGGGGGCCAAAGAGGAGGACACCCATCTGGTTAGTGAATTCTCCCACAGCTGGGAACACAACTGGTTTATTCATGAAGTGACTTAAAGGGAAATCTCAATGAGAAGTGGGGGAGGGGGGAAGAGAATCATGCTAAAAAGGAATTTTCCCTAATATGGCACAGAAACATAGCAAAAAGGCAAGGATGTGCTGGTCTCTCTGCATTGTGTCTTATTTATTTAGAAATGCTAGAAAAAAAAATGTGTAATAAATATCATCTCTCCAGTATTTAAGAAATGACAAACTGATGGTATCCCTAAAAAACACAGGCAATGAAATGTGTCACCAGCTTCCCAGCAACTTGCAGGAAAAACAATCTTGATGAAAGTGCTCAAAATTAACACAGAAGTCACAACACCTCCTTGAGAATTTAAATTGCTTGCTCAGCATTAGCCAGACAAACTGCATTCTTAAAGAGTTACTAATAATTTACAACTCCTGCAGAGCTTATTATATTGGGAAATGTTCATTGCACTTTGAAGCTGAAGACACAAAAATGTTACATAAAAGGAGAGAAAAAAAGACAAGTGAAAAGGAAGCAGTGAGTTCCTGCTTCAGTAGGCTCTGCTTCTAAGAAAACAAGCTTTGCATTTTGCAGAGAGTTGCTTTGCCTATGAACTAAATTTGTGGAGTGAGTTTCATCACTAAGAGGAAGCTTTTTCAGTCTGTAAGACAAATATTTATTGATATCCAATGGCTGAAGCTGAAGTAAGACAAATTCAAAGAAGAAACAGTTATTAATGAAGAAACTGATCACTGGGATATCATTCAAAGGAGTGCAGCAACTTTCCAGTAACTGTGGGAAGAGGATGCCTGGATTAGTCTAGCCTTGAAAAAGTACTCAACCCAGCTCAAAAAAATTTGTTCTTGAAGTCTCATACCCCAAAGCAAGGGCAGGAGCTGGAAAAGATAACTACAATTCTTGGAAGATTCAGTGTTCAGAAAATGGGCTGTTTTAACAGAACACTAAGCTGACAAACTCAACTCCACCTTACACTCTGACAGACAAATTATCTCCCAAGAGCAACTCTCTTCATTTATTATGAATTGTGAAAAGTAGATGTCACTCTCACCAACCCCTCTCCTCCAAGTTCTGCTTATACAGATCTTGACCCTCTTCACTCCTCTGTGAAACAATTCAAATATTTATATTTGACAATCCCAGCAGGATCCATGCACAGAGCTGCAGAAGTATTATCATAAATAATCACATGGACAGTATGATAATATTGAAGATTGTTCCCCCCATGCCTCAGTGTAGATCCTGGCCAGCGTTCACAGAAGATACACAGCACATGATGAAGTCAAGGTGAAGCACAGTTTTGTCTTTTCTACTTACCAGTGTAATTTACAGAATAGCTGTTTGGGTCCAAGAATTTCTTTACCAGTTCACAGTTAGACAGTATGTGATGGGTAGTGATTACATCCAGATAGGCCTGGAGTCCCTTCTGTCTTTCAGCGACGAATTCACGCTCCATATTTCCAATCAACTTTTTTGGAGGAAGAGGTAGACTTAGAGTTGAGATCTTAAAAAGAGAGGAAAAATTACTGACCTTGTTCTCAAAATGCCTCAAGGATATAAAACTAGCAAGCCAGAAAGCAAAAGTCTCTCAGCAGCAAGCTAACTGCTGGATAACTCTTTTTGCACTGTGTACGTACAAGATTTTCTATTTTTCCTAAGCACCATCATCAGTCAGATGACAGCTTGCATCCCACTGCGCAGAGATCAGTAAGTGGAACAACAATGAAAGTACAAGGAGACAAATTTTTGCTAGTGAGTCATACATTTAAGATCACTACCCAATACCTTCAGATACTAAATGGCTACAGTTTTCAGCCAGATTCTTTCTATGATGTATTTCTGCCACAGCACAAAAACAATTCACACCTCCTCATTTTTTCTGGGTAAGATTTATACTTTCTTATTTAATCAAGTGCAGATTAGTAACTTTCCTCTGCCTCTATGTATTTGTAGGTAATGTAAAGCCCTTTCTGTTAGTATTTTAAATATGGTGCAGATTTACATTTTATCTTCTGAATTTGTTCCTCTACATTTTTTTAACATCTATCTATACATCTTCCAACCCAAAAATAGCTGCAATATACCAGGGGATGTACACTAATTGCTTTATACTGTTACAAGAGATCCAAAACTTCGGGAAAAAAGTCAGAGAAATCCTTCAAAATAGGACAATTAAAAAAACTCAAAGCCTTGTGTAAATCAGATCAAAGAGATCATCTTTAGTGTTTAGATTCAATTACATCATTGAATTGCCAGAATACATTTTTCGTGTTGTTAACACATCATTGTCCTGCAGATCAAAGCACCTGCCTTGGGTAAGCTGAACCTCCATGGGAGTTATCTTTAAGAACTGTGTGTTGCAGGAATCAATTACACTAGATGCAATAACCTCATTTCTAAAGCCAACAGCTCACCAGGGAGAAGACTGGGACTTTTGGTGTTGGAACAACTTTCATTTTAACCAGCAGAAAAAGTAACGGATTAGTTCAACAAACTAATTGTAGCATTCCCCTTCCTTTCTACCGCCTTCATTTGAACACTGGAGCTGTCCCCTGCTAACTTTAGCACTTCTCGTTTTCTGACTTCGAATTACAAACTGAAAAAGAACCATAACTATGTCTGAATTATAGAAGCTGCTAATAAAAGCCAGGAAAAAAACCAAAAGCAGCCATGTATCACTTACAGCCAGTAATTCACCAAGTAAGTTTTAGCACCAGAGGCAAAATGAACTTTCCTTTGGCAGACTGCTCATTTCAATTCAAAACTGAGTGTCTAAACAAGAACTAAATCTTTTCCTACTATTACTCACTTAAAAAGCATGTCAAATCATCACCTTTACCATCTTGACCTGACAGCTAGCTTCCATCAGAGAAACTGACTCTAATTCACATGTTTTCCAACCACTATTATTTGTTTTAAAACTTATAAATCAGACTTCTACTATTTTTCAGCAGAAAGCAACATTCAGGCTGGGGTTTTTGTAGCAATCTGCCAAAACACACAGCACAGCACAGCAAGAACACTCCACCACAGAAGAACACCTCACAGAGGGTCTGACCCTGCAAAGACCTCACATGCTTTCAGACCCTGCTTGTCAGTGGCCCCAGCTCACCACTGGAGCCAGGATGGGCTTTGCCACGAACAACCTGGGAATTAACATTCTTATCTTCAAACCACAGCCTGCTCAGGAATGTCTGTTCAAAAGCTGCAATAAAATGCTTCACAAAAGCCAGATATCTTGCTGTGAATTCCAGTACTTCCAGTACCAGCACTTCACTTGACAAAACACAACAGCCAATGATCTCCACTGATCTCTGTCAAGTAAGTGCAGAGGAAGAAATGCAGAACCAACTGGAAGATTTTTCAATCTGGTACAACTGAGAGCTCAGGGAACCTGTCTTTAAACTATCTGATAAAAATCAGGGTCACATATATACACTTCATTATTTTCCAAAGTATTTAGCAGGACTGCATTCCCTAGCCTAGACAATTTTGAAATTCTCCATCCTTACTATTATCACATAGGTAGTACCAGATTAAGAAGAGAAAATTTGCATTCCAACTCAACTGCAGCTGTGCTCAAACACACCCACACAAACACAGAGGTCAAGTATGCCACAAGAACTTGGAGACTTGGTCTTTACACTCAAAAGAAGCTCCAGCAGTTCTTCCAGCAAATTTTTAGTTTTGAAAGAAAAAGATTAGGGTTTGGCATCTACTTATTTCTTCGGAGTTTTGTTTGTTTATTCTAATTTCAATATACATAAGATGAGAGCTTAAAGAGTTTTAAAACATGTCATGGGACTTGAATATTGTGATGAAATATGGTTGCTTAGAGTTTTGGATGGAAACATCTGAGAAGCCTTATGTTGTCTTAATGGATGAGGAAAGTTCAGCTCCAGCATCACAAAGAGTAATTTAAAAAAACTCTGAAAGAGTGGGAGAAAAGAGCCACTGGAGGAGACCAAGTGCTAAAGCACATGGCCTGCTAATTTAGCCACCCTGTCATATCCTCTCATTAAAGTTAGGGGTACATTTTGATAATTCTTTTTAATGTTTTCCAATCATCCAAGCAGCTGACATTTTTTTTCTGGATCTTAGTCTCATTTCAAATTTCCCCTTTGTCCCACTCTGCAAAGTTGGTGTCAAATAATTTCCTGGACCCTCCACTTTTATCATTCACCTCTATTTCAGATACAAAGGCTTTTTTTTTCCCTAAACTACATCATACATAACCTATCACCTTCACTTTATAGATTTTCCACATAGGCCTAATTTTGCAGTACCTGTCATTTCTGAGTTTAAAGTCTTAAAGGTCCATTGCCTTCTCTACTAAAGCTGCCTCATTTGAAAGGTAAATGAGAAGGCAACAAAGCCTTTTCATGCCCTTAACACTTTCTATTCCCTTATGGTTAAGAGGAGCTTGTTACAGGTGGCAGCAAAGTGAACGCTTCCTTCTTTTTAAAACTTGGACAATTTTTTTTCTCTGAGATCTCTATCAAAACTATGTTCAAGACTACAATGACCCCAAGGTACTCTGATGCCTAGTACCATCTCACCCTTGTGTTCCCATGGGTGTTTGTCTAATTTTAAATCTTGGATGCCTCTGGAGCAGGAGACACCTCTGTACTGCATTTATTCAGCACACCACAGAGAAGGTTTCTAGGTCATGATAGAAGTCCCAACGTGCTACTGCACATTTAACAGAATAATTCCACAAGACAACCATCCTGTATCTGCTGAATTATGACTGATTTGCCCCCATCCACCTGCAGCAGAGGAAGCAGTTACAGTGGGCTCTCAGAGCACCCAGATCAACACCCTTACAGGGCTTTCCTCTCCAAGGTGCATCAAGCAGATAGTTAATTTGATTTGGGAAGAGGGAGGAAGTGAAAGCAGTATTAAGCTCTTTAATTAATGAAATGCTTAACAAGGGAAAAAAATTTTAGTCACTAAAAATCTATCCTCAAATCATGTCATTCACTTTTTATCTTGTTTGCCCAGTATGGAAATCTCAAGTAATAAGTTTGTCTCCTGTAGATGTTAATCACTGCTGCTTCCCCCCTGTCCCCAAACACACTCGCATAGTCTGCTTTTTTCCCACACAAACTAAAAAGAAATAATTGTCCTAAAAAGCAGAGGAAAACACACAGTAAGTCCAGTGTCTGACCAAGGAACACTCCTCAGCGCCACAGAAAACCATCACAGGAGAAGCAGCATCTGGTAGGGCTTTTAGATGAATATAAATAATGAGACACATAGCACTTCAGTGCTGAATTTATAAGGTTGGTATGTGCCTTGGCTTTCTCCAAATCAAAGGAGGAACAAATAAAAACACATAAAACCGGAACAAGTCACAGGACTGAAGGGAAAGATTCAGTATCTGCCAATTTCCTCCATTTCTATATAAACTGATCCTGTTGATGCTAAAATTCTAATTTTACAAGAGAAAATTTAAGGGTGAATAAGTACATATTTGGGATACATTTGAAGTCACAGTTTCTGTTTACAGTTGTGCAAATTGTTTTTTTTTCCTTATCAAGATTTTTAATATATTCTTCTAATGACATTTTTTATTTATATATGAAAAGTGAAAATTACCTGCAGGCTGTTATTCAATAAGTCAAAGTCACTATATCGCCTCACAATCTGTAAAATAAAAGACAAAGTTCAGGAAAGAAATTACTTTTTCCATTAGCATTTGAGTCCTCAAAATCCCATCAGAGAAAAGTAATTCCCATTTACAATCATCTTCTTTTGCAATTTTTGTGTAAATGCCTAACTGCTGGGTTTAGATCACGTTGCCAGAGAGCAGAAAAGAGTTTTTAATCACAACTCGATCAGACAGAAAACGCATTTCTAAAAATTATCTCGAAACAGTATTTGTGAGCACAGCTGTCTGCAAACAAGGCATTTTTGCCACATTAGATGTAACAACTTTTCATACTCATCTTCTTTACTACCTCTTGGTTTCATTGGTCTTGTATCAGCAGAGCTGGGATTTTAGCACTGAGAAAGGCAAACTGGCAGTTGAGATTTTAAAATTATGGTTGTACCAACAAATAGTGGAAACACATGACAGGCATTTCTCCTGGAATATTCAGAATAGCAGCAGACAATATGCCTTCTGTAGCTGGCAGCAATACTATTTTCTCTTAGTTTTGACCAAAAGAATTCAAGCACTTCATGTTCTCAATTCCAAATCATCATTTCTCTTT
Source organism: Sialia sialis (assembly GCA_009812075.1). NCBI lineage: Eukaryota > Metazoa > Chordata > Aves > Passeriformes > Turdidae > Sialia > Sialia sialis. The sequence goes on along the minus strand of VRYO01000638.1, from coordinate 11,827,163 downwards.
CCAGTTCAAATTTCAAAAGCTAGGAATAGGCAATTTTCAAACTCTTCCTAAAAGAAGAATCCTGGGTACATGAACTACAACTTAAGAAATTACCTGCCAACTGTTTTCTGTTGAAACTCCTCTCTGGACACGAATTATGTACTCCTAATAAAAAGAAAAAATCATTAGAAATGAGAAACTAATGAGCTGAAGAAAGTTATTAGACACTTCTTCAAAAATGGCAACTAACACTCAAACGCAGAAAATTCAGATCCAGCACTCTGGGTAAGTTCAGAGCTGGGTTTGCTCAGACCCATCCCTAACAGTTGTTCCACTCTGCTTTCCCTGCATAGAAGACAAGGAGAATTCCAGGAGCTTGCACACCTGTGGAGCACTTGAGCAGTTTAGTTTAGGTACAGAAAACACCAGCAAAAGCAAACTCAGCACACATCTCTACCCACAACAGCTGAAGAAACCTCTCTCTCCTCACCTCCAATATCTAACAAGTACCCCCAGGAATTATTGCCACCACCATAATATAGCAAAAGACCAGTAAATACCCACAGCTGCACAGCCTCTCATTATTTTTGTACTAGAAAGGTTACCACAAGAGCTTTGGAATGTGCTTGAGTAACTAGAACATATCTGTTTCTCATAATGCTAATTCTTCATTTATAATGCATACTTAATGTTAAATATTTCAATATTAGGTACGCAGATATATCTAAATCTCAGTGAGCCACTTCTAATTTTAAGAATTAATTATTCTCCCACCCCAATTACATTCACCAATCATAATTATTTTCAGTTTCTTCATTTCAGGTACTGGGAAGTGTTTTCTGGTTTTGAAATTTGCCATCTGAACCTCACAGAACTAACTCCCTTCTTTCAAATGAAATTAAACTAAAAGCTGTTACACCGAAAAACATAAATATACCATTGGATGCAAAAAAAAAGTGTGCCATATCAGAGAATCCCTCCACAGATTTAAATTCTCATTTAACATCTACAAGTAAGCAGTGTAAATCAAGAAGTATGACTGTTCCAGACAAGAGGCAAAAGCAACAATTACCAGCTGGCATTAACTTGTGTATTCAACCTTACCCAATCCAGATTTTATTCACTAAATTTCTTTCCAAAACCCAGTGCTGCTGAGGTAAAAAATGGTATTCAATTTTCTAAAATTCACTTAAAATATCCTTCATTATCAGAGCTCTCAAATATCTGTAGCAAGTTGAAACCACTTAGCCGTGAGAAGAAACAAGACTGGTAAGCATGAAAACCAGAGTGATTTAAAACACTTGTCCTAGCAGCTTAGCAGGAAACTATAGAAATTCAAGATGTCACAAACCAAGACACATAACTGCAAAATTAGAATTAAAATGTCTATTTCCAGAAAGTCAGCCTGACACGGTCCCTCCATATTCTTTCCTCTTACCCATTTGAAAAAATAATTATGGGATCTTCCTGCAAAACAAAAAGCCCAAATCCTCATAAATAGTAACATAAATCCACAGAGCTGATAACATTTAACCAGTGTAATTATCTTTGGAAACTGTGTGACAGAAATCAATTAATGGCACACCTAGAAACCCATATTCACCACCAACGCAGCTTTCCTTGTTTTGTGACCGTTCCTGCATTTTGGAAGGAGGCTACTTCACACACAGACAAAAAATTGCAGCAACTGCTTATTCATCAAGTCTCAAAGGAACATTGGCTGTTTCTCTGAAAAACCACGCCAGTGATGATTCACCATGTGCAGTCATTCATCTTTTCTAGGATTTTGAAAGAAGCAGAGTTATTGCTCAATCCCTTGTAGCACTTGCTCTTTATCCAGCGATTGTCATTTTCTATTGTGCCCCAAGAAAATGCTCCAGGACAGGCAGAACACAAATTCATTAAACAACCATCAAAGCATCTTATTGCACACAACCACACTGGTCAACACAGCTCCTCTGGAGAGCCTCGTGATAAACAACTCGGGACTCAAAGCTCATTCTCACAGTAATACTATATATTTTTTAAAAACATACTTGGGCCACAACTATTTTTCCTCACACTTGAGCAATTTCCCATTCCATCCATATCTGCTTTTGTGGCCTAATGCATTAATCAAGTCCCTTTTTTATGTCACAGGGCTTGCAACTGGAAAGAGAAGAGCAAACACTCTCCAGGTGTGGCCATTAGTTCTGTGCATGGAAAAGCTAAGTCCCCACCACATGCTCTCCATCAGCACTGACTGTAATGAATTATTGTCCAACTCAGCACTACCTGTCAACACAACTAACAAAAACCCCAAATGGTCTTCTGAGTTGCTTGAGGGGCTTTTCCCCCAAAACTGGTAATGAGATTGAAAGTCAAAGAGCAGCAATAGTAGAAAAGCCAGGATAAGAAATACAATCCCATTCCCAGTATCTGCTGTGGCTACACACAATCAGCAGAGCTGAGTTCTAGTGAGAAGTTGATACTTCCTACTGCCTCCTGTGGCAACAAGCTTGTCATGGGATTATAATTAGCACCACTGATATATGCTTCCCATAGGACCAGAGAAGAGATTTCAGCTCTTCAAGTCTAATGCACAAAAGCCTTTATTACTCTGCCAAATTCTGTTTTAGTTAGGAAAAAAAGGCCTGCATTACAACAATCTTCTTCTGAGACAAGCTGATAGTGGGACTGAGACTGTTCCCATAGCAAATAAATAAAAGCATAAGGAAAACAGAGGCACACACAGGATCATTTCTGTTTAGCAGCATCATCTAACACAGGAAAACAGGGTAGAAATGCCTTCAGAAAAAACTATTAATTACCAGAGTTCACTCCTGCTAACAATTTTAGGCACCAACAATCATGCTCAGGGAGGTCTACGTTAGCTACTCTCATGTAGAAATTCCCATGGCATCTTTCACTTCTACATGAATAGCTCAGAATTTTTCCTATGACTCAGTTTACCAAATAACTTCAAAGGATCCCTAACAGCTGCTGGTTGGGAAGGAAAGGTCTCAGCTTGCAGAAGAGAAACAACCTCCCATTCTGCTTTGCCCACAGGCAGCAAGGTCACTGTCAGCAGAAGCCTCCAGCAAGACAGGCCACAAAGCCATTCCTAAAACAACCTCCCTGGGTTCCTGCAGAGATAAAGGCTGTACATCCACTGCTCTTCACAGCCTTGATATTCCTGCAGCAGCTCAAAATACATTTTAAAGATGCCAAGGAACGCAGTTTCACCTATGGGATCATTTCCTGCCTGCTCCAATTAGTCAAAAAAAGCTGAAATGGGTGGAGCAGAGGTCGGGAGCAGGGAAAGATGTATGACCCCAGTTGCATGCTGTCATTTCCTAAAATCTTCTTCCTACTACTACAGAGTTCTGGATAGAGTTTCTGAAAAGGAATATTTTCCAAATAACCACATAGATCATGACAGCCACACTGCATTTCTCCAATCCTTTGCCAGTAACAGTTTCACACTCACTGCGTGGGATTAATGTTATCCTGAACTCACCCATTTCCATGCAGAGCCAAGATTTTGGTGGGGCTTTTCCATTGGCTTTTTTTTCCCCCCTAAAATTCACCAAGATTAGCCCTTGGTATTACAGCACTTACTAAAACATTACCATCAGCAACTCAGAGCTGCTCAGCAAAATTTTGTTAACATTCCTGGGTGAAAATTGCACAGGAAAGCACTCCAACTGTTTAACAATTGCTCTTTATCACCATCCCTAGTTTTTGAAACAGGAAGCAAACAGGAAAGAAGGCTTTTGCAGAGACAAGATATGGAAAAAAAAAGTGATGAGTTAAGAGATTCTTATAATAAAGTGCAGAGTTTCAACAATATTGGGTAACACATTCTATTTCCCCAACCTAATAGTCTCTATATTTCCAGCTCAGGATAGTTAGTCTCTTTTTCCACAGATTTCTGCTTTACATCTGTTTAATCCAACAGGCTTGAAAAGCCAACCATATAAAGATCCAGGTCACCTTCAGGTCACATCAACTGAAAGTTTGAAAGGGCTTTATTTTATAAGCATTAAAGAGAGGAAAGCCTAATTAAGCATGAATACAATCCCTGCTTAAGTAGGCTGGATTGGAACAATTTCTAGTAAGAAGCTCTTTTAAATGTTTATTTAGAAAATCTCCCATGTGAAAATTAGCAACAACATCAGGAGAGCTGCTCAGCCTCAGAGGCCTCTCTGTTACAGGGCACAGTATTTATTTGCTATTGCATAACCTGCAGTTGAGCCAGGAGGTAGGAGTAGCAGCAGAGGTTGATGTTTTCCTGCTTTCTAAACAATACAGGTGTGTTTGTGTCTGTGTTGCTCCACTCACACACTGTATCCCTTCTGTAGTAATGAGTCAGCCATTCAAGAAGTGAAAGCTATGAAGTAGGACAACTGCAGGGAAAAAATAGGACACACATTTACATGTAATGAAACTTAGTGAACACAAAAAGCTTTGGAGAGAGATGAGAAATCACAGATTGTCAGTGCTCTGCATCAGTGTGACCTTCACCAGAAAGGCAAATTACTCACTATTTTTCAGGAAATACTCAGTTGCCAACAAAAATATTCTAATTAGAGTTTACTAAAGTACAATATGGCAACTAATATTTTGACTGCAATCTTCACAGGACCTACAAATGCAATACTAATTTAGTAAGATCACCAGTGGAAACCATAAGTTTGGAATATTTAAAATTAGGTGCGATAAAAGAGCCATCTTTTGTGAGTTCAGGCTGCAGGAGAGGTGGGAGGTAACCAAGCTTACTAAGTCCAGTGGAGGAACTGCATTTCTGAAAACTCAAACAAGTGAGCTACAACACTTCCCTGTGTAAAGCCATGTCTAAAAGCAAGTTCACGTCTAGTTTTGTCCAAAGTGAATGCAGCTTTGAAAAGACTGAATTCCTTGTAAAGCAGATGTTCAAAATCTTTTTACAAGCTTCTAAGCGAAACCCTACAGTCCTAGAAATATGTGGCTCCATTTTTCTCTTTGGAACAATATAGGAAAAACATAAATGCTTTTTCAATGTTTTTCTAATCTAAAAGCCATGAGTGTCAACATTCATCATTGCTTAAGGAAAACTAAAAACTCTGAAAGATTGTTAGAAGAGGGATTTATTTCAGCTGTTCATTTCCAAATGCCTTCAAGACAACAATGTACTCTACCAAAGCTGGCTGTTTCACTCCTTCAATTTCAAAACATGAAACACATGAAAAAGGAAAACCACTGCAGAAAAGAATTAAGCAATGCTCAGAAGAATATGTACAACTCACCAGTAGTTTTACTGCTGAAAAGTCTTGCAGGTAGAGATGTGCAGTTCTTAATAAGGAAAATGTCTAGATTATCATGGAAGAAAATAGCATCCTATTTTAAGGCTTGAGAGAAGCCACTACTAAATAGTGAACACACAGATGAAATATTGCATTATGAGGCAAGTTTAACAGCCAAAATTTATTAAAGCTTTAGTGCTGAAATTGCCTCTGTTGTCAGAACACAACATTTGGCATCAAGATGAGACACTTGCAAATGGCTTAGTATATTGGATGTAATCCTGCTCCTATTGAAGTCAAGGAATGCAATAGCAACAAAACTTCATTTTCTACAAAAGGGTTGGTACACAGACCTACAAAGGGACTGACTCATGGCTATGGAAAGGTGCCCAACACACCCCTGAAGTTACACAGTTTGTCTGACCCAGTGCTAGCAACTGAAGCATAGAGGAGACAAAATGAAGCTGACTGGGCTTGCTCTTGTAATTTCAAATCTATTAGGTGAAATGCCATTGGAATGCACCTGCAATATGTACTTCTTTGGCTTTCAAAATGAAAAGGACTCCATAAACACCACACTATAGAATTAATTGTATATAAGCGCACATTCAAACAAAACTCAGACTGCTCATAACACATTTAACCAGGGAAACAACTTTTGTAAACGCAGAAAGGCATCATTTTCCTCTTCCAGTTATGACTGGAAATAAATACACAGAAAGAAAACCTCAGTGAACAATTCCTTTGTTGCAACGCAAAAACATGGAGATTATGTTCCAGCTCAGATGTACTAAGTCCAGTAAGAACTTCTGAGCTCTTCTGGCTTGAATGAAGCATGCTGAGCCTCTGAGCCTATCAGATAATTTTGCAGTTGGCTACATAACAATCCAAAAACCCATTTAGGAGGGATTGACGTACTCTTACTAAGCAAAAAGTACAAATCCTCAAAAGTATATTTTCAGTAGTAGCTTAATCTCTTCTTAGGTTTCTGGAGAATTCAAGAAAGAACATCGTTTCAGGTTTTGTTTTCAGTTTTGGTTTTTTGCAGTTTCACCTTCAGCCTCAGGAAACAGAAACTCAGCCTCTGCCAAGTACAGTCCTGATTCAATGCTATGAAGTTTACACTTACCCAGGCTGTTGTACTAAATTTAAATTAACAGAAACTGCTTAGAACAATACACAAGCAAACTATTCATTAGACACAAGCTTTGGTCTTCTGTGTGATATTTCACCATGTCTACAGAGCTTTTCCTGAAATTCTTCACCTTTTCCTTAGCTGTTTTTTCAGAAGACCAGCTATTTTCAGCTCCAACAGAAGGTTTACATAATTACTAGTTCAGTTGCCACGTTAAAGTTGCACCTAAACTCAGCCTAAGCCATCTTCATATGAGTGCTTTTAGAAGCTATCATCTACAGGGAAAAAAAATACAAATCCAAATTTAAAACAACTCTTGCAGCAACTAAACAACATTAAAATCTTAACATATACTGCTGACAAAATAATAGAAAATTTTTTCCTGTCTGCCTTTGCTTTAGAACAGGCCCTAGTTCTCCAAACATTAGTTTGGAATAAAGTATTTTATAGATCTACATCTTTTGATACCACTTTGAGGTGGAATGAGGAACGAAACTAAAAAGCATTCCATTAATGACAATCTACTTTCTTCTAACTATAATTTAACAACGTAAAATACAGTCTTCTGATCCCACAAAAACACTTCAACCCTTATTTCTTAGAAGGGCTTTGTTTATACACCTCTTCAGAGACAAGGACTTATTTCTGCAGCTTACTGTGCATCAGGAAAGTTCAAATCAGGGACAGCATCATCCACCAATAAACAAACTATTCAAACACCAGGGACATAAGATGAAGTATCTGAAATGACAGAATAGTCCACTTACATCAAGTAAGAAACCAAGCCTCTGTTAATGGCTTCCTCTATTTTGTTATCCCACACTGGCTCTATATAAACCATCTGTGCTGCACACACTTCAAGCCATCTTTCAGCTATCAACAGGGCTTCTGCACTAAAACAAACAATTACTAATAGATGTATCTTAGAGACAGATTTGAAATCAAAAGGCACGGTGCTCCAGCGTTCTGTTATTAAAAAAAGATCAGAACAAAACAGTAGAGATTTTTTCCTGCACGCTCATTAGTAACAGAATATAGAGATGAAAGATGGGGGGAACATTTGCTATCGCACACCTTCAGACAAGATGACACAAGAGGAGTCTGGATTGAAAAAGTTCTTCCAAGTGATCATTCTAAAAGAATTTTGTGACTTTTTCATTTCTAACCAGAATCATGCAAGCCAAAGGAAAGAACACAAAACACTATTGTCATTTGCACTAAGAAAAAAAGCATAATAAGGAAACAAGTTACCAACGAAACTTAATCTGGTCTATTAACTGGGGAGTGTTAGGAGTTACACAACTTCTCACAGGACTTGGCACACCCATCCTTCAGCTACTGAAACAGGTAAAAAACATCACAGTTCCCGGGAAATACACCTCTTTAGTCTTACTTATAAGAAAAGGAGTTGCAAGAATTGAGAGCCATAGCCTGGTAGACAATTTCTCATAGGTAATTACTTTTTAGAGAAAGACTGGAACATCAGTAAATGTGAGTTCTTCAGGCAGAAAATAAACCTCTTAGGTGTGAATTATTTATATGAAGAGTATTTAATGAGACAACCTATAAATTAGGTGTATACCCCTTGGTGAACCTACAAGTTAACGGTATGCAATAGATGCAAGGAATCAGGGGAATCAGGAAGCGATCCCCAATGCAGGAATCAGAGCTGTGTAAGGGACATAAGGAAATTCTCTCTATATTTAAAGCAAGCTTCCCACTAGAGTACCTGCTGCTGAGGTACCTCTGGCCTCCTCTCCAGCATCCCTGCTCTCAGCTAAAGCAGGAATCAGAAGCGACAGACAGTTCTCTGATTCACACTACTGCTTGGTCATACCATAATGAAACCCAGTTTTAAAGTGGAAAATAACTGCAAACAGGACATTATAGAATTTAGATTATTACTGCATTCTCAAAGACAGTTCTTGTGGAAGCACTATGTGCGTGTCCAAAATAATTAATCTGTGACACCCAAGTCACGGAGGGCTTGTTCCTTTGAGTGCCAGCGCTCCCCAGAGCTGAGCAGCGGGGCCGGGGCTGCGGGGTCCCTGCAGCTCCGCAGCCTCCGCTCAGCCACACGGCAGGACCCGGAGGCAAACGCAGCCCATTCACGTGTAACTTCATCACAGCCGCTGAAACGCGGCAGCCAGAGCCCATCTCTGCTCCAAAGGCTGCAACACGCCGAGGAAAGCAGGAATTACAGTAACTCGCAGGGCCTCGCTCGGAGCGGCCGCCAGCCAGCGCGAAGCCCGCAGCGGCCGCCCCCGCAGCCCCGCGGCGGTGCCCCCGGGGGTGCTGCCGGCT
>VRYO01000638.1:11663866-11817481 GCA_009812075.1 Sialia sialis | reverse complement strand
TGGCACCGACAGCAGCAGTAGCAGCTGCAGCCCCGGGGGAATCAGCCCCGAGACACTGCTGGTCCGCCCAGAGAGACCGGGAAAATTATAAGGGTTGATACACTTGCCCTTTATCTTTTGGGGTCTTTGTTTAAAATAATCAGAATCATTTTTGTTTGAAATAATCGGAATAGCCCATATATTTTACTCAATTTCTAGAATTTAGGGTTTGGAGTTGGTATTTTGTGGGATTTTGGGTTTTGGCTTGGTGTTTTTCAAAACACAGATTTGAAGCTGTTAACGACTGAGTTCTTCAATGTGACTGCAGCAGCGTAAGAAACTTTCTACTTGAATACTACTTAGTGCTCGAGAGCATAGAAGTTGGACACCTGTCTGCATTTCCTCTTTCTATACCATACACAGGAATTACTCTCACTTAAGATGTTGTAAGACTGCAGAGCTGGAGTTTGTCATACACCTGGAGCAGGTGTCATGAACACTTCATCTCTGTCTTGCAGCTCCATGATGAGAGGAAAATGGGCTGAGTTGGTGATGTTCAGCAGCCAGGCTGGAACAGCAACCTCAACTCCCCCAACTACTACTCCTGAGTGACCCAGGTCAGGCACTGATCTGATTCATTTTGTAACAGGACTTACAAGACAACTTCCCACCTGGAGAGGCAGGTGAACAAGGAGCAGGGTAGGGAGGGGGGCTGCTTCCATGAAGTGCTCTGTCCAGCAAAAGCCAGTGACAGGCAGCGACCCGAGGCAGAAGGAAATGGGAAGTGAAACAGCTTCTACAAGACAAGAGATAAGGAAACCTCTTCCTAATAACTGCTTCCAGGTTGCAAACATGCCAAACTCCAAGCTTTGGAACGAGAAGGCATGGAGTCAAACACCTGAAATGTTACTCCTCCCTCTGCTCCAGTGTAACTAACACCTGGGGTTAGAGTGCAGCACACTCAGGCAGTGCAGCTGTTTTACCAATAGCTTTCATCACAGGTTGAGGAGAAATTCTCTTTTCTGAGCAGACAACTTCTGAGGTTATTTGCAGCCAGAGAAAGTTTCAAATGCATTTCTGCTGCAGAGAAGACAGGGGGATAATAGACACTTTACCAGAAAATTATATGAGCCATCAATTGGAGGCCTTACTCCTAATGGCCTCAATCATTCCTAGAAGAAGTTTCTTAATGCACAATAATTTTACGCCAGTACTAAAATAATTTAACCCAGATGATTTAGTAATGAATCTGCCAGAAGTCTATTCTACCAAGGTACTTTCAGTGGACAAAGGAAAATCCATATTCACACACTCAAGCAAGGAGAAAGAAGCCATACAGCTAGTACTCAAATCATCTGCCCTGGCTTGTCTTGCCCTTGTACAGTAAGTGCAAGTTGTGACAGTAGAAATTTTTTTAAAGCTTCCTTCACTCTTGTTCTGGGAGGCAAAATACCAGCTGGAGCTGCCATGCAGATTAAAATATATTTTGCAGTACACGTGTACTCCAGCACCTCACTTCTGTTCCACTTTTAAACACAGCACTGTCTCCTCCCCAGTCGCTTGTTGGCAAAACAGCTGCTTTGTACAGAAGGAATGAGTTTTAACTGAATTTTGCTGGTGTAGACTGTGATTTTACCAGAAAGAACAGCCTCAGTGTGAGTCCCACCAGCCCAAACTTCCCACTGTGGCAGCACAAAGGCTTGTGCTAATGTCACTTGGTCACAGCTAGTGCCCAGCTCTGTTGGTTTCACATTGGCAGTGAAACCCATCACAGTGAAACAAGGAAAAGCTCTAATTTTACTGCAGTTTTAGTAAGGTTAAGTTTGTGCGCTTTGAGACATTTTGAAGTTTTTGTTGCAAATTTACTGGTTTAAGTGATGTCACATAAAAAGAGAATCAAAACCAAGTGTACACTGGTTCTGGCCTTTATACTGAAGTTGCACATGATGAACAGCTCTATCTCTCCGGCACCATGACTTTCACCATCCCTTCCATAACAGTTTTCCCACTTTCTCTGACCTGACATGATACAGAAATGTGTGCAACAGAGCCCTTCAGTCGTTTCACTTCCGCTGCAGCTGTGACTTCTTCACCAACATGCAAAGGAGCTGGAAAACGAATCTCCTGGGAAAGAAATATACATCCTTGACCAGGCATTTTGGTACCCAGAACTGCAGAAATAAGTCCATTGATCAGAACTCCATGGACAACAGTTCTCCCAAACCTAGATTTCTTTGCAAACTCTTCATTTAAATGCAAAGGATTTGTGTCACCTGTTAAATCAGAAAAAGTAACTACGTCATTCTGTGTAAAAGCCTTGCTAAGTTCAGCTTTGTCTCCAACTTTTATGTGTAAGTTCTGAAACATGGGATGTCCAAGCAGCGAGTTGATAAACACTGGCTTTCTCAAGGCTCTTAGTTGGAAAATCCCTCCAGAAATTCCACACCGGAAGGGCCCAAACATTTCCAGGAACTTCTCCTGCACGCAGCCGAACCAACAACTGCATTCAGTCCAAGACTAATTCTCTGCTGTTGCCAGATAACGCAAGTAGAAACGGAGATGTCTAGTTTGGGGAAATAAAAAACAAACAAGAACTGAGCAACTAAAGCCTTAAAAAAACCCACCATCAAATGCTTTCAAAGTTGAAAATACTTCAACTTTCCTTTTACATGATAGATTAAAAACTTAGAGCAATGCCTGAGCAGACTTTTGTCTAGTCATGGCTTCAGAAACAATTATCAGAATTCATTTTATTAAGTGGCATCCTCTGGAAAAAAATAAGCTCTGGAAGTGCATGTTCATATATGCATTGTTAAGGTCAGTTGACAAAAACCATTGGAAAGGTAGAAAGTGTGGTAGGGAAAATAAACCTGGACCAAGATGTGGGTCAGAAACAACATCCGACAAAAACTATTTTTTTGCAGATGTATTAACGACATCAGGACTTGTCACTGGACTGAAATCACAAAGTCATGAGACAGTCGCTACTATCACTCTCTACAAGACTCATTTTGAGATGAGAACTACTCAAACACGGACCCATACACCTGCACTGAAAGTCACTTCATTCCCAAACCAAGGCATTTTTGCATCTAGGCCCTCTTTCTATGAAAAGGCAGTAGGCTTAGGCAGCCTGCCAAGCTTAGAGCCAGAGCTCACATCTGGGGGAAGCCACCCAGCCCCCCAGGGCTTTACCTGCAGCACCCGGAAAGCACACCTCCTGTTCTGGTAGAAGCCTAGCAAGGTTAGAGCACTCCACAGCTTGACAAAGCCACTAAATAAAAAGGAAAGAAAATATATTAATAAAATATGGGTTTTTCTGTTTTCCTGCAGCATAGCCATCTCAAATAGAAAGCATGTTATGCAAAGAGTAACGAACCCTTAATACTTTAACAGCAGGTAATTTCACTAAAGAGTTCTAGTAGCAAAACTGTATCTTGAAGTATTATTGCAGTGGCTGAAGTCTCTTATCTTTGATACAGAGATATGTACTGCAACCTCAAGTTCACTTTACCAGCACTGTTCTTGTTCTCTGTGTACATTTCACCTAAATCTTCACCTAAATCTGCAGTTGTCATCACCATTTAGAGTAACCATTCTCATCTTTACTAGAGAAAGAGATCCAAAGTCACTACCTCAGTAATGCTTACTTCCTATCTTAAAACCATTAAAATCATTCCTGTTTAAGCAGAAATAAAGTATTGATGCACAAAGTTATCAAGACTCAGTAGTTACTTTCTGCATACTATATGCAGATATCTGCAAGTTAGGCTTAACTCTTCAAAGGACATTCTTAGTTTAACTGTTCTAGTTTCTTATTAAAAATACTTTCATGGCACGGAAGCACATACTGACTGCACCTTACCTGCTAATTACTCTCAGTATGGCAGACAGAGTTTTTTCCTCATATGTTAAGACATCAACAGGCAAAGCTGCTCCAACCTATGAAAAACAATGTTTAGTATGTATCACCCTGGGCTCTAATTATGGCTTATAAGCAACTGATTTCACCCCGCTCATGTTATATCATTAAAGGTGTTGAAGATACACTCAAATCTCACACAAGTGTTTCAGTTACAACACTGCATTTTAAACAGCAGAGTTCTTTAGAAGCCACTTTTATTTCTGCATTAGAGCTGGAGAAACACACACCAAGAGGTGATGTGACCTCTTTAAAGTCAGCCAGCAATAGAGTAAACAGAGCAAAAACAGTACTGTGGACTTTGCCATCCACAAAGCTGATCCCCTCCCACAGCTCTCTTTTTAAAGGCTCTCTACAGCAAAAGCACCAATATCACAAATTCTAAAAACAAGTCTCAAAGAACGGTTTGAGCTGGAAGGGACCTTACAGAGTTCATCCAGTTCCAGCCCTGCTGCCATGGTCACAGATACCCTCCACTAGACCAGGCTGCTCCAAGCCCGGTCCAACCTGACCTCGAGCACTGCTAGGGATGGCTGAAGCCACTTGACTAGGGGCACTGAGCTAAACCGCACAGCTCCACTAGGAGCGAGTCAGAACGGGGCTGGCGAGCGCATAACCGGGTACCGGAGGGTCAAACCTGTACATTTACCCTGCCAAACCTGCTCCTCCGGCCCCTCCCGCCCCGCTCCGACATCGCCCTGCAGCCACAGCGGCTGCTCCCGGGGACAACAGCCCGCTCTCGCAAGGCTGCCCCAGCCCAGAGCCGCCAGCCCAGGACAGACCCCAGTCCCGGTCCCACCTCTCCGTGCAGCTCCCTCAGCGCAGTCACCACGAGCTGCTTGAACTGCGCGGCGTTCGGCCGGGCCCCGCCGTCGGGCAGCTCCCTGCGGGAAGGAGAGCACTGAGGGTCAGGAGGAGAGCACAGAGGGTCAGGGGGGCTCTGCCCAGGCCCGGGGGTCCCGGCCCGGGGGGACGGGGGTGTCGCTCACAGGCGCACGCGCAGATAGTGATGCTCGGCCGCGCGTCTCAGCACGCGCCGCTCGAACACTGCCGCCGCCATTCCCCGCCCCGCCGGGCCGCGCGCGCCACCCGCCCGTCCCGTCTACGGCGGCCGCGCGGGATCATCGTCACCATGGCAACCGCGAGGCGCGACCGGCGTGGGCCCAGCCCGCGCGCAGCCCTGGCGGGGGAGAGCCAGCGCAGAGACCAATCTCTGGGAAGCGGCGGGCACAGGTAGCGTTTCCAAGTGCTGCACGCAAGCTCTTAGCTTCACCAAGGAGAACACGGAGCGCTGCCCCACAAACCATGCTGTTGGAGACGAAGATGCTTCTGCGCTTCTCCTCCAAGCAAACGCGTTGGTCCCGATGCAGCTCCTGGACAAGGTGGCACCTGGCGCCAGGTTACAAACACTGAAGAGACTCTTCTGTCCCAGCCTCGGTTTTGCCAGGACACACAACTGAAACGAATTTGAGAAGTGCACAGAAGGAGGCTGGCAGCCTGTCTTTGCTCTCACCAGTCATCAGCTAATTGAGATGATAAAATAACATAATTTTAGTACCTTGTAGCTGCTCTAAAGATTGGCATGAAATGCATCCTTACCGCAGAAACAGCAGAAAGGAGAGAAGTAGGTTTGCTCTGCTGAAATAATTAAACATTATCCTCGAAATAACTTCACAATGTTCCTTCTTTTACCAGGTTTATCCAGGAATTAGCATCGACCCCAGCAGGGTAACACTCCAACAGCCCAATGCACACACGACACGCTTGACTCAAGGCCCAGTTACCTTTTGCCTGCACCTTCAAATGGTTCAGTCTGTGCAAAGGTCTTGTGTTATTCCAGCACGGCTTTCACATGCTCAGCACAACAATCCACCTGAACTCAGCTCCTGGGCCGACTTAAAAATGGTACATAAATTGCCAAATGCTCAGAAATAAAACTTCAGCAGAAGAAAATATAATATCGCATGTACCAAAGAAATTTTCAGATTGTTAGTTAGGTTAAAGAAAAGGCAGTTTGTCACATAAAGTTCAGTACCTGTAAGTATAGGATAACAAGAGATCTTCACGAATACTGTGTTTCTCCTGGGAACTGAGAACCAGTTGTTCCAGTGCTCAATAAATCAGTTCCAGGATAATCTGGCAGGCTTATCAGAGCAGCCAGAAGTCGGTATTACTTTTAAGATATTAGTAAAATTTCATCACCAAGCAGCAAAAGTTGCAGTGCAGGTTTCTGTTTCTGTGGTTTCTGTAGGGCAAGTGCTGCTGTCTGTGAGGCTCTGGCAAAAGGAACTCACTGGGGCATTCCAAGTGTATCCAGGGAGCTGCTCTAAGGCTGGGGGTTGTGTCAGCTGCAGTGAGTCAAACACGAGCACACACAACTGTACAGGAAGGCTGGACACAACAGGTCAGTTTTTTATTAACCACAAGTGAAGCTGAACCCCAGAGTGGTTTAACTTGTTAAAACCATATGTTTATATGGCAGGTATTTTTCTTTCCTGTTCAACACTACAGTGCAAGAACCAAACTTCGCAGCTGTTCATCATCCTTTGAGAATCAAGTAGTAAAATGAATTAAAATAAGGGTCCCTCAATGAATCAATTAAAAAAACCATTTAACTCAAAAGAACAAACCGATTTTAAGAACTGTCTTATTAAATTCTCCCAAGTGAAAGACCTTTAAAAGCACTTGGAGCCTTGAGGTAGCAACTTTATGCAGAATTTAATTCCCCTCCTGCCCCACAGAGGAAAATTAGTAGCGCATTATTAGCTCCAGCCAGCTAAGCTGCGTTGAGTGTCTCCTGTGAGGTAACTTTCTCTTGCCTCTTGAAATAGCAGTGTAGTGCTGCAGAGCGCCAGGAGGAAATCCACAGGGAAGGCCTCTTGAAATAAAATTTATGGTTGGAAAAAGGTTAAAATGATCAGCAACGACTGTAACAACAAAAATTATCTGAAGTGAAAAAACCCAATGTGTTTGTATTTTGGCAAGACTAGTTTACAAATACAAGTCAAGAACAAGAGTCTGCTTTCAGCCAACAGAAAAGAAAGAATGGAAGTGACATTCAAAGGGGTTTTTCAAGGGTTTTTTTGCCCTCGGTGCAAAATTGCACTTTGTTTTTAAAGTTTTAAGTTTTGCACTTTTGTTTCTAAGAAGAGAGCGCTTCTGCTCTTTTTTGTTCTTTTACATAGTCAAACCTGTGCAGTGACATTAGACAGAAATACCAAGTGCCAGGATATTTAACCACTGAAAGCTCCTCTCACTGACTTCACAACAATCACAAGCAGGGAATCACAAACAGGAGATTTGTCTTCCTCTAAGCCTCAAAAATACAATCCTCTGTGCCCACTTGGCTGCTGAGTTGTTTTATTAAAAACTAAATCTCTCTTTAGTGCCCATTTCAGACACTCAGTGGCAGATTTACTGAACACTGAGCAGTAACAAAACACCTGGGCTTACTCTCTTCAACAACTGCAATGAACAGAGTGCAAAGCAATGAGCTGAGATGCAGGCATGGGGCAGATGGTCACAAACGGGTGCTGTATTTGCTCCCTGGACTCGCTATCAGCATTTGCACGTGGCCCAATTTTGCTCACTGCTGGTGTTCTAACCAGATTCCTGGCAATACTGAGTATCTTACCAAAGCTTCTTTCACTATCTTTATGCTCCAAATCTGTACGAACAGGTTGGTTAAACTAGACCAAACTAATCAGGCACATTGCACATTACAGTTCTTAAAGGGATGAGCTGTAGCAGCTCATTCTCTTTCAGCTCAAAATCAGCTGCCTCTCTACACCACAGAATGATTCTGCATGGACCCTGGATGCAGGATGGCATTGCCTAGTATGCCACTGCTCCAGGGAGTCCAGAGAAAGGCAAAACTTCAAAAACTTGTTCACACGGGCCCCAAACTTTTTATATTATATTCTCGTCTTCTCTTTTGACTTTTAGAAACCATCAAATCCTGCCTTCCAGGCAGAAATATCTCAAGAAACTGACATCAGCCTTGCCTGGGTTTCAGGTAAATTTTTGAACAATTGCCTGCATTTGCCCGTGCTGAGCTTACAGTCCTGTCCTGCACAGAACCAAAGACATTAAGAACCAGAACTCATCTGTAAGGCAGCCCAACATGCCAGGCTCTTCTGGATAAAGGAGGGGATATTCTGCCTGGGAGCAACAAAGGTGAGCAGGTGATTATTCACAGCAAGTTTATCTTTAGCTCACATGACAGTTTAGGCAGAAACTCAGGCTAGTTGAGAGACCAGTTCCTGTTTGATTCACAGGACAGTCACAAGGTGGCTTCAGAAACTCTCTTTGTCATGGAGCCCAAAGTATCTTAAAGTTTATCTGCTATCACTGCAAGGAGCTGATGAGTGGGTTTTTTTTCTTTTTCTTCTTCTTTTTTTTTTGTTGGTTTGGGTTTTGTTTGGTCTTTTAAATTCTGTGATTAAAACAATTATTTTTATCTTTGGTGTTAAACCTTGGAAGCATGAGTGAAAAGCACCTGCTGCTTCTTTGGCTGTGATACATGACAAAGAAACAGCCCAGGAAAGCAAGTGAAATTCACTGTTCTAAAATACATGCAGTTAGAACAGCCACTAGACATCACGACCAGAACTTTAATAACATGGAAACACCAAGTTCAGTGGTGTCCATTACAAATCATTTGCATTATATAAAAATATGACTGCAATTACAGTAACTGGACAACAGTCATTCAAATTTATCAACTTTCCATCTTACTCATATTGCAGGGAATGGGAGGAGCTCATCCACTATGGGGAAAAAACTGTCCAGAAATCAACTTAGAGTTGCTGCTAAGCATCTCATGCCTTAGAGAAATGTCCACTGTGGTAATTAAAAGCAGGAATTCAAGATTAGCATCCTTCCATTCTTGCTTACATGGCCATGAATTAAAAGAACAAGTTCTGTCACACTAGTATTCACCATTAAAATTTTATAATCCCATAAAAACACCAGTATATTTTGCATGAGCTGTGGAAGAATGCAAATTCAAAGGGTCACTAGATTTATTACCTCCAAATTCAATATCTTAATATATATAGTCTGTTTGTACACCATAAAAATGTCCTTCTTATGGTCTGATTCTTTTTTAGATAATACCCTGATAAAATCTCAGCCATATGCCAATTAAGGTCCTTAAAGCTATAGAAACAGAATCTACCTAATAAATGCTGCAAATTTAACAGGTATTTTAGATAAACATCATTAGCTTAGTTATCACCTAAACCAAAAAGACTCCTCAAACACACCAACTGCAGTAGTTAGCAAA
The DNA here is from genome assembly GCA_009812075.1 of Sialia sialis. Taxonomy (NCBI): domain Eukaryota; kingdom Metazoa; phylum Chordata; class Aves; order Passeriformes; family Turdidae; genus Sialia; species Sialia sialis. Next base: position 11,808,293 of record VRYO01000638.1, on the reverse strand, counting down.
GACATTTGCTCGACAAAGTCAAATGTTGCCAACTTTTGAAAAGTTTAGCAAATCAACGTGGTATTTGGAAGCATTCAAGTCTAATGAAGTTAAAATACTGTGAAATGTTAGGACTAGGGGAAGCTCCTGTAAATAAGTACAGAAGTAGACTTCATTTAAATTATAAAACATTCACCTCCTTAAAAAGCTTTAAAACTGACCCAACCCAACAAATGCACCAAATTGTAGCAGTATAAGGGATATCTGTAAGTAAGAGAAGGTCATATATTGTGATCTCACCACCATAAAATGTACTCAGTGTCAGGAACAAGGAGCAAATTTGGAGAGATGACAATTATGACACTTTCAGGCCATTTGATCTGAACCACTGCACTTTGTTGGACAGCATAGAATAAACCAATTTTCTTTGCTGCTCAGAAAACACTTAAAATACGTTTTCTGCATCTGGTTGCTATGCAGACTCTCCCATGACCCCAGCTCGGTTTACTTGGTTTAAAGAGCTCTCCATATTTATTACCTGCTGCTTTCAGCAGGTGGACCAAAACTTCAGTGCCATCTTATTCTTTGACTCCATTGATACTTTAACTTCAAACCCAGATGCTACAATTTAAAAGCAAATTTTAGACTGTGTAAGGAAAGCATCAGATGAAGGTAATCAGCCCATAAAAGACTTGTATTTCACAGGCTGCCTCTGCAGAACAGGCAACCTCCCACTACAAAATCTGATGGGACAATTATCCCAACAGTAACACCCAGAAGGAAGGAGGCTTCTATATCTTGCACACTTTGGGTTTCGTATCAGGCACTTGAACTGTTGGACAGACGCCATTCTGAACCAAGTAAGTGAACATAGGGTTAGAATCATCTTTAATCTAGGTCTAATAATGAAGTATCAGCAGCAAAGTGGAGGCAGGGAGGAGTGAGCAATCCATCTGTGCTGACTTGTTTATGGTTTCTAAAATGCCCAAGAAAACAGCAGCAGTAACTGTTCCGAAGTGTCCGTTGTCCTCGTGAGTTGTGTTGCTGATAGGAGGCTTTTCTGTGTCTTGAACTAAGAAGGCATTGAGGTACCCTGTGCCTAATTCCCTGGATCCTTCAGGTCCATGCTAGAGCCAAACATTGCCACCAGTTGCTCCTCATAATGTGTTATATTCCTCTTCATAATGTCCATGCAGGGTCCAAGCAACCTCTCAAATGCTTGCACATCCATGACTGTAATGGAACAGAGGTGAAAACAACACTGTCAAAAAAGACACCAAATTCCAATCTGGCTTTTGAACTCACAACACTAACCTGCAGATCCACCCACTCAGAGCTGAGGCTTCAAAAGAAACCACAGAATCAGAAACCATGTTTCTGATTTTTCTCTATACTGTTGTTTGGAGAAATAAGATTAATGAAATACAAACCTGATCTCAAGGATAAATAAAGAAGCCAAATAGATCCCACAGTGGTATTAAAAGATGACGTGAAAGCTAAGCTAAGTGTACAGGCCCCACATACAGAAAATGGAAAATCTGCCATGAGGAAGCAGAAGTGTTTCTCCAACTTCCACTTGGAGCTCCACTCCAGCCCATGCTCCTGGCTTCTGGAATCTGACTGCCAGTTACCAAAAGGTTGCTGTGTTTTGAATGGCTGCTCGCTCAAGCATGGTCCATGAGACAAGCAAATAACAGAAAAGCATGACTAGAAACACAGATCATCTGCTTACCTAAACATTTGACCTCCCCAACAGCATAGGCAGAGGCTGCTCTGGGCTTGTTGGTAACAAGTGCAAGCTCTCCAAAATACTGCCCTCTGTGACACCGGGCAATCTCCACTTCTTGATTAGCTTCTTTACTCGTCATAGTCTGTCAAACAGAGCAGGTTCATTATTTGCACACAGCTCTGTACAAGGCTACAGTTAATCCCAGATAGTTTACACCGGTGCAACAGCTCCTTGGTTTCAGGCCTTTAAAAATTAGCAACTCCCAAGTCATGGTAGAACACCTCAACACCATGTTCAACTGGAATTTGGTATGAAAATTGTGTGGCAGCTCACAAGTTTTGAGACAGGCAGGTATCTACTGCTACAGCTTTGGGAACTGCTGTTATGTAGCCCAACACAGGCTTTATCATCCACCACATGCTGTTCCCCTGGCTGCTTCAGACTGTACAGAAATCCATCCAAATGCCAAGATCTAGTATGTCACTAAAAGATAACAGACTCCACATTTTGGAATGTGCAGACTTCTGTAATCATGGAAGAAAAGTTTCCTCTCCACTCTTAAAGCCAGGGGAAGTGTATCAGTGTGGGAAGGGAAGAGATGGAATTGAGCTGTGGGCTGTCTCAGCTGCTCACATAGGTTAGTTTGCAAAGCTGCAGACAGAAGCAAAAGACCTTTGGAGTAAAATGACTTCTGGCTGCTCCAGAACAGGTATGAGAGTTTACAACCTACATCATGTGAATAATGATGATCAACATCATAAAATATTAAAATAACTCAGGGTGGGCTTTTTCACATCTCTTGTATTAATCAGTCAGGGATTGATTAATACTATGCCTAATCCCTCAATTTGAACTCACCTTGCTTTTAATCAAGATTTTTACTTCTCCGGATTCTACAATGTAAAAACAGTCTGCTTTATCACCCTGTGAAGAAGAAAAGGTAAAATTAATTCTTTTTTACTTGACTGTGAAAGCATGTATAAATGGTATTAATGCATTCACTTTGAACTAGGCCTTCTGCAGAAATCTGCTAGAATTGACTAACACTTAGATTCTTAACATTAAAAGGTGACTGGTTGGGTAATACATCAGAGGAGCGCAGAGGAAAGGAAGTATTATCACTCAGTAAGAGGAGGAAAGGAAAACACAAAGGAAGTTGATGATATACAGCAAGATCACTTAAATGCAAGTCTCCTGATCCTGATGGAAGTAAGCAATAGTCAGTGAAACCTAAGTAGAACCTATAATTTTCAGAATTAAATTTTAATAAAACAGGGATTTAGTGATTGTTCCTTTCAGCAGGAAGAAGGTGCCATTAAACTCTCCATGCTCTGCTTGAGCAGAGGGGTTGGACAAGCTGATTTCCAGGCATCCCTTCCAACCTCAACTATTACATCATCCTGTGAGAGGTTCTAGAACATTTTTCGCATCTCTCTCAACCTCATCATGTTTAAAATCTTCAAGTGATCCCAGATGACATCTGCTCTTGAGAGCTTCACCTGCACTTTATTAATTTTGAGGTTTTATCTGTGACAGAAAGGACATTTCCTCTCTATATTTGCCCCTGTGGGCCTGGAGTAGGGCTGGAAGTCAGAGTGGAGATCTGCAATGCATCCTGCTACAAACCAAAAGCAAAGGGACTAAAGGCTTCAGGGAGACAAAGACTGGAAAAGGAACTGATAAGGGAATGGAAGCAGCTCAGCAGAAAAAACTGAAAGTGAGGAGAGAGAGAAAACTGACATTAAGTGGACAAGGAGATGAATGTGATGGCAAAGATGGAGAGAAATGGTTGTAACTCAAGCATGAAACATGGGCTGAGAGAAGATGATGTAAGATTTAAACATGGAGTTACAGGAAGAAATTAGGCTTTTAGCTAAAATTCCTGGGGATGGCTGTAAGCCATTGAGTGCAAACTTTTCATTCACCATTGCCAACCATCACAGCATGAACTAATGCTCTATGATAACTTCTGAAAGGGTAACTTCTGAAAGAGTACTTTATTTTCAAAAAGAATGGAAACAAACTGAGTGGGAGACACCCTCATAACACTACTAACAATTTTCAAGTGCTTTAAAGCTTACTGCCCTTAACTGAAGGGTCAAATTCCAGAAAGGTAATTTAAATTTAAAATTAGTCACGAGGAAAAAAAGGTTCCTGGTATTGATGCAACTGCTGTAATGTAAGAGTTATCATATCTTTTCCATGCACAGAATTTCGTCGTCTCTAGCAGTGTATTACCATCACCCAGACCTATCCAAACTACTAATCCTCCTTTTAAGGATAATTACTTTCTTGTCCTTAATTCAGTTATTAACACAGATTAAAACCAACTGTGTATTTAGATCATTGATGGTATGAATTCAGTTTTGAGACCAATTTTTAAGCTCTGGTTTTGCTGAGAATTCAGTTTTCTCAGGATCTTAAGCAAAAAGAGTTTCAACTTTAAAAACTGAGAGTTATTTTCGGAGTGAAGTAATTTGACAGTTATCGGCAAACTTGTTTCTTATATTCAGTTATCTGACATTCAAGATAATTAAGATCAATTGTTCAAGACACTATCAATGAGTCATATTCTGTCTATAGAACAAGAACAACATTGTAATCAAAAATCTGCAGTTTCAGGTAAGCCTTTCTTGCTTACTTCTGCTTGAACCAGAGCACTTTTACACAGCAACCCACAGCTAAATTTGGTGCAAAATTCCAGTGTCTGTAATAGTGTTCCAAAAAGTTATTTCTGTCATGGCCAAAAAAAAAATCCAACAGCTATAGCCTGAGTTCATCCAGCTTCATGTTCCACTACCCTGACCCTGCTCTACTGCAGCAGACAAAACATTCCCAACCACTAAAAGCTAAACCACTGAAATACCTCAGGAAAGCACAAAAAACCCCAGTGGCTTCAATTCACCCTGCCAGTTTCTTAGAGCTAGTGATTCCCTGTTTAATCTGGTCATAGGGGCCTAGGAAAACTCTAGGTGGGGAATTTCATGGAAAACTGCATTCAATTTCAGCTTCTGAAAGCAGACTAATTCTGAATCCTTGCAAAAATACTTCTAAAACATAGATGAGAGAAGAAGTACCAAGAAGCTAAAGTAATAAATTTGCAGCAAAATACATACTGTCCATTCCTCAAACATTCAAAAAGTGGTTAAATAAATCAGAAATATCAAAAGAATAAATGCCACGTTGGTCCAAGTAATATAACTCTGCAAGTCAATTCTAAACAAAAAAAACAGAAGCAGAGAAAGGAGAATGATAAAGAGAAGTTTAGATTTCAAGTACCTGAGAAATTATACGTTCCCCATCTTGATACACCTTCTCTCCTATAACATCCACTATCTTCATTCGCTCTGATGCCTGGAACAAAGAGGAAAATTAAAAATAATAATCAATTATAGTTCATCTCTGTGAACTCTCCTGAATCTTTATGACCCCTCTGAAAATGAACAGTCATTCACTAGACACATAAACACACAATTTATAAATATAACCCCCAAATGACATCGTGGTAGTACTGCAACACAGGTCTTGAGACTACCATAATCAACAGGGAAATAAAACTGTCTAGGGTCCCATCTCTGTGCTTGTCTTACCACTCAAGTTAAAAAGTATCTGATTTGGCTGGTTTAGAGCAAAGGGGAGGGGGGAAAAAAAAACCACTTTAAGATTTAGTTGAAATTTGAAGAAAATATTCCGAAAAATGTTATAAACTTCCTAAGAACTAACTTTAATGAGAAATACCAGCAAAACATTTTAAAATATTTTAACCGCTGCATACTTAAACACGTGTGTGGTAGGAATTGTGTCCAGGAACTCATTCCTAGAGTGAAGAGGAAGGTGACATGACAAGGGCTGTGAGCATCTCTGCAGTGGGATGCTCAGCAGCAAAGGCAGGAGGCAGCACCTGGCACGCCAGGAAACATGCCTGAGTCTTCACAAACAGGAAGGGAGAAATGAGTTGCCTCCAGTGTTTCCCACCACTCATTTAGAAACCCCACAAAACAATTTCATTGCTTCAGAGCAGCGCAAAATATCATACCAAGAAAGGAAGAAAATCCTAACAGTTAAAATTCAGCAGATGATTCAGTTGTAATCAATCCATTCATTCCCCAAATGCACCTTCATCTTGCCTATGTTTGAGAAATTAAATTCTGGTCCATGCGTGATTCAACTGCAATGTGTCATGCAAAAAGCCATCCAGTGCTAACGAGTTATTTTTCTGTATCTTTAAATATTTGAGTCATTTCTGTGCTCAAAAAAAGCCACATTGATGGAACCAGTTTAAGCCAGGCACTGAGAGAGAAGGTGGTGTAATTTACTCCTTCCACAGCTACAATGTATGTCCAAAATAACACACAGTAGAGGCTGTTGTTCACACCTAATGATACTTGCCAATTTTGTAATTTTCTCCCAAAGAGCTTAAGAGCTGAAATACTAAAAATAAATGCTGGAAAATATATTTTTATGATAAAAAAAGTTAAATTATGGTTAAAGGCAAAGACAGACTAATGCAACAGCAGGTCAGTCAGTTCCAAAAGCCCTCTGACAATACAGGTGAATCAACGGAAGTGACAATTTCCACATTCTTCCTAAATTCAGGCATCCCAACAGGACAGTGTCATTGTGTTCCCAGGTCACAGTGCTTCTCTTTAGCAGTTTAACTCCTGAATATTAAGTTAAGCTTAAAGCAAGAATACCACAGCCCACACCTTTGCCTCAGACTTAAAATCATTCCTGGCTGATAAAGTCCAAATATCCCAATGACTGTATCCTTACTTCAATATCACACCCTCACAGGAAACCACAGCCCTGACTACCAAACTGCATTCCCTGAAATACACAGATGTGGTTTTTTTTGTTTTGCGGGGTTTTTTTATGTAACTTATTTTTTAAAAAATGAGACAGAGATAAAAATCAGCAAATCCCTACTGTGAATAACGGATCTGGGGGAAAAATCCCAAAACTATTTCAGCAATGCAAATTAATTTGTGTAGTATATGTGATACCACAGCAGCACTTAAATATTTTGTTCTAAGCAAAAATGACAGATTTCTGCTGTAGCGGAAACACTGACTGCTAATGCAAGAATTTGATGTAGATGTCTCTGAGAGGTTTTACCTCCAAGGATTTAAGAAGGGGCACAGACTCAATAAATAATTCATACGTCTTCCTCTTCTTTGCGTTGTTTTTCAGTATAATTCTTCTGAACGTCACTCGATCCTGCAAGAAACAGCACAGAGAAATACATTATTCCTTTTCACTGAAATGCTCCCTGTTTAAAGAACTGACAAACATGAACAAGTATTTACAGCAAACGCCAGGGCTGAGAAAGCAGCTGCTAAAGTGATACCATATCCACTACAACACTGACCGCAACAGCTCCTGTTAGAGCACTTATACCAAATTAAAAAATAGAGAGCTGTATGACCTGATCCTTCTCAGGCAACCGTTTAGGGACTGAATTTTTATTCTAATCTTATACTGTTTTTCTGGGTGGAGTTTTAGGGGTTTTGCCTGTTTGCTAATATATCTTTCATGCTTCTGCATTAAATGAAGAAGTTCCACTCTTCCTGCTGAAGCTAGTAAAAACCAGCATTGCCAGCACTTGTTAAGGCAACTGTACAACTAAGTCTGAATTGGATTCTTCTCTACTTGAGTCAGATTTCAAAAGCTGAAGATTTACACTGGTCTCAGGTCAGGAACAGAATATCAAACAGCAGCAAGGCTTGGCCACTCCACCTTCTCACACACAAGAGCCAGCTTCTGCAAAGACCACTTTCTAACAGCCAGCTGTGTGGGTGCTCCACGAGGAAAAGCTGCTGGGTGCGTTTGTGAAGCCCAAAAGGCAAAGGGAGGCAAAGAGCCCAAAAGGCAAAGGGGGCAAAATCCCCTGGCAGCCCCGCCCGCGCTGCGCCCCGCGGCCACAGGGCGGCGCTGCGGGAGCGGCACCGGGACCAGCCGGGCCCGGCAAACACCGAGCGGAGAGGAGCGGGACCGGGCCCTAAAAAAAAAAAACGTCAGAGGGCAGGAACAGAGATTTGCTGATGAAACCGGTAATGAAAAAACAAACAAACAAAAAACAAAATAAAGAAAAATTAAAAGGTACAATTAGCAGAAACATCCGGAGAGCTATTCCTCCGGTTCTCAAAACCATCAGCTGGTACCTAAGCTGCAGCATTTTGAGGTGAAGAGGTTTTATCAAGTGGACATTTTTAAGGGATGCAGGCTGCAAATACGTGTAACAAGGACTAACCGAGGTGATCCCAATGGAACGTTAAAGGTGAAGGATGAGGAAGATGAAAGGCAGGATGGTATTACTGTTATCCAAAGGAGCATAAGGGATTTTTCTGTTTTTAAAGGAATTCTTCAGTGGTAAAAGCATCTTCAAATATTTGTGGTTTGGAGAAGCAGAAAAATGCAGAGACTGTGGGGGGGATTGTAAAAGCATAAAAAATCCGAATTCATCTTCTTGAGAATATCAGTGAGGGAGGTCTCCAGAGGGGACCCGCTGTGATAAATAGCTTTGTGCCGGAGCCTTCCCAATTTCTGTCAGCCTAAGCCTGCAATGCAGCAGGAGTAATCCACACTTCCCAAACAGCAGATCACCAAAGAGCTTAAGCAGTAATTTCTGCGTACTAATAAAAATATGTTTAAATTACATCAGGGACAAAATAGTACAATAAAACGTAACTGGAAGAAATAACTGAAGTGAGAGAAAAATGCAGCCTTAGTTAATAAAATGTTCACAGGACAGATAATTAGCAAGAGGTCCCTGCTCATCTACATCTTGCTAATTAATTGAATATAATCACAGAAAAACGAAATCCAAAATTAACCCAATTTGTGCAGTTCTTTTCAAAGGCAAACTGGAACAAAAAATCATCTTCTCATTTTTTTCCTTTTATGAATGAGCTCAGTTTGTAGCGACCTGCTTTGTTCTGTCTTCCTCCAGAAATGAGATTCTGACATTACTCCCTAGATGATTTACCAAACTCTTTTCTTTCACCTCACAAATAAGAGGGAAGTCAGATCTCCCAGCAAGCGCTGAGATTGCATAAACAGCCATGTGCAGCAGCTTACCATCCTACAATCAAGGTCAGAGCACACGGCCAGCCCCCAGCGATAGCCACAGAGGCAGCACACAACACTTGTGGCTTCAAAGGCTCCACTGATCGCACAATCCACTTATTATGCCAACCCTCACAGATGAGTAAGAGAGCACTGGGAAAATAACCCCATCCAAATAGTGCAGAGGAAAGAACTAAAAAAGGAAACAAATGGCTACAGCTTCACATTCAGCGCTGCTAGGCTAGAGACAAAGAAACATCATCGTTTAGCTTGGTATCTCCGAGGTCGTGCTGACCCCAGTACCTCTTCCAAGGTAACAGCACACAGTTTATTGTGAAGGAAAACAAAGCTTTGGGCAGTTTCCTGACCCCTTCAAATTACTAACAACCTCAAGACAATATTTAACACATTCCCATTCTCTTTAGAGACAAAATGGTAGGAAGGTCAGTCGAAAATAGAGAACATCATTTAGATATTGTTTGCCCCTCAGAAAAGAATGTGGTTTAATGCCTCCACTATCCTCTGCTGGATGAAACAAAACCAGGAGGTTTTTTTTTCCTCCCCCAACAAAAGCCATAATTACAGTAAAAGCAAAACTATAAAGGGACAGATAGAACTAATTATATAGTTTTTACAGACAAGTTGTTCCAGAAAGTCAGCCAAAAAGATTTGTACAATGGCTCTATCATGCCCGGAGATGAGATAGCAGATCCTGATAAAATACCTACGAGCAGAGGAGCCATATCAAGAGAATCTCTGGACATGGTGAGGTACTGCTTAAAATATTATGCATATGAGAGCAACTTCCTTTCCTTACCAGTCCCCAAAGGGCTCCTTCTGTTGTGGCAACAATGGTGGCAGCTCTAGGAGTGTTGTACATCAATGCCAGCTCCCCAAAACTGCCGTGATTATCGTAGCGGCCCACACAGCGAGACTGGTTGTCTTTTGCTACAACAATATCATACAACCCTCTGGAAAACAACAGAATAAAGACTTTTTATTACAAAACATCCCAGTACAAATCTTGAAAACAGCTTTTTACTGTTACACAAATAGTCCTTTTATTGCTGTGTGAGATGGAACTTTTTGAGCTTTCCAACTGCCTGATTCTCTGCTGCTTCTATCTACATGATTTTCACAATAATTGTCTCTCACTAAAGCATTTCACTCCTGATAGATATGGGCAGGATCTATTTGGTTTCCTCTGCACAATATTTTGACATTGCTATTCTGGCCAGGGTGAGAAGCAGTTTCATCATCTTTAGCAGTGACATTTCACAGCATGTGTCTTGACCAGTGAGGCCTCTTTAGAGTGGCTCAGATCCATCCCAACCCATTTTCTCAGTGCCAGCATTGCTGCAGGACCTTTGGGACACACTCAATCCAACTGCTCACCTGCTACTATGGGTTTGTCTCAACTCCAGCTTCAGGATGTATATCATAACCCCAAGATGCTCTGAACCTGCTGATATCGAGCCAAGATCTCTGAACGGATCAAGAGGCAATGTCCAGCCACCAGAAACCACCTTGCACTTTGTTCACACCCAGCTGTAATCTGTACAAATTTAAAAGGCTTCCCATGCCCCGTTCTCCATGAGGAGAACTGAGACACTATAATCAAGTGAAGAGAAGGGTATTCCAGAATTTACAAGGAAACAAAAAATTACTCTGATGAAGTGCAGGTACAGGTACAGCAAGTGAGAAATCAAAACACAAATCTGCATCAAACTGCACCACAGGAACTGCTATGAAAACAAAAACAAAAAGGTAGCCCTTTGAAAGTCAAACAGCTGTCTGTAAGGCCTTCAGGACTGTCATGCCTGGGGCTTTAAAGAATAATTTAAAAATACGGTTGAAGTAGGCTTGATTAATTGTTAGCTATGACAATAGAGATTGTTCAGGGACTACACACTGGCCTAAGACACTTCACAAAATGTATCATGTCCAGGAGAAAAGCAGGTAGGGAACACCTTCCTGGCTTTAAGCAGCTCAATACACATGTAATTTTCCCAAGAAGTCTAGATCTTTGTCAGAGGAAACGGCACTATATCCCACAACATCACTAGACACATAAGAAAAAAAGAAAATTAATGATCACAAATGGTACAAGGGAGGAAGGAAGGTACATGAGACTGCATAACAATCCAACCAGACACCTTACACTCTACTGCTTACTCACATCTAGGAAAGCAAGAAACCAGGAGCATACTGAAAGTAAACTAGAAAAGGATTAGTGTCGATGGGAAGTGTCACTAATTCTTGTAATGTCTGATATCTATTTAATGATTCTCTGAGAGGTACCAGAGGCAACAGAGTTTTTTTTTTTAAATCTGGAACAGCCAGATGTGAACACCTTAAGCAAAAACAACAATTTCTTCCCATCCCTCAGCCTGAAAGTCACTTACTAGTGCCACTTATTTCCAAATAACTATAGCCACATAACAACCTTCAGTCAAGCATTCAGCTGTCTTTGGCCCAAGGACTAATCTGGTGATGCAACACTGGGTGACCTTGGCTCAGCTTTACTGAGAAACTGTTGCTGAGCTGTGAGAGAGTCCATGAGCTAAAGCCCTGCAAGATAAGAAGAACAAAAACAGACCGAAGTGTAATTGTTGAGATGGTAATCGTTAGGAGCCCAAGGACCCAAGTGAAAAGTACTGACATGAAAAAATATAAAACCCTCAGGCAAAAAAAAAAAACAAAAAAACAAAAAAACAAAAAAAACAAAAAGGCAGAAGAGGGCAGCTCAGCAAGATTGTGGATCAGTCTGTGCCAAGAGGCAGCAGAGGCCAGTGCTGCTCCTCCTGAGTGATGACTGCTCAACCAGCACAGACCCTGCAGGTGCCTCCTCAGCAGCAATGAGCATCCCGTGTTCAGCCATGCAACACATCCCTCTGAGTTCTCCCCTCTATGCAGCAGGACTAAACACCTGCTGCATCCTCAGTTGTACCTCCCCTGCCTGCTGCCCCTCGGTGCAGGGTGAAAGACACTTAGACACAAGCTGTCTGGTGAGGAAGCACTGCAAGCAGAAGACTTTAGGAGAAAATAAGGCCAGTGAGAGAGCACAAAGTCACTGTTCTTTTAGACAGAAAGAAACTAACCCTCAGGAATATCTAGGCCTTAATTACTTGGGAGTAACAAGACATGTCTACTCATGAAAGAGCCAGAGTCCTCTGAACTTGCACTTGCAAACAAGAAATACTGTGGTTTTCCATAAGGACCAGCATTCTACTATTTTGCATGAAAAAATAAGTGAGTGGGAGGTGGAGGAAGACTGGAAAGGAAGAAAAGACTGAAAATTCCTAAGTGCAGCAGTTATTCCTAATAACCCAACAGTCAACAAGAATTGCAGCTGAATTACTGTTCACAGTGAAGGCTGCCATGGTATCACTAGACAACACCAAGTTTAATTTCCTTCACCATACAACCTTTCTGCCACATACTTTTAACTTAAGAATAGAACAAAAACCTAGAAGCCTGAAAACTTCCAACACAAGTATCTCTTGACAGAAAAAACCTGTTGTGGAGTAACATTACATCAGTAGAACAGGGACCATAAAAACATTTACCTAAGTATCTAAGGTAAAGTTCTATTTGCTTCATTTTAGGTTAAAACTCACAGCCAAGAGTTTTTAAGAACCAACAGGATAAGACCCTTGCACAGAAACAAACCAAGATAGGCTGATGGTATTTTTGAGAGGCTCCCAAACCGAGTTTAAGTTTGCTCAAAATTAGAAACCACTGCTCTGCACGGATCTCTGCAGAACTGGTGGCTCTGGCGCCCACAAGTTCTGATCTGCAGTTCCTTACTCTTATCTGTAACAGCTTGATCTCTCTGGTGAATGTGGTAAGAGAAGGAACTTGGCCTGCCTAGCCAAAGACATGGGATTGGATGGAGGGAGAGCAGCTGAGGAACATAACAGCATAGAAATGGGGCACTGGTTTAGGCTAATGGCTTGGTACAGCAGAGGACAGGGAAACGGGCATAGGGCTGGAGTATATTTGATGCAGCCTTATGTTCTGTAATTTCACTAACCAGAAAGGGAGATATCCTTAAAACGAACAAGAATCACTTCAAATGAACTATTGCTAACCTAGAAATTCTTCTGCAAATCAAAAGGCAACAACCTGTCTTGAACTGCTCTGAAAGCATTTCATACAATATTAATGGTGCCATTATTTCAGTGATAAACAAGATAACAGTGCACCAAAAAAGCAGTTTGCTAAGATCATGTTTTCCAACAGGCATCCATAAATCACTCAGTAATATTCTGTTTAATATTACTGTTTTGCAGAAGGAAATAAATCCATGTTCCTAATTACTCTTTGGATATGGCTATTCAAAGTAACATTAGCCAGACTTTTTTTCCAAAAGGGTGAAAGATACTCAAAATGTCCATGTACACATGTACATATTATATGCCTGTTACACATATACATGATCCCTAAAATTATGTGTATCTGCTTGATGGAAGAAACTCCAAAATGGCACCTTTAACTCCACAAATACAAATCACAACCAAGAGAGGCAGAGCAACTCCAATTCTCTCTAAAGTCAGTCATTAAAACTAACTGAATGAAGTCCAGGATTTTCTACAGTAGACACTACCATATATTTTTATTTCCTATATTCCCCTTCATGAAAATAACCTCCTACCCATTCCCCTTACCACAAAGCTACTTTTGCTGCTTTTCCCCTTACTTCCTTCAGAAAAGAACATCACCTGGTCTAGAGACAACACGTAATATGGCTGATTTTAAGCTGTGCTTATACTGATAGGCACAAAAACTAAACTGAACAAATAATTTTCCTACAGAAACTGTCCCTGCCATTTCTAAGAAGCTAAAAAGAAACATCCTCTGCATTTCACAGGCACAGCTGCTTACCGCTCAACGACATAGAAGTTATCTCCATCATCACCTTGGTCAATCACATGCTCCTGAGGTTTCACCTTCCTCTCAAACATGGCATCAAGGACCTGAGACAGCTGCTCCTAGAAAACCAGTAGGAGAGAGGAGAAAAACCAACTATCAGAAACCACACCTTAGCATTACTGCTGGACAAGGGCGAGTTCATTTCACTTGGTCTGAATAGTGAACTGGAACATGCTCCACACTTTTGTACATTTCACTGTACAAAAATACAAATAATATTGATATTACATGTTGATTTCCACTAGCAGTTCATTCCTTTCCACCTTATTAAAGTAAGTTCAACAATTCACATAACCAGATTTCTAGCACAGAAGAGGCATTCTCCCAAATTTATGTCCAAATGGCTCAATTTTCACATGCCATTTCAGTGCCAAAGCACACAGATACATTTGGTATAATCTGACACACAGATACACATCAATTCGTATCAACAGTACATATATTTCATTGTATCTGTGTCTAGAAATGGCACTACGATCTATTAGTAAATTATCCTGTCATCATCTAAGAGCCCTATTCATGATCACACTGAACAAGATTCTCCATAGAATCATTTCCCTGGATAGTCTGTTGACTTAGAGAAGCTGCAATTCTAGCCCAGACAAGACAGGATAGGTACAGATGTGGAGCCCACACAGAAAATGGGATAATTCTGGTCTGCACAGCAGGCTCCAGCTGGATTTCCCTGTTGAGCCATGACTAAACTTCCTTTTTTTTTTTTGCAAGCAGCACAGCCAGGGAAACTGTGAAATCCAAGAAAGGTGACACCATATAAATGCCTTGCCTTGATGCTGACCTGCTTTACCATCTTTGCTACTCCCAAGCCCATTAACAATATATTTTCACTGCATTTTCAATGACCAGATGTTCAAAGTTGAAGATGTAGATCACAGCTGAGTTTCTAAAAATACACTGCATGAACACGCAAGCCAGTCTTCATGCTGCTGATACACTTGGAATATTTACTGCACTCCTGAAGTTGGGAATTATCATTGCAGTATCTCTTGGCACCACTGCACTGAAAATATTCCTTATCTTTCAAACAGAATCCTATTTTTTTGTCTTTAAAAACTGTGTCTGAAGCTTTATACCATACTAACTGCACATAACAAAAAATTAACTCCATTTAAGATTTCCTTAAAATGCAATTACCTGATCTAGGTTTTTGAAGAGCAGGATGTCTTTACAAGCTTCCTGCAGTCTGCATCGCTGTTCATCAGTTTTTGGATGAACTACCTTTAAAACAAAGTAGAACAGAACAGTCATGACAACAAAAAAATATGATTACAGACTAAACCTTCACTTCCTCATGAAAAAGCAGAACAGAGTTTAAGTGTCAAAAGTATACAGTCCTTTTTTATTGTTTGCATAACAGTATTTATATATAGACATACAATGCAACACAGAATGAAAGACAAGAAAAACATGCTGACAATTAACATGAAAAGTAACAGTGAAGAAAGACAAGAGGAGGATGCCTTTTCCATTCCATTCCATTCCACTCCAACACAGCCATAGCCACAGTCAAAGCCTGAACATATGAAACAGAGGAAGAAGTGAATAGTTTTCTTTCTAAACTCTGGCTATATTAGTCCCTGTATAATTACTGCTGGCACACAGGCAGTTTATACCCTGTATTATATAATATACTCATATGAGCTTCAGCCCATCCAATATGAAGTTATTGTATAGGCATGGTTTTTTCTAACAAACTTACTTAAATAAAAGCTTTGTTGTCTGAGATATTTATTACTTCCTCCCATTTATAAACATCAGGTTAAAGGAACTAATACTCACTGTATCATGAAAATGTTTATATATGTGCTTGTTAGAGGCTAATTATGAAAATATATTAAAATACTAACTACCTGACATGCACCACATTAACATTTCTTATTTCTGGAATAACAAGGATTCCAAAAACTATTCATATCAGTAGGTATTTCTGAAAAGTTATTTTCCTAAGTTAAGGATCTGAGATCTGCTTTAAAAGAACACAGAATACTGACTCATCAGTCAAAAAAATCAAGACTTTTGACAGAATAAATGTGTCCAAGTTCACAAACATGTGGATAAGCAAATCTTTCTATATCATATAAAAATTATTTACAAAGTATATTTATGAAGTATCTCTTCTTTTTTAAGAGAAATTATATTAGACTTAAGTTTTCATTGCAGAAGTCTAAGCATCCTTGCAATGGAATCGGGAAAGAATACCAGAAGTCCAAGGGAGAAAACGCCAATTCTCACCCACCAGGCTACAAGATTTGCTCACACAAACCCATCTCTGAAGAAATACAGTTACAGTATCTGGATTTGCAATTCCTAGAAACTCCCAACTTTCAAGATCAAGAGAAAAAACAGGTGGCCACAGACTTAAAATATTTCAACCAAGCATTTCTCCTACCCAGGCAGAATTGCTCTGACAAGAAAGACAGTAAAAAGCATGTGAGGAATTTTAAGCACCCATGAAGAAACAGCTGTGATAAAGCTTAACTAATTCTTCTCAACAGCACCGATGATCTAGGAATTGTCTCAACGAACCTTTAAGAGAATTAAGGAAAATAGCCAAAATTTTAAAGATGTCAGACTTAAGCACAGGTCTTGAGTCCTCTGAAGTAAAATTGTATTAAAGCTGCAGTGACTAAAAATTCCATGAGACAAAGTGGCTCTACATTTCGAAGCAATGACACTTTGCCAGTGTCACCACACCATGCTCAGCACGAAAAGCACAAGTGGTAAGAAAAGGCAGTGCACATCTGCCTGTCAATCTGTAGAGAGAACCACGCATGGAGTGATTCCCTCACTCTTACCCTTTGTTCTGTATCTTCTTCCTCTTCATCTGGATTGAAAGCTTCAGCACAAACTTGGAAGAAAAAGAGAGAGGAAATAAGTAAAAAGAAGACAAAACACGAGAACAGCAAACAAATCTGTTTAAATAAATTTCTTTTATTTTTCTACAGGAAAAACAAAATCACTTTTCATGCTGTCATTATAGTATCAGAGGCTCAAATCCTGTTTGTTCTCTGAGTAGGAACAGCATGGCTGTTCTCAGACTCATGTAAAAAGTCTGATTTACTAAATCATCTTGCCTAGCAAGTACTCAAGCATGGACACAGATTTCCTTTCAACTGGTATCAAAGCATAACATTCTCCGTTCAGATTCATTTACAAGCATCTTCTCTAAAATGCAGGGGGAAAATACTGCTGCTACACTGCTTTGTTCTTTGCAGTGCAATGTACAGAGCAAAACTCTGAGAAGATGGAGCACAAGGAAGCTCAGATGAGACACTCACTCCACAACTCTGACAGTATCTGTATTTTGGGAGTTTTTTTGATACAGAGAAATTATGTTTTCACAGACATTAACAATCAGCTTCACCATAGTACAGTCTATGAAAAAACAGTGTTTAGTCCCATGCCCTACATGTTCCTCTATCTTACTACATTTTAACCAAATTAACGTCCACTGGTGATACAAAAACAACTCTAAAATTTACAGCGTGATTTTTTTTAAAAATAGTGAGAACAGTTGTGGAAAACTACATGCTATTGTGCATTGGGACAAGACTCTGGCAAACATGTCATTATACCTACAGGATAAACTGGAAGAGAGGCAGTAATGCAGAGCTGCTGAAATTTCAAACCGGCTTTGTTCAGTTTTAGTCCTTCAGAAAAGGCTTCTCTTCCATTATCTTAACATTAACACTATTACACAGTTTTACAGTACTAAACACAGACACTCTGGCCAGTAAAATCCACAGTTCAGCTCAGATTTTGTTATTGATTAATGGATATTTACAGTTCTTGCATGTTGAAGTGATCTGTGCATTCTAACTACCTGTACAGACAGTCAAGGAAAGTGAGAGTCAGTCCTGTTTTCATCTAGCTGTGCTATTACTTTAAAAAGGGTGGTCTCACTTCTGAGGTTATATATTACTTATAAAATTTTACAAGGAAACAAGACAAGCATTTTCCTTTGTACTTTATCCAGCATCCTGACAATAGTGAAGACTTGGCAGAATGCCCAGAAGCTCACTGCAAAGACATCTAACTGCTGAATGGACTGAGAAAGTATAAATAAAAATCCAGAAAGCCTAGAATTCAGTAACTTGTAAATAATTCAAAAATGCACACATGCCTATTGACCCTGTCATCATGCACTCAACAGGACTATAAAAATGCAAAACTCTAGCATAATTTACTGGGAAGGTTTTGCTTGGTTTTGTGCGTCTTGCTTTTTTTATTTTTTTTATTTTTTTCCTACCTAAAAGATACAAGTCTTTCCCAGGAAATTGGATTTTAATTCCTTTTTTTCCTGGAGAGAATGAGGAGAGTCAAATACAACAACAAGCATTCCACTTATCAAGCCACAATGTAAAAACACAATCATATAATCATTAGGCATCAGGCATTTATAGAGTAAGTATTGCTCATACAATAAACCCATTTAACAATACAGAAACAGTGTATTGACAGTGCACCTACCACTCACATGCTTTTAGTTTTAACAGAGCCACCCACACTTAGGGCAGATACTCGACAAAGGATAAACAGCATTCTTCTCCAACTGAAAAAAAGTATAGTCCATGCCACAGTCCAAAGATGACTGATTTATGGGAAGGTGAATCCCTACAAAACTACAGAACTTGGACTGATAGGCTGATTCATTTAATGTGCAATACAAAGGCACTAACAAAAAAGAACATTGTTAGCATTTTGGTGTGAAAGCTTTCCTCCTTCCTCCTTCCATTTTACAGTAAAGATCAAAGTCTATTGTGAAAGCTTTCGATTTTCTAACAAAGAACAGTTACTAGGAAAGGCTCCGTGCTTTACACATGGTTTGAAGTATGGTGAAACTGTAGATAATTAACTCTCTTCATTTTTACAACCAGTGTATCTTATGAGTAACTGGAGTCTAATTCTCTATAAGAACAATACTACATACTACAAATCCACTTCTGTACATTTCTGAAAGTACCTGGTATATATGTTCAAGTCACTATCTATGAATTCAGAGTTCACTGTACCATTCTATCATTCAAATGTTAATATTAAGGTGCAAATTTTATTTTGTTCCCACCTCAGCTGCAGGGAAGCTACTGCAAAAATGCTCCAGAATTCAGGAAATTCTGTTCAAGATCTCTTTGGGAAAACAAGCTTTATTAGCACAGTTAAAACTATAGCATCAGAGCAAAATCTTATCTTAAAACACACATCAAAGCAACACAGTCGTCTGTAACTTCAGTATGAAATGGCTTTGGTTAAGGTTTGTAAATGTAGGTTTCCCTTATTTCATCTTACCCAGTGAGGGTGAAAACAGTTCCCAAAAGCCCACCAAGGATACAGACTAGGACTTAGTGCCCTTCCCTTACATATGGAAAACACTTCTGTAATGCCCATGAATGAGCACCATAGAAATACAATACAAACATGGCAAAATATCACTTCTTCCCATGCTGTCACATAGAATGCCTTTTCATTCTTCAACCTCCTGCTGGGATTTATTTTTCCATGGAGAAGAGTAGGCCAGATATTTCAACTTTGGACAGCTCTGATTGACTGTCTCTATTTACTTGCAGGCAGAGCTGTAACACTTAATGTAACATATCAGTTGTGGTATGCTTAAAAGGGGGAGACACAAAAATCTCAGGCTTAATTAATATTGTGATATGCTGGAAAGCCAACAGAAAGCTTTTCAGCCTACTCATAACAACCAACAGTATTTTCCAAGTACTTAAAAACATGACTAATGAAAAGAAAAAAAAAGCAGCATTACATCAAACCCATCCCATGTTTCATGGTGCCGTTTTATGTCCAATTTTTCTTTCCACTATTTTTAATTGTTAAATGACTTGGGGAAGTCTGTATTGTTGAACATAAAACCTGTGTGTCAGTCTTACCCTCAAAGTGTTTCATGTTGTATATGCTGCTTTGCTATTCTTTTGGCTATAAAGGACCTCCATAACTAACCTAAACTCTGCCAATCCCTGTCAGAAATCTAGGGAATTTCAGGACTTCTGAAGGTTATTCATTTGTGCGTTACAGTACAGCCAGTCCTAACGAAAAAACATCTGATCTTTCATCCTGACAGAGTGAAAAACATCCTTGACCCATCGCTTGATACAAGACTGAAATAACATATTAACTATTTAAGTGTCCAAACAAAACAGATACTCTGAGGCAAGTTTGGTCTCACCAGATTCTCCAGACTCATTGAAACAGCAGTTGGAAGAGATCTCTGTATGAAGGTCATCCAGTCCAAGGCGAGCTGTCTGGAATTGTGGACTAGTTTGGGGCCGGCCTGGAAACCTCCTGGGGTGAACATCACAAGTCTCCCTACTAACCTGCTTCACCACCCTCAGGGGAAGTTTTTCTTAATGTGCAACCTAAAGCTCACCAGTACCTTCATATAATTTGAAATGACTTGTGAAATCACACCTTGCCTAGCTGAGATTTTCAGCACAATTCTGCCCTTGAGCAAGTGCTGAGCAAGAATCCATCAGTGGAAGTTACACACCAGTGTGACACATCTACAGCTCTATCAGCTCACACCATGCAGACCAAGGTTCCTTCCAAATCCACCCATACATAGTCCAAATAGCTTTGGAACACAAAAAACAGTTTTCAGTTTTATGAAGCTTTGAGATAAAAAGAAATCCAGGCTTTTATCCTACCATCTACATTTAGTGTCTCTTAGCTTCTGCAGCTCTCATGCTGCACCTTCTTTGGCTTTCAAGAACATCTGTTAACACTTCTGAAGGCTTAGAAATGATACAGCTCCATCACTGCTTTGTTATGCAGGTGACAGCATCTGAAAGCAACCAAGATCTTTGTAGCTGCAGCAATGACATCAGCAGTGAATGGGTGAGGGGGAAGCAAGGCAGAGAAGGAGAAGTAGCAAGACAAGTTTGCCAGTACAAACACCACCTTTGTTTATACAAGTTTTAATCACTCTCAAGATAATATTGTTCTGAAAAATATGTGTTTCGTCAAGATCAAAGCCCTTGCACTCTGTACAAATCTGTATATAAATAACAGTTGAGCATTTAGCTCTGGCAAGTTAATACAGCCTCTGAGAAAAATGCACACCATCCCTGTCCCAGAGAGAGCACTGCTTTTTTCAAAATAACAGCCAAGAGGCTGATGCCTGAACACCTTCAAACACATATAAAAGAAGGAAATTTAAGTTCTATGGTTTATGTAAGGTGAATACATTATTAATATTTCTGTTGCTACTGAAACAAGTAGCAAATAGATGCCCTGTCATGCGCTCTTTTCAATTTTGGAACCCACCTTCTGCATGGCAAAGTGAAATCCTATTTACTCTTTCTTACTTATGAGGATGCATCACCTCCAATTGATTCTATCAGACCCATAAGTAAAAATCCACTCAGAGCAGCACATATAAAACCATTTTTCCATTTATTTATTCAGATGAGTGATCTTCAACTATGTATAGGGCAGCATTCTTTGCATTCTAGTTTGTCAAAGCTTCAAACATTTTTAAAGTCTGTATCTCCAGGGACAGATGCATAGCCTCTTCTGGGAGCACTATGCCAGCTGGAAAGATGACCACTTCCAGTGGCTTGTCATTCCCTCTGACAGCTGAGCTACACTTCAAAACGATGCAGTCAGATGAATTAGGAAGCTTGAACAGCACTTACACACAGGTCTTTGCTGGCACAGCTAAATGTGATTTTCCACACTTGGAAAACAACTTCAAGTTTCCTCTCACTTCTGTTGCTGGTTAGCTCAGAACTTTTTGGTTTAGAAATTGCACTTTGTATCTCAAGTGAAAGATCTCACCATGTCAAAGCAGACGACAGATTCATACCTCGATCCAGCAAGTGGGAAACAGAACCTGCACCCATTTGCACCACCTGAACCATTTTCACATTTATGACAGTTGGAAAGAAAAGCAGCACTGAAACCCAAAGAACAGTTAATATGTGCAGGAACATCACTGCTTCAGCCTTCAATTCACTAGTGAGAACTGACTGAAATAAAGAGTAAAATTTTTTGTTAAAACCAATTCTGTTGCATCAGCCCAACACCCAGATCTGGGGTCTTAAAAGGCTGGTCTTTCACTTTATGTATCACATGGCAATCTCCATATGCAGGAGAGTCCACAGCAGTACCACCTCCTGACTTCACTCTTAATTCTCATAGAGGCATAACTGAGACATGATTTACAATAACCAGGACTTGAGCAAAAAAATCACCCCATCAAAGCTCTGTCAAATACCAAAACAGAATATTCAAACATGCAACCACTAGCATAGCCATGTGTAAAATCCAGTGTAAAATTTTTCACAGTGGAGAAATATTCAGAAATTATTCATTTCAGGGGGAAAATAAAAGAATGGATTTTCAGTTCTTGAAACAGCTTCAATGTAATTTAAAGTTAAAAGGAAACTAAATCAAGTCTGTTCTTCACAGGCAGAGTTCTTCTGTGTTACAGATTAACTACAAAGGCACTCAGACTCAGCAGGTCTGTGCCAAACCAGCTCTGTCCAGTCAGGATTATAGGTTCAGGCACACTCCATACTTGGTCCCAAAGCCTGCTCAGGCTGAAAAGCTGCACAGATCACTTTGTCAGGCAAAGAAGCCTATAAGACACTACTGACAGAGCCTGTAATGCCCTAAAATATTAACTGTTCCACCTAGCTCTGCAGAGAGCCACTGCTGCCTCTCTTGTAAAACAGGCTGAAGTGTTCACCTTGCTCTACCCAAAGCCTTGCTTACAGCCCAGATTCAACCTGAAAATGCCCAGCTCTGATGTGGACGCTTCCTGTGTTCCTCAAGGCCCATTACTTTAACAGAATAAGAAAACTGAGGGTCAAGGTAGAGTTTGGAGAGATCTCACTCTAGTTCACAGTTGAATAAACACTTTTCCCAAGAGAAGTGCATGATGTGTTACAGTGCTTGCTAACCTTGTTTTTAGAAATCCTTGATAACTATTTCCTCACCATGGTTATGTACCTTCCAATAGCATTATCTAAATCAGACTTCTCCAGCTTGTTCTCTTTCCATCAAAAGTGAAATGCAACAGTTCCGGCGACAATGGCTTGTGACAAAACTGAAACACCATTGTCACACACTCCTACTTCATACTACTTTTCAGTAACGAGTTCAGAACAGACTGCACAATCAATTATAAATGCCACCTTTTATGATAATGGGTTTTTTTTTCTTCACAGGAAATCCAACTTTACATGCACAGACACCTTTTCTCCCAAGCTGCGTAAGAACAGGCAACGTAATAAGCCCTTTAAAATTATGACAATTGGTTGACTATTCCATATAGTCAACTATTTCCATATGTGCATTTGCTTTATATATTCTGACTAATACAATTTTCAAATATTCTTATTACATTCATACAGATTAATAAAAATCTGATTTTAAGCATTTCTTTAAAAGGCTTTATCTGCAGATGTACAGTAAAACAATTGAGACAAGGCCTTAAAGCAGAATAGCCATTAAAATATTTTTTTCTCCTACTACAGAAAGATTTGGCAAAGTATTTAAAATTACATTTCCCTAGGGGCAAACAAGAACGTTCATGATGAAAGAACTAGAATAATAAACGGAAAGTAAACAATCACAGTCTCTTTTAGATTCATATCTTTACACATATATAATGAAAGCATTACAAGCAGACAATACTGCTTCAACTATTAAAGACAAGCATAAAGCACTTCTAACAAGATACAGTGTGTTCCTATTTAATTATTATTCCTAGGTAGGCTTTGTTCAGGTTTTTTGTTTTGTTTTGCTTAACTCCTTCAACCCGTAGGATCTGGCCTGGAAACCACCCCAGGTTCAGTGACTCAGGGATACAGCACCAGACAAACCACAGACCAAAGGCTTCACAGCACCTGGGAATCTGCTCCAGGGATCTGTTAGGAAAAGACATTCCCTACCAAACTAAAAGGAAACTTGTCAGGGGTCTTATTGAACTGTAACAAAACTTCAGAAGACAATCCTCAGCTTTTATATGTTTATGAAAATCCTTCTTTATTTAAATCCTCCTCCTACTCAGGAGCAATTAAAATAAAAAACTTGTGCCAGTGTAGGACTAGAGATAATTCTTCCAAGCACTTCTCCTACCTCTCTGACACAGCCAAATAAACATGACATTTGCCTTTTTTTAATTGCAACTAAACCAACAGCTGTTTATCATTGTATTTACTTCACTTAGTTGCCTATTTAATTATATCAAGGCACAACTTCTACCAAATGCCCTTATGTATGAGTTATACCAAATATTTCAGCTTGTCCTTCCACTCTGCATGCTCACACATTGAAGGGTTATAGTTTCTCACCTCACTGAAGCCACATGCTGCAGGAGAATAATGATGAACACATGCATGAGGCTATAGTTCCTAGACTATAACTTTTGATAATTTGGAAATTCACAGTTTCCAGAGGACTTATGATGAAACCACTCTGGTGGCAAAAACTCTGCAAGTCTCTCCTGTACGCTGGAGCAACCAAGGGACGATATTGCCAGATTTCACTGAATCATCTGCCAATGAAGCCACATCTCGGGACTCCTGCACTTTAGGCTTCCATGTTTCAATTCAAACAAGAGAGACCAGCATCCCATCAGACACTGGTGTGCTCTGGGACTTGCAGTAAGAGGTAAGTCTGCATTAAAATTAGAACAACAAAAATCATGGTAGAGGACTAACAAAAATAAGAAAGTTTTCCATGTGGCTGATCACTGGAATAAACAGCTGACACTGACAGTAACTACCAAAAGCAAAATACAGCCCTTTCAACCTTAAAACAGTAATTTACAATTCGCTACTTCTGTTTCCAATTCCCTTTACTACATTTAAATAGAAATCTAAAATGGAAGCAGGGTATTTTGGAGTTATACATTATTCCATGTGGTGAAGCCAGGGAAACTGAAATGGAGCAAGCTTTATTCTTGCAAGTTAAGAAATCAGAAGACTGAAATGGATAAACATGCTGCTGACCTTGTTCAAGCCTTCTAAGAGAGCCTTACCGATGAGATAGTCATCCATAAAAAAGGTCTCCTGGAAAACATGATGCTACTACTATTTCAGAGCACACAGATTCACAATTGTACAAGCAAGCCTTCTGCTTTAATGATTCTGGTTTATCCCATCACATAAATCTTAACACATTTCCAAATCTGTTACGTAAGCAAGGCAGATAAAACCAGAAATTCAGCACCAAGAACGCTTATGTGCCTGTAACAGTGATACTTTCTCTGAGTTAAAAACAGCACAGAGAATGTTCACTTTCCATTCAGTTTACATCAGAACAACACAAGTTCCAAAAATTGGCTCAAATATATACCTTCCCCCCAAAAAAGGCTTACAGGCTTTCAGTTGCAAACTGTAGATAGAAGAGAGTATTTAGCTGAGGAATAAAACAGGAAAAGTGTTTATCTAGTATAGAAATAAGAAATTTTCTTTCAGTTTACAAATAATGGCATTTTTTTGTTTTATACTTGAAATTCTGCCATATGAACTGCTAAACTTGCAGTAAGGCAAATAATATTGTAAAATCATCTTCAGAAAAGTGCAGTAAAGCACTTCTTGCCTTCAAATTTCATTTAGCAATGAAGATTACCCACAACTTTCACGACATCTGTCATGACAGAGAACCAAAGTTATGTCAACGTGTTAAAAGGCATTTCTGAAATCAATTACATGATCTGATTTTGAAAGATTTCTGGAAATGTCCAAATAGGTTAAAAAGCACTTTACTGTGAATAAAACAACTAGCACCTATTTACCTGCAGCAACAGGGAACAATAAAAAATTAGCATGGCTTGACACAAAAGGATTGCGTGCAGAGGAATGATGTGGAAGCCCCCAAGTCCCTGTTCTTGGAAACAACTGCTTCCTTTCCTGGCACGCTGGAAAAGCAGGAAATGTGGGAAGTTACTGTGGACCCCTTGAAGAAAAATCTGGCAGCTGCCCCCATTCCTGTGGCTACTGAGCACCAGCCATGACAAAGGTGTAACTCCTTCCTTCACTCCTTCATTTCCAGGATGAGCCACCTCTGGACTTCAGCATCTCACTGAACAAATTGATTGTCTTGGCAAGAAATAAACAGCTGAAGTGATCTGGCAAAAGACTAATAATGGATAGAACTTCATCAGATGGAACTTGTGTGCCTCACTTACAAGCAGTTTTGTATTTTTCTATTAGAGAAGGCTAGTGAGCTTAAGAAAATTAGGGTCTTTCCTCTCCCAGATTTTAGAGACATGGGGAAAACACACCAAGTCAGGTAAGTGCTTCAGGCAGCCAAGCACCCAGACACAAGCCACCTCCCAAAGTCAAGCCCTGATTCAAGGCTCTCTTCAAATGAGTGCTCACAGCAGTTCCTGAGATTGCTTTAAGTATTTCCTGCAGCGAGTTTTCATATTACCGTATTTTCTATAGTGAATTTTTCAGTATTCTTATAAAGTTTTCTGTTATTTTGGGCTACACACAGAATCAGGCGTTAAAAACTACCAATTAAATTTTCTTAAAGTACATCCTTTCAGATTTAAATTAAGCCTGTCAACTCTTCTGTGCTCCATGGATGGACTATTCCACCTATTTACATTTAAACTGAAGTTACAGCAACCTAAACTTGATTCAGTGTATTAATCATCTGTGACTTTGTCTAAAACTTGATATTAAAATACGATTGAAGTGCAGCCTTATATATTCACCAGAAAAATGCAAATCACATCTGACTCTGAAGTCATTCTAAAGATACATCACAGCACCAGGTTTTGCACCAAGCATAAAACTGCCTTTTTTAACCTGTATTGTGACAGGCGTTTTGGGATTTCCTCAGGTGTGTTTGACCAACAAACAAGTTGGAATATTTTAATTTGGGCTTTAATTCCCAAGTTTAAAACCATCCTGAGCTCAAACCAAAAGAAAAAAAACCACAAAAAAACAAAACAATTATCTATCACAAAAAAGAGAAAAACTAAATTCCAACCTAGGAAAGGGAGAATTAAATTTTATTTCAACAATCAGCTGAAGGTTGACATTTTCAAAAGCATTTATGTATACAAAGATATGGACTAACATTTATGTAGGCTTTTTAAAAGTCTATAATGTAAAACAGTGGAAGTTAATCACTTGCACCTTTTTGCTACCTGAATATTTTTTGAAAACTGCATTACTTGCATAAAAATGTGCATAGCTATACTTATGCTCCCAACTCATAAGGGTTAATTTTAGTTAAAACATTTGACTTTAGACAAACAACTTCTAATTTTTATGTAACACTCTAGCCATGAACTATTATAAAGAAAGAATAAATAAAAAAGAAGGATTAATTAATTCTACACCACTTACATTAAGCAGACTGGATCAGATTTATTCTGACCAGGTATTGCGCTCACCTAAATTTTAAGTAAGGATGCTCACAGTGATGTATTTCTCTTTATGTCATTAAAAAAATCCTGCAGAATTGTTCACAACACTATGAAATCCAAGTAATTGTGAAGTCATGACTATTAATTTCCAAAAATAAGCTTTTTATTATTCACTGAATGCCAATCACATGCCAGGAATTTTTAAATAAGTCCCAATATTGCAAACAGAGAAAACAAGCTTTTTTTGTTTAACGAATAATGATTCAGACACTTTCTTACAGGAGAGCACCCACACAATTTATCACCACTTTCATCTGTCATCCCACATGCTTGGCTTTTGCTCATATCAACATTTTTTTAAATGAATTCTTTTCACACTAGTTATGATATCAGTTTTGCAATCATTAGGGCTAGCAAAAAATCATAGAAGCTTCAGGTTGTTGATACAGGAAAACCATGCCATTTGTAAAAATGCGGATTTTTAAACTCAGAAATCTCTTATCATTTATCACCTGCCTGAAAATCTTTCTGTGTTGTAAGATGGTGAATAATCAATATAGAAATTCATTCAATAGCTTCAAGAGAAGAAACCAGATCATGATTTTCAAGTCAACCTCTGATAATCAGATAAATACACAGCAAAGAGAACAGCACAAAGTCAGTCATCACTTACTCTTCCTCCCTTGATGATTTGAAGTGCTGAGATTTTTATCACTGAAGTAGTAATAGTATTCTCCAAGAGAAAATACTCAAAACAACCTCCCAAGAGAAGTGCTGCCTCTTGCTTCATTGCTACCATTTAGATGTCCTAATTTAACAGGGTCCCAAAACAGTATTTTTTACCAAATACTAACAGTGTGGCAATAATTAACAGAAAAGCTTTACTAGAAAATTATTTTTGTTAAAGCTGTCATTTTAAAACACTAAAAGCTACTAAAAGGAATTTACTATGTGTAATATTACCATATCCTGACATCTCAACTTGCCAGGGTGTGAAGAAAATGTAGTACTGCACTAGAAAGCACAGAGGAATATCAGACTTCAGCAACATATGTGCATTATGAGATGATTGCTCATCTTTGGCAGGAGCCAGACTAATGAAGAGTTCAAGGTAAAGAGTCCCCACCACCATCAAAATAGAGAAGAATCAGTGAGTTGGAAAACCAATAGTCAAGGCCTCTTATGGAAGCTTATGTGATGAGGAAAGAAAAAGACAGAAACTGTCAGGGATTATTGATGTACACATTATTCAAACCACAAAGTTACTCAAGAACATAAAAAAAAAAAAAAAAAACCAAAAAAAAAAAAAAAAAAACCAAAAAAACCCAAACTACAAAATACACCACATCATATCAGATTGCCTAGAGACAAGAGAAACATCAAAAGTACTGATTCTGAACCCAGCCATCTCCTGGGGACACTGACAACTGGCAACTGTCAGGGTTCCACACAATGCTAATGTTAGTTATACACAGAAAAACAAGATTCCGTGACATTATACTCTACACGTGAAACCTTTATTCAGCAACCTCATCTTAAGGGAGGGTTTAGCACCCAGCTCCAGGAACTGATTTGATCCTTCTCACTCCACCAAGTCTCTGCTGAAAGCTGCCCCACCAAAGGGACCAACTGAGGCAAATCTTGGTATGAGTGTCATTTTGTCAGATCTTCCTATCTCAAGAAGAAATCAGCAAGTCTGCTGGAAAGTCGGTGTTCTGTGGAATTGAATCGAAAGTGTCTACAAATGGGAAATGGCAATACAGAAACCTATCAAAAAACTTTACTGAAATATATTAAAACTAAAAGAGGAGAAATCATGCACAAGAGAGACTCTAGTGGGCATCACATTCTTCCTTCCAAAAACACAATTAAATTTTCATTCATATCCTGCCAGGAGCAAAATTCTCTTTAGTGTTATGTACCAGTTGTTAGAGTGGGACAAACATCAATGCTCTCTTCCTCTAGTTTTGAAAAAGCTTTGGTATAATTGAGAAAAGAGTAATCACTGACTTCTAATCCTCTCTGAACCATGTAGTCAGTCCCCAGCCAAGGGCAGAGATACTGGCATGCACTGCAGCCTTCCATTACAGAAAATGAAGTGACCAACATAATTAATTTTGTTAGGAGCCTCTATGCTTGGAGGAAGATCAAGGAATGTAATGAATCAAGTATGAATTACAGCCCAGTCCAGTTCTTGGGAGAAAGGAATATCTAAGGGTTTCAAGCCATTCAATCCAAGCCTGGGCAAAGGGAGTCAGTCAGCAATCCGTGTTACACAGGTTACACGGGTAGAGGCTCAGATTTTGCTAATTCAGAGCAGCAGCAAGACCAATGCTCTACTGGGTAATCAGCACTGAAATTGCATCCCAGTCTGTGGCACTCTAGAGCTAGGAGGTTTTCAAATTAGTGAGGCTGTTTTTCCACTTTAGTTTCTACCACCGATACAGTTCATGATTTTACAAACGGGATTATTTTAATGAAGTCAGCCACCAGCTCAGATACAAATTAGAGCTGTCCAACTGTTTGTGTGCACACCACGGACCTCAACATGTTAGATGGCCAAACATGCCACACACAGGCCAGCTATTCACAGATTAATTTCTAGGGGAACATCAAGCTCTCATTTTTCCTTCTCCCTCCAAGCACTCCATGGAAAAGGCTGTTTCTCTTCATGAGAACACCACCACTCTGCACTTCTATAAATAATTACATGAACATGATTAGATAAATCCCCCTCTTCCAGGATGACCCTCCTGCATGGTCCATTTTGAGTAAGTCTTAAAGAATGACAGCTAAATATTTACAAGTTTGGCAGTATTTGCCAAAACTGTTTAGATGTTTCGTAACTAGAAACACACACCTAAATGAAAATTTAGTAAGTATTTGAAAAGATTTATTCTATGGGCTTATGTATCTCTAGAATTTCCAATAGTGCACCAAGGGAATTGTGATCATCCTGTTACCTGTAGGCAACTGATCACAACCAACCAGTAGAAAACACTCCAAGTTTAATATTAATAAATTAATAAAGCAACTAAAAAGAGATTCTCTATGTGTAAGAGAGCATAATAAGCATTTGTTAGCCTCAAAGAACACACCTGTAGTTGAATGGTTTACCAGAACAGCTATTACCCTGCCACAAACTGTATGTAACATAGACAATCACTTTATCAACTCTTCCTTTAATTAAAATTATATTTTTCTTTCATTTTTGACCCAGTGAATGAGGACAATGCTGTAATTCCCTAAGCAGCCAAGTATTTAAAAAGAACAATTCTTGCTGGAATTTTTCTTCAATACATCCCATGCTAACTTTTAAATTCTCTGTAAATCTGCAATTTTGTGCATGCAAATGTTGACAGCAGCAAGCAACTGAGCTCTGCTCTTCACTCCCCTTACAAATATACTGCACTGGAAACAGAAATATTGGTTGGACTGACAAGGTTCAACACAGACCTGCAGAAAGCTCTTCTGAAGAGAAGACCACTAAAGAATACACTAAATGCAATTACAAAACCTTAACTATGTGCCAGCTTTTCTTCTCCATAGTTTGTTCTGCTTTACTTTATTAGTTAAATCCGGAAACATTTACTTACTATGATGAGTACTCTGTAAGACAACATTGGTTCGGTGTTTGCTGTTATTTATTGGTTTAAAAAGATAAAAGCTATCTGACAAAAATTGCAGAATGAAAACTTGCTTAAAACCTAATGCATCTAACACACAAGTCAAACTAAATTCAGAGCACCAAACCCAGCAAATCAGTCACTGATTTTATGCAAGGGATTGTAAAATGTGGTTGCGTATGACGGCAGGGGTCTGAGCTCGGTAACCCAGCAGAGCTCATTCCGGTGCAGGTCTTGACAGAAACAGCAGGTATGGAGCGAAATAAAAACCACTCCACTCCAAACCAGCAGTTTCTCTACTTTTGCTGCCAAGAGAAGGAGAACTGCATCTCTGCATATGCACATGAATCGTGTTTGCATTGCCTTTCATTTTAACAAATCCCACACTGATCATGACCTATACAGTGTATACAG
This sequence comes from Sialia sialis, assembly GCA_009812075.1. Taxonomy (NCBI): domain Eukaryota; kingdom Metazoa; phylum Chordata; class Aves; order Passeriformes; family Turdidae; genus Sialia; species Sialia sialis. The sequence goes on along the minus strand of VRYO01000638.1, from coordinate 11,777,179 downwards.
AGAGAACATTTTTTTTTAATTGTGGATAGTATTTAACACACAGCAGTAATATACACATATTCTATTATTGCTTGTCTCCATGACAATTCTAATATGAACTGTAAACTCTGAATTATTCTACCTCTTCCTGAAGCAGGAGCATTATTAAGCAACTAATCCTCCTTAATATAATTGCACAAGATAGCAATTCAATTTTACATTTGCCTTTTAGTTGTTCACATTAACCTTTAGACCCCCTAAATGAGAGAATCTGTTTATTAACTATGAGCAGCTCAGTACTGAGTGAGCACCAACATTGCATTTCAGTACTTCAAAGTCAAGGAGATTACAAATGCTTTCTGATTAAGGCTTAATTTTTTAACTTTGAGAATAAATCAGCCTTTATTTAAATTTAAATCTGAGATGCATTCACTCCTCATTTCTAAGGTTTTTCTCCATCAGCAGGTTCCAGGATGGATTAGTTTAATTAGCAGAGAAACTGAAGTGTCTTGGGTCTCTCCAAATTAAGACACTTTACAATATATGACTCTCAATATTTACTAACAGAGCATCAAACTCCACCATTCAAGATTCAATTTTGTCCTGTCTAGATTTATCATGTACTCGTATCTCAAAACTACAGCACTGTCAATTTTTGAGAGTTATGAAATTCTCATTATACTCAGTTATTTGTTTGCAGTGGCATAAATACACAATCATATCCTTAATCATATCCAAGCAACCAGTAGAAAAGCAAATGAACTGCTTGAGTGCAAGGACATTTTGCACATAAACATGTATTTATCTTACATTTATTTATATACCACATATATATATATTATCAACAATGCCCCAACATAACTAACATATCCAAGAACATGTCAGATTATCTACATTAATTACAAACTGAGTAGAACTGAACTCAAAACTAGAGAGAAAACACTGAATATAATGGCATTTTCTTAAAGATATTTGTCAAATCAGAATTACAACTTTATAGACCAGCTAAATGTTAGCAAAATATTTAAAGACAAAAGAAGTACCACATGCAAAGTAACTCACACTGCACCTCAAATGAAAAAACAATGCAGTATCTTCTCATCTGCAGGTAACATTTTGCTCATGTGAGACTCTTCAAAATCAACTTGTAAAGGAATTTTTTGGGAATAACAGTTTCTCATTAAAGCATTTCATATTGGTTGAGATAGAAAACAAAGAAATAAGTATAATCTCTGTCTCTAGAACAAGTGAACAGCCACTAATTCAACAACTATAAATATCAGTTGCACAAGCAAGGAACTACAAAAAGGGAGCATCCCCCCATATTTCTGTTTTCTAACTGCTCTAAATATGTTAACCATTGGCATCTACAGTGAATTAAGAAACAATTCTCATTTTTTCAAACAAAAATAAAGCAATAATTATGGGAAATAAGGCAATAAGAGAAAGGTAATGCCTTTCATCAGATACACATTTCAAAACTATTTCAAATACTTTAAACTCTTAAAAAGAAACTGTACCTGATACTCTTCTGTTGTATCGATTAACAACTGGAGCTGCAAAAAAAAGAAAAATAAAATTACACATTTGTATTTATTATTACAAAGTATAATGAATAAATTGAATAATCATTATATACTTTTAGTACACAAACCCCATAGAAATCTCTTTTTATACAGCTTTCACCCATTTACTTGCCAGTCAGTAAGTACTTATTCAAAATTAAACTTCATATTCCTGAAGGCCATAACATGCTAAGATGGATGGCAAGTACTCTACAGTTGGTTTATTTTTACCTAAGTCTGAAAAAATATACCTCTACACAGATTATCCAATCCTAACCTTAGCAGCCTCCTTTACTTAGTATTATGGCAAAGCACTGCAGCACTTTAGGCCAGGTGCACTAAACATGGATCAAAATCAAAGGATTTTTTGCCACCCCATTCTGTGCTCCCACCCAGCACAGGCTGTGGAACTCCAGGCATCCAGCCCTGAGCAAGGCTGTCACACCAGGGCGCACACTGAAATTGGAAAAGGCTGGGATGGAAGGTCCATGGCTTCTTTGTTCATGCTGCAGCTGAACAAGGCACTTGAACTTTGGATTGGGATGAACTGCCTGACCTCCACTACCACACACACCTCAACATTACACCAACCATCAGCAAGCACATGGTAACCAAGGTACCATCTTTGAGAGTTGCTTCAGTCTCAAAACAAAAACAAACAACAAACAACTTGTAAAATTCCACCCAGAACAAAAATCAAAGCACTCTGTTCTCCTTCACCTCTAACAACCAACACCATTCTATTCTGAGTGCTTCATGTTTTCTCTCTTCTTGCCTCCAACAATTCTATTGTTCCTGACACAACCTGCAACCTTTCTATGACATTCTTTTAACAATTAGAAGAGCCATTATACCCCATCAAAGCACATGCACCACAGAGCCAGATTTATTAAACATCTGCCACGAAGATCTTAATGGCCCCATCATTTCTTAGAAACTTTTAAATATCTCAGCATTTCAGAGAGAAATTATTTCTTAGCAAAGACAGAACAACTCAGCTTCTTTGGAGCACTTACAACCATCCTGCATCTATATGAAAAGACAAAATTGAGAACAATATCACCAAAAAAAATCAGAATTATTACTGAGTATTTAAAAAAAAAAAACAACAGGAAATCAGAAGAGGTTGGAGGGGAAAGGAATAATCAGGCTAATTCCATAGTTTTCAGCCAAATCTATCAACAGGGAGACAATGCTGAGCCTCAAAAGAAGCTCAGCATTAAAAGCACAATTATATTGAATTTTACAATTTAGATCTAAACTTCCACAATATGATATAATCCTTGCAAAGTAATACTGACACAGTGCTTCATACATCAAGCTTGAAGAGGTTTAAAAACAGTGAATAACCTGAGAATTCAAGCAACTTTCTCTTCAAACCTTTAAGCAATTTATGACAGCAGCAGCAACCTTTCCTGGAAATAAGGGCAGGATGTATCTCGCTTGCCAAAAAGACACCATAGATGCAAGTTTATATCACCTTAAGGGAAACAGGCATTGGGAATACAGATCCATTGAGGTTTATGAAATAAACTCAATCTGATCTGAACATGTTGACACATTTTGCCCCATTCTTAACTTCTCCTCATGGGTCTGCCTCTGGCTACCAGTGGTGACACCAAACTGCTCTGGACAGTCATTTGCCCTACAACAGTACACTCTCATGTCTAGTCTGAGTAACTACTCAGACCAATTTGGACCTGAAGAAACAGTAAAACTTACTACAGTAGTTTCACGATTATAAGCCGCACTTTTTTCACTGAAGAATGCAGCCAGCGGTGCGGCTAATCATCAGGTGCGACTTATAATTGTGAAATTACTGTACTTTTGTCCAGAAACCCAGTCAAATGCCTACCAGTTCTCTAAGGTTTTGAACAATTAGAAGACCAAAATTAATTAGTTCAGTTTCCACTACAGTGATTTACTACAAAAGAAAATACTAAATTAAAAACATAATTTGATACGTTTGCTGCACAAGCCTCTCAACAAGGCTGTAATAGTTTAAAGTAAATGTTTAACTAATCTCATGTATGAATTCAGATACTTTTAATCAACACCATTAGTAAATACATTATTTCAGCCTCTATCTTGCTCATACAGAATTTTTTTCTCCACTTCATGACTTCTACCCCCATCTCTTGCTCATATTTAAGAATAACATTTTTCATGTCTTTGAACAGAATTAATATACTACAAAACACTCTGGCGTACTTTGGGTAACATAGAAAAAAATCCAACAATGATGACTTCTTTTAGAATCTTGATTATTTTATCCCATAGCAGGGCTCAGTGTCATCAGAACTGCATCAAGTTTTCCAGTGTTAAAAATGAGAAAAACACATAACCTTTTAAGGGCAGTTAAGAGAGTACTTTTATTCTGCCTCCACAAAGCTTTTAAGATTAAAATGATAGTTTGCATCTCTTACACCAGTGACAGTTCTAACATGTATAAAATCCACTTTATGTGTTGTCAGATGACTGTTTTTATGCTAAAGAGATGAAATCTGACATTTCCTAGTAGAGAAGATTGTTGGGTTTTTTTTTTCCTTCTGGCTTACCAATGAAAAGCTCTCTTTGCTTATGACTATTTTCAGTATTGCACAGTCAGTATTGCCACTCCTATGGCATCCTTGTGTTTTGCCATTAGAAGTACACGAAGGAAAAGCCTGGCATTGAGCACTGCTAAGAGAAACAAGTCCTGAAAGTCCCACATACACCTAAATTGGTCTGTGGATAGATTCCAAAAAATGAGATGGGGTGGAAGGGAATAATACATTTACTGTTAACACAGCCTATTTGCTAGACTGAGCACTACAGGGCACCTAATTTAAAGCAATAGTGATGGACACACCAATAACAAACTCCTACACCAGAGCAGTCCTCAGAGCACAACTCTGCCTGTGACAGGAATCCAGTGAATCCAGCACACCGACCTGGTACCACTCAGGATCTACAGAAACAAGATTAAAGTGCTGCTTTGAAAGAAGAAAACAATTTTTGTTTTTTTTAATCTCCAGTCAGAACTCCCCCCTGCCGCACACCAATGGGCCACGGCTCAGTTTGAACAATGGGCCGTGTCTCTGGTAATGACAGGAATGTTATTATATGTTAATTGCAAAAACCATAATGAGATTAAAAGATTTCGATGTGAGATGATTGCATTGTAAACTCTCCATTATGTCAAAACCTCAGGTGCAGCAAGATTCAAGTTCAAAATGTCTCATACCTTTGGCACAGCTGCTGCTTCTCCTTGGCTCATGGGAACCAAGATACAGTAATTGGGTAAACACAACAAAAACTGAGGCAAATTAAACCATTGTACCAGAAGAGAGCAAAACGGCCCAATTTCCTCCCTGGCAGCCAAAGGCAAGTGATTCTGGCAGTGGAAAGGCAGATCAAGCTGTGCATTCCACAGTCTTGCCAGAACTGATTCAGGACAATGATCCTACTCCATTGCTCAAGAAAAATCAGGAATTTCTGCTCAATATGTACGAGTTCTCCATATTGTGATAGGGCACAGACTGAAGTAAGCACTAGATAGAAACATTTAACAGGCTGCTTCAGACTGAAAAACCTTTCTTCCTCAAAGTAAAGGTATGTCATTATATTTATTCAATATAAAATATACTAATAAATTGCATAAATAGATCAATACTGAACATTCTCTTGCTTAAATTCAAAAATGTACCTTACATTAAACAGCAGTAATGCCACACATTTAGAGGCTACTAACTATACTGCCCCTTGCCAATGGCTCCATTTCATTGGGTTTTCTCAATTGAAAAATTAGGGATGTAAACCAGACACTGGGATTTAATTTTTTTTTAATACTCTCCATAAGTGACAAAACAGGAATTTCTCCAATATCCTTCAGTTTGCTTTTGCATTGAGATTTACTTTGAAATACCTGATGCCCAATTGTGGCTCACTATATTTAACTTACAAGAGTTCAGACTGTGGTTGTAAGCAGGTATAAATCACAACCCAATAGTTGAAAAATGGACATAGATATCACTTTTTTATAGTGTTTTCATATCAAACTAAGAATTACAGCATTTAAGGCAAACAAGTGACAGTAAAATCATTTTTCACAACCAGACCTAAAAGCACGCTTTTCCTACAGTGTGTGGGCTCCCTTCTCTGTCAGTGACTTTGAGAAGTGAATGGTAAAAAAAAAAAAAAAAAAAAAATCAGGCTTTTTTAGATGTACACTACTACCATAACAGGGAAAGCTGTTTCTCTACACTACTCACAAGCCTGAAATGAATAGAAGTACAACCATCGTTCTCTCAGCTACTGCTACCCATTTCTTACACATCCTAGGAACATTAAATTCTTATAGAAAATGACAAAACTCAAAAGATCAATTCAATTCAGGGTCATGGGGAAAAAAATTCAGGGACAAACAAAGGACTGGCATTCCAGGCATGACAGTAGAGTATTAGGTGTTACTGCTCTGTACTGCATGTACCTTGAAAACTTATTTCTCCTTCTTCACAAGCACTTTTTACTATGATCTGTGAATGTTTCCTAATTTCAGCTAGGGTAAAAAAAATCTCCACATGACTGTTTGTGATTCAGATTACAATTTATAGCAGCATACTAAATTAAGCTATCACGCACACGTACTTAACACACAGATCTTCTGTGTAACTCTAATCAACAATTATTGAAGGTTTCCTAATGAAAGATGGAGCAAAGCTCATAGTAGGTGGCATAAACTTAGTACAGAACTCAGAGTTCAAAGACCATAGGCACAAAATACCAGCTTTATTGCAACCAAGTAGCTCAATAAATCAGTGATTTACAGAGTACTATCCCATCGAATCATGGCACTACATCATCCTACGTGAAAGAGAGACAAAAAGAGCAACAGAATGTAAACTGTTCTCATTTAACAAGTCAATTAAGTTTAACCAAACAACACATGAGTTGACACTATAAACCATCAAAGCTGAAACACCAGAAGCAGAGTGGAGTATAAATCTGAGGCGTGACTGTCTCTATGGAATGTTGTATCGAGTTACGATAAGGAAGTGCCAGACTACAGCTGTCAAACTGTTTTTCTACACACCAAGATGTTAATGGACTTACATAAATAGGAACCATCACAACTCTGAGAAAACTCACAGATTCTAGTATCGACTTTTTAGGATTCCTGGCAATTAAAAAGTAATACTAGACCAGAAAGAAATGTCATCATCAGATATGCAACTGTACTTCAATAAATACCAAACTTTATTTTTTTTTTTTTCCCAACAACTAAGTCAACCTGCAAGAGTTCCCTGTGACTATTACTAATATAATAATTGTGTATCCATTATTTCCTTCAGGATGTCCTTACTGTCCTTACCCCTCCCACATCTTGCTTTATAAGGTGAGGATCATAGGTAGGGCTACAAACTACTTAGATTTTTTCAGAGGCAGCTCTGGAACCCAACAGTTCTCCTCAAGGCTTCTCTCAGAAAAGCGAAACAGACAGAAACAGATCAGAGTTTTACAGATACTCTTATTTTTCCTTCTGTTCTTCTGCCCATCCACCCTCCATAGAGGAGGATGGAAATTCAGAACCCAGTTAGACAGGCAGGAGAGACCCTGATGGTGTCAGCTGAAGCATGCCAGACATTTGGAGGAAGACAAAAGGTCAGGGAACACTAGGGAAGAAGTGAATTTTCAGCGAACAAACACAGGGAGCATAGAACATTAAAAAATAAAAAGGCAAAAAAGTGGAAACCATGACCTACAATTACACACAAGCTTTGCTTTTCTGTAAGAGATTTTTACATCTATTAAGTTGGAAAACAATAAAAATATTACATTGCTACTAAACACTGTTTTCCTGTCTGCTGCTGTAGAAATAATAGAGACATAGACACCTTGTTATTTCTCAGTATTGAAAAATAGCTGTCATCAATAGCAAGAGAATAAAACATAAAAACAAGGTCGCAACACATCCTGCTTTCCAATTTAATTCATTTTTTTAATTTGTATTTAAAAATTACTGACAAAACACTGTCTGAAAGCCTCATTTTAGAAGAGTCTCCAACCCTTGCTTTCCAAGTTTTTTAGAGCCCCTCTGATAGAAAGAATGTAATAAACTCTGGGAAAAGTTGAGTCAACAAGCAAAGCATTTATGTCAGTGAAAGAAAGATGTTTATGAAGTTAAAACAGTTGTGCTATTTTGAGTTGGCTCTTTTTCGGTTTTTAAGTGCAGGAGAAAAATGAACATGCACTCTGGAATGGACGAACTTTAAACAGCTGATAAATTCAAGAAAGAAATCTTTGCATGACTAACTGAAAGGAATCTGGGTGAATCTCTAGTTATGATGGCACTTCTTGACTAAGGCCTTAAGAGTTTTGTTTGTTTTTAACTCAATTTTTTTCCAACGTATCACTATTTCAATATTCCCTTTCCACAACTGAACCTGAATAGTCATGCATGGTACTATTTTTACTACATTTCTCAGCAGATATTCATTCTCAAAAAAAAAAGAACCATAAGCCTGAATTCAGGAGTTCATACAGCCTGACTGAAGCCTAAGCACAGGAGAGCAAATACCTAGCAAGCAGCACTTCACATTATCTGACATTGCAATGGCATGACCCACAGAGCCCTCTCCTATTTCTTGCTGACACGTCTAAGATCCAGCCAAACACAGCACTTTTTTTTTGGAGTTGATTTTTTATGAGTGTAATCTATATTACAAAGATCAAAGAGATAGCAACAAGGCATGCACTTGCTTTACAGACAAATTAGAAAAACTCCCCGTGCTGAGGTACAATCAGCTAAAAGGACACATTTCACAGTGATTAGATATAACCATATGCTGATACTACAACAGAAATTGTCAGGGACTGAAATGAAAGGCTTGGGAATGTTTTCAAGTATTAGAAAGACAAATCTACACACTGCAAAGAGAAAGGATGCTGCAAAAAAACAGGAAAGTTAAGAAGCAGATGACAAATCTTCAAAGCACTGTCAGAAGAGGCAAGACACTGAAAGGTACAGCAAAGCAAGTGAAAAAGGGAAATTTGCTTGGGCTTTAGGAGTAGGCTTAGAGAGAAAAGTATTTCAGAGAGAGAGAGAAGCTAAGGAGCCACAGTGGTAATATCCAGAAACAAAGCTTAAGCTTAAGCTTACAAACGCAACATTAAGCAGATTATAAAAAGAAAAGATTCTAAACATATTTGAATGTGACTTCCACTGGGACTGTCTGACAATGAAAAGCCAGAAAGGGCCAGAGATGAGAATGTCACTACAGAGAAAGAGAAACCACACCAAGAATAACTGCAAGTTTCCTTAAAATAAATCTTCATTCAGAAAAAGATAGTGGCATCTTATCTAAGGAGCCACAAGGCATTTCCCTATCAGTAAGAAACGTGGGCAATTCACCCCCATGACCAGATGCAGTGGCAGAGAACAGAAAGCCTCCTCCTTTTCCAAGACTCTTGACTAACCCTTCCTATCTTACCACTTCTGCTTTCAAACCTCACCTCTTTATTTAATTAGTCTCCTGATCCACCTGAGATCAGAGATGGATGAGGCAGGAGGATTAATACCTCAGGGTACTTACAGTTTTGAAACACAGTGAAGACAAATTTAGTCTTAAATCTTTTCACTGGAAACCTCAGAAGTGCTCTTGAAAGCAACATTGCATTCTGACAAACACAGTTCTTTGAAAGCAACACTTTCTGTATTTCCGTTGCTTTTTTACTAAGGTTTTGATTTCTTAGACTTAATGCCACATCCTCATATCTTTTAAAACATCAAACCCCAAAGACTTTTGATCAGATTTTTATCCTGTGCCTAGTTATAGGTGCAGTCATGGTTCTGTGTTATTAACTAACAACACCTAAATCTCTTTTGGGTTATTTAGAAAGCTGAGTTCCATCAAACATACTTGGAAATTCTGGAGATAATTCCTAAATGAGTCATAAAAAACGTCATTTAACTATATCTAGCACATCAGTCTATTTTTGTTATTTCCAACTGCGCTTCCTGCATAAATCTCTTTCTACAAAATAATGAATTGTATACAGGTGAATGCAATCTGAGTGAACTAAAATATGTGTACAAAAACAAAACCCAAAAAACAAACAATAAAACTGAGTCAACTGTTTATACATTTCACTATTATTAAATTTGCATTATATCGCAACAATAAGCCACTGCTAAGTAAAAGTCCAAGGTACATAAATCATTGCTCCAAAGGGAATAGTCTCAGTCAATCCTGATCTGCCACTGAAATCAGTCACGGGTGTTGTGTTTTTCCATTTTCAGAAGCCTAATTAGAAGTCCCACCATTATTTTGAACATCAGAATGCATTAAACACTGTAAAAATTCGCAAGAGCAACAACCCACTGGAGGCCTCTCACAACAGGAGGTTAGACTCACCAGGCAACTCCTAAACTCCTCCCTAAGTGAGATGGTTCCCACATCAGCAGTCTGGGACATCAGCATCAAAACCAACTTCAGCAAGGTCCAGACACATCTTTCTCACCCTAACAGTGCTGTCCTCTCCCAAACCTCATGCACATCTCTGTTCTCAGTCCCCATGTGGTCTAGATTTTAAAAATACTCGTACCAAATTAATATTATCCTCAGGAATAGCACAACATCAACTTCTCTAAAAGTACGCAGGTATCACATAAATACCATCAACGAAACCAGGAACTTTTTTTTAACAGCTCGGCCAGTAAATTTGAGGGAAGTATTAGCCAGGCAATATAACTATAATACAAAAATATAATCCAAATGCAGATCTGGAGGGAAATCTTCATAAGGTAATAGGAAAGAAGTAGAAAATGCTATCACTGGCACTGGCTTTAGTGTTTATACAGCCTCAGGTATAAGCAGTTGTAAGATTAAATTTGAAAAGAGTGGAAGACAAGCATGTCACCGCTATGGTAATGGCACAAGGGAAGCAGGGCACTGGCTCCATGTATTTCACATCTCCTGTCACTGCCTTTTCTGTAATCTCTTCTCACAGACAACTCTGGCTTCCAGTGCACCACTGATGTTCTTGCCATTCTCTACATTCCCCAGTTTTGTTGCACCCCACCTGTGCAGGATGAACTTTTCCTAGTACACCACCCAGAGCACCTCCAAATCCCAGTTAAATACACACACACACCCCTATATACACCTTTACAGAGCCTTTTCCATGAGGAACTCCTCAAACAACTCCTATATTTCAACTATTATCTGTCCTCTAGGCAGAGGCATATTTTAAGGCACAGTAAATATGTTGCATGTCTTCCTAATATTTTTCTAGGTACATCTGGCATTTGAGAAAACTTCAATACAGCATAATGCTGTATTTTTATTTGAATGCATAATGAAGTGTTGATTTCCTCCTATATGTAAAGAAATATGATGATGATGCACAGATATTCTTGTGGATTAGCAACAAAAAACAAAGAAAAAAGAAAATTTTTTACTTCCTATTAGTTTTCACCAGAAACACAACCTTAATTTTACATTCACTGCATTGTATTTTAAAGAGATTCCATCTGCTCTGTCTGTAGTGTACATTAATATTCAGAAGACATCTGCAGTGTGCAGACCAAGCTTTTAATTGGAATCATGTCACAGCTACCATCACACAACACTGAATGTAAATGTTGGCTATCTGCACTTGGCAGCTGCTTGGCAGGCTCAGCATAAAGTCCTACTGAGACTGATAGTGTCTTCAAATAATGTGGGATCAGGATATAAAAGCTATCTTGAGAAATCAAATATTGACTATCATATCCATAACTAATATCATTTACTAGCACCCTAAATTGCTTATAAGCAAAGCACGGTTCATATTCAGCCATAATTTTCAAAGAGAGACAACAAATTGATACAACTGAACACTCACATCTTTCACTATGACAGATACTTAAGCAAATTTAATTTGTGCACAAAAGGGGACAATGACAACTGAACTTCAGTGCAACCAAAATGGTGTAATGAAGCCCAAAGCATTTATAAAAATCTAAAATTCAAGCATTGCTAAGGACATAAGAGCACCTGAATAAAAATTTAATTAACAGGTGCACTCAGCGAATTAAGATACTTTCCTACAATGTCAGACTTATTGTTCTAGAATGAACAATATAGCTACCTTTTCTTGGAATTTAAAAAAAATAAAAAAATCCAACCCTGAGTCAACAGCATTATCATTTGCTTCAAATTCTTGCCGAACCATGGTAACACAAAATCACATTTCCCCAGTCACCTGCATATTTTCTGCTTGTACTCTGCTGTAAGTTTCTGAAAAATGGGGCAGTGAGCAGCAATCTACAGAGAGAAAACTGTGTGTGTGTATGTGCAGATATGTACATTCAAACCAAAGTCCTGTCCAGTACAAGTAACCGGTTGTTGCACTGACAAACTGATCTTAGACATGTTGCAAGAAATTTCAGTCTCATCAATACGTACGAATGATAAAGGAACCCTAAGAACAGCAATACTTGCTTTTCATGAAATACAGATTTCCTTGGGGAATTTACATTCCACCACCTTTGCCACTGTACTGTAACAAAAAAAAAAATCAAACCAAAATTCAAGACCACAAGCCATTAAAGGTACACATTTATGCCACCAGAAAAATAATTATGCAAGTAGAGGAAACAGAGTCATCATGATCCAGTGCCCTCCTCTGACAGACTAATGGGATTACTGTATCCTCTTAGCTTCAGAGCAGCTCCCAACACAGATAAGAGAATTACACAGAAGGGGAAGACCCAATTGTTTGTGTTCAGGGCATACATACATGCTCAGTCTCAAGCCTGCGCTTGCAGACCTGCCACCATTTCAGAATGTGTTATGACGGAAAGATAGAAAAGTGAAGAAACTGAGACGGCAGAACTAGGTTTCAGTCCCAAACCTGAGAGCGTAACAAACATATCACTGATCACTGGCTGTAGCATCACTTACAATCTGCGTCAATGCCAAGGCAAAAAAGGGCTGATCTTAACCTTTTTTCATCAGCGACGTACAGCTGGTCTGCTCAAGTTTGTACTACAACAGAAAGGAAAAATTAACATGGGCAGTGACGGATGAGATGCAGCCTAAGAAGCTTTTTCTTTTGCTTCTGAGCTGTTTAGTCTCAGAAAAAACAGGCTGGAGTCACTCTCACAGTCAGGTGTATCTCGTGTGACAATATGAAACTATAACTGAACTACTTCTTCAAAAGAGCAATTTAGAAAAAAAATATGAAACAGGACATTTGAAGCTCAGCAGAAACAACCAGCAACATGGTGAGAGCCTGGTGTTTCATACACCCAGCAGGCATGTTACACAGCTATACCTGCTAGGTCAACCAGAGTTCAGAATTGTTTAATTATAGGTATCTAGGTAGAATTTAAGAATAGCATCCTACAGGTAAAATAGGCACATAAAAGCCCACAGCTCTTTGCCTGGGTCACTTCACATTCCATTACCAATTTCTGCTGACATTTGAATGATGAAACATACTGTGTTTTTACATAAGACAAAACTGCAATAGGTTGTGCTGTCATCTGATTTGATCTGAATAAAAGAGCACAAGGAATTTCAATCAAGTGTCACTTCAAGCTGATTCAGAGCTTAATCTCACACATCCACATTTAACTCGAGGCATAAGCACATTTGTATGTGCCAGGCAAGGCCCGCTGGTTCCAGGGCATTCTGGACAGCTTTTGCTATGTCCAGGGAGGTGGTCCTTCCCTCCTACTCAGCCCCAATAAAGTCACACCTGGAGGAGTTCCCTGTCCAGTTCCAGGCTCCCCAGTACAAAAGACTCACAGACATACTGGACAGAGTCCAGTAAAAGGCCATAAAGACAATGAGGGAACTTGGAGCATCTCTTGTGTGAGGGCTGAAAGAGCTGTGACTGTCAGCCTAGAGAAGATAAGGCTCAGAGGAGTTCTTATCAATACCTGAAGGGCACTGAAGGACAACAGAGGCAGTTCCTCCTCACTGGGCACTCAGTGACAGCACAAGAGCTAATGGCCACAAAGTCAAACACAGGAAGAGTCCACCTGAACACGAGGCACTTTTTTACTGTGAGAGTGACCAAACACTGGCATAAATTGCTCAAAAAGGTTCTGGAGTCGCCATCCTCTGAGATATTTGAAAGCCATCTGGACATGGTCCTAGGCAATCACTACAGGCAGTCCAGCTTCACAAAAGGGGTCAGGCAAGATGACCCCCAGGGGCACCTTCCAAACTCAACCATTCTGTAATTCCACAAAGATCCTCAACAGCTCATTAAAATCCAGGCTTTGCTTCCAGTTTAAGTTCCAACAGCCAGAAGGCAAATAGAAACACAATTCATCTGCAGGTAGATGTATCTTATTTCAGGCATCCTTCTTCCAGGTAGGTAACTATACATTCAGACACAGCCACTGCACAGATTTTGAGATGCTGGAGTTTAATTTCATTAAACTGGGTTCTTTTTGGGAAGAAAGGTAGGAAGAGCAAGGCTGAAAAAGAGCCTGGGCTTCTACCTGTTCTTACTATGGGCACATTCTTCATAACTGCAAACTGAGCACTTTCTTGGGCATTTTTTTTAATGTTCAGTGTTGACACTACTGCAATATACCCAACTAGTTCTTATTCTAATAATGCCATATAAAAGTCAAGGAGCATCCACATCCTGGACAAACCTCAACATGACTATCAGCCAGCTTAGCCAGTGTGACAAAAGGCATCTATCATCAGCTGATCAGCTACTACCCTTCTAGGATGTAGCACTCTATCCTATACAAGTAATCACCTCTGAAGACTCATTCTTGCCCAAACAGTTTGCAAATGACCTTTCTCAAAAGACCAACAATTTTAAAAGCTGCCTCAATTCTTCTGCAAGTCTGGTTTTTACAGTTTTGGGGTTTTTTTTATTAAGTGCTTAAACAAGCCTGACGATGTGTTGTTGATCTGTGAAATTATAAAAAATTTATTCAAAGAACTACTGTTCCCATATGTGATATGTTTTTAAAATTGCAGAAAAAAATGATATAATATATGACACCACATTTTTAATAAACCAAATCAGAAAACATTGATCAGTTGTTTATAGGAAGTTCTACATATACTTGGAACTAAAGGGATCTGCTTTCCAGTTTAAAAAAAAAAGAAAAAGGCAAAACAAAAACCAACACACCAGAACCCCCACACCAACCCACAATTTGCATCCTTGCTATATACAGATTTATCTGGAGTAGTGACAGAGGGGGTACACTGGATTTGCAGAATTTTATGCTGTAGTGGGAGCTTCAGAGTCTCAACACAGCACACCAGGTTTTCTGCCTTGCTTTCCCTCATCTCTAAAGGTGCAGGATCCTCCATGTGAGCACAACTGACTCCACAATTCATGACCATTTTCTTGTCTGGTGCTTTTCTATTAAGGACAAAATGTGAATTGCACCCTGTGCTTCCATGCCTCTGCAGCAGCCAGCACAGGCTGAGCTCTGCAGGAGGGTGGCAGCCAGAGGTCTGAGTGGTGACACAAAATCATCAGGGAGAACATACACAGAGGATGAGGGATTCTACAGAAGCATCATTAACATCTCTGGCAATTTTGTGATATTATGAGCATAGAACATAAAGTACTACTTCACTGCCAGTACAATATATTCACAATAATTCACAAGTGAGCCTTGTTTCATTGAGATATAATTTGGTTATAGGTCCTTTTAGTAAATGAAGTGTAAATAAATTTGAGTGGATTATTAATATGTATGTTTTAAAATTTAAAACTTTAATCTTCTAAACTGGTCAATCTTTAGGTTGCAGTACAAAACCAAATCAATGCACAAAGCCAACTTCTGCACCACATCTCAAAATAAAGTGTTTTATAGCTTTTCCTCCTTCAGATTTACACTTCTAACAACATTATATCAACATTCAACAGTTACTTACAACATATAGCTGTAAAAAGAATCATCTCCATGTGAAAACGTATTTTGACAAGACAGCCCCCCACACACACTTCCAGTAATTGCATCCTGTGCACTTTCACAGGAAGAGGATTTTTGGGAAAGAGGAAGGGTGAAGACAGACATATGTTCTTTATCCTAAGAAGGGATAACAGTAAAAAATAAGAGTGTGTTCTACCCAGACCAGGGGAAAATCCTCTTTTATAGAGTCATTTAGGTTGGAAAAGACCTTTAAGATAATTGATGGAGTCCAACCACAAATTCACCTCTGAGCCAGGTCTCTAAGCACTGTGCCAAATCTGCTCACGGATGTCCAAAGTCTCAGCAAGAGGCTTGGACAAATAACAGCCATTCTGACAATATTTGGACGAAATGATAAAAAATTCCTTGACTAAACCGAGCTGGAACAGGTGGTAAGGGCTGCATGGTTCAGCTTCCAGATGAACTGATTTTTAGGAGCAGAACTTCTGGGATACAACTCCCCCGAGTCACACAGTGTTTCACAACAAATGTACACACTGCTGATCTCCCAGCTATGAAAAGCTAAGAAAAGATAAAACCACTAGCAAAATCAGTACATCATGCAAAGTTACATTATTTCATAGTGCTATGAAAAAATTGGTAAAGCAGTAAATAATTACATGTTTCCAGCAGTAAGAAATTAAAATTACTTCACAGGGATTTAAGAGGTGCTAATAAAAAAATACCAATTGTGTTTATGTCTTTTTATCATAAAGTTATACCATATTGATATTAGAATTAAAAATATTGTATCCAGTAATGTTTAACACTACAGAAATTGGTCTCCAAATATTACCACTCTGAATAGCATTAATTGTTAGCATTTTGTAACAAAACTACACATGGAATCTTTCCCCCACCCCTCCCCAAAGGTAAAAAAAGAAGACTAAATGTTAATTTATTCTAATAAGCCATCTTTCATAATTTATTAACCTGACAACCCTTTGAGCCTTACAAATACTTACAAATTTTAATCAGTAACACTGATAACTTCAAATGTTTAAAAACTGCTTCTGAACAATCACTGTCGAAAAAAATAAAAATATTTTTTCAAGAAGAGGTAAATCAGAACATTCTTTCCAGGGCTGTATAGGTAGGAGACATCTTCCAGAGAGGGGTACCCCCCAGACCTGTGACAATCAGAGACTGATCAGCTCCTTCACTACAAATGTCCTTGAGGAAGCAATTCTTCCTGAACTATCATAATTAGCACAAGTGTTGCCACAGAAATAAGTGTTTACTGGAGCCTCACCAGGAAAAATAACACAAAAATATTTGTGGTTGTTTTTTTTATTTATTTTTTCTATGGAATACAGTTTTCTCAATAGGAAGCAGAAAACAATATGCTGTCCCAAGGGAGGAAGAACCAAAATGGAAATGAAGAGCCATTGTGACATCCTGCTTTAAAGCACTCTGTCAATATGCAATCACCAAGAATGAGGAAATTGGCACTACACTTGATTCAAAAATACAGAGGAAAACTACAAAGCAGTTTCTCAACACTCATCCAAAAACCACATTTCATTCTCCAGACATTTGTACAATGTTCTGCAACGAAACCACTCAGATCCAGATCCAAGAGTGACTGGTGGGAGAACATGCACCTTCCCTACAATCTGCACATGTCTGGAGTGAGATTTTGTGACAATTTGCTCAGTTCTGATTGTCAGGCCTCTGATCTGACCATCCTGGTCTGGACTTCACTAATACCCAAAAAGGAATGCAGGGTTCCAGACTTCTGTAAGATGACCTCACACCAAAAGCTGACATCATGCCAGCCCCTGCAGGCTACAGACCATTTCTGAACAGAAGCAAAGCTGTTCTGCAAGCCACCAGGAAATAAAAGGAGAGAACACAGAGTGCCTTAACATGTCTTACAAAATAAACCCCAAGGTTGTTGTTGGTTTTAAATTACAATAAAAACAATGCTATAGAAGGAATACCTCTAAGTCCCCACCTCATGCCTTGCAGAGATGCTGTTCCTAAAGATGCTTTCTCCCCCTAAAGGGAATTTCCACATCTATGCACAGAGAACTGCCACTCTTGATCATTTGCCATTTCTACACAGAAAAGAAATGCCCCTGTATGGAAAGGACTAGCAGCAAAACTGCTACTAATAAAATGCTGGCCTTTATTATACATGATTTATTGTGTATTTGTACAGAGGCCAAATCCTAGCAGTATGAAAACTGTAAAACAGGGTGCTTTCTTCTAAATTTCCTTTCTCTTCTAAGTATCCTTCACACAACAGCAGAGAACACTGCCATCATCTCCACAATTCTCAGAGGCAAAACACCAACGACCATAAAACAGCTGCTGGTTCTGCACGATGTATTTCTGGAGTTTCCATCCAATGGCTCCTTTTCAGATCCATATTTTTAAAAGAAAAATATGCTTTTGCATTAATGGATCTCGTAAGCACACAACCTTTATTAGTATTACTATCATAATAAGACTACGCAAGTCTTTTATACAAGAGCATTTCATCCACACTCAGATTTCCTGAATTCCCCCTCAGTTGCTTTTCTAACCAATGTTTTTGTGATTTATTATTTCCCTTGTCTGTTTCATATTACACTGACGTATAAAGACATTAAAAGACTGGAGAAGAGTACATACCATTTACTGTGCAGCTGACAGCACCTCAGGAAAAAAATTAAATCTACATGAATCAAAGAACCTTGATGCATCAAAAACTACCAAACAATTGTTACATACCAAAGAAGTACTGATGCAAAGCCAAGCATGGAACACAAAGAAGCATAACTAAAGAAATCTAAAGGACCATTACAGAGGAAGAAATAACATCCCTCTAAAAGAAGAACCAGTGCATTTGTGAGTTATATTTATTACTGCCTCCCTCTTCTTTCACAAGAAAATATGAATGATCATTCATGAAGCTGAAAACGTTACTGAAGCCAGTGGGAAACATTCATAGCTCATCTTGGCTACATTTCCAGTCTTCATTTGAATAATGAGCAACTGCTCTGTCAGACATTAACGTTTTTAATGACTGACTGGTGAATAGCTTCAAGTGAGCTTGTTCTCTGCAGTCTCCTCCTCTTCCCCAAGATCTCCATTGTTTTATTTTAGGTAAGAGGGTACAAAAAAACCTCAGTATGAGCACAAGGGGAATACCGACAGAATTGTCTCAGCATTCCAATATTAGTTTATTAAATGAACAAAAGATAGCAAAATTAAATAGAAATTAATGTTCAGTACAATATCTAGTACTGATATACGGTATCTTCCTTTAGCTTAATTTTAGAACCAGATAGAAAAATAAAATTTCAGAAGATTCAAGTAACTTTTCTTAAACCTCTTCAACATGGAAACACAGGCTTTTAAGAATTCAGCAATTATTTATAATGGCCCTAGTTATCCACTTCTTTCATAGTTATGCTCTTTTACAGGCTAGTACATGGAATAACAGCAGGGTATCAACAGAGCAGAAACAGTCAACATTTATCTGTACAGTTACAGCAACTATCTAAAGCTCTTTCAGAAAATAACAAGCTTAAGAGTTATGTGAAGAGTTACTGGAATGCAACAGACTACAAATACGAATTTAAATTAAACTTTAAACAAACAAAAATATTGAATGCTTCCTCACATTTTAGGACATACTGATCACTTAAAGCAGAGCAATTATGTCAAGCCAATAACTCCAAACTGAAAAAAGAGGGTATCTTTCTCAAGAGATTGTAAAGAATATCTAACAGATGCATAGGAATATTAACAGTGCTGAGGGCAAAACATTACAAATAACTCTAAGTGTACTATGTCAAAATTGCAAGAATCTTAGCTTTTATAATTAATATAGCAGTTCATCCTTCCTGATGTAAATCAATATACATTTAGCAATATCCAGGGATGTCTGAATTTCAGTCAATCCATCTATAATTCTCTGTTTCTCAGCCAATCAGTCAGCACCTTTTATCCCTTTTCTTCATACTTCTAGTTCTTTTACTGTCTCAGGTAAGGACATATTACAGACACATTCTGATTAACTTTCCTTTGTACAGAGGATTACTGATGAAACATTCCTTCAAGTCCCACTGGACTACAATTGGTGGCTTCCTTAGAACTACATTGCTTACTTCAAAAAATTCCTAGTCTAACTATGTAATACAGTAATTGTAACCTTAAGAACAACTACTGAAAAGCAATTTTATTGTGATAAACAAATACAGAAGCAAAAAGGACTCCAGGAAAAAAAAAAAGTATTTACATGTTCTGTCCAAGCAACTAAGCAACTAAAAAGAAGTAAAATCAGTGTTCCTTAATATTTAGTTTATCTTCAAAATTCTCCCATGAGAACAAGATAAATATAGGGAGTGAAGTTCCACTAGTACTTAGTCCTTCAGATTTAAGTCATGGAGAACTGCCTCTGCAAAAGCAAAGATGTGCAAATACAGCAGCTGCACAAAAGTACTCCTTCACTTCATATATTTTATGTTAAACACATCCAAGATACTGTGCTGCCAAAAATTAATAAAATTAGAAAATTAAATGCAGAACTATATTTCTCTTAGAACACAGATGCATCAGTAATATTTTGCTTTACAACTGATTTCATGCCATTGATAGAAATCAAAGAATAAATAAAATTCTAAAGCTTCTTCTATACCTTCAGGTCACTGGGATTCTTTGAACATACCTTTTAGAACATAAAGAATGTGCATTTCTTTTCTTTGTATACCAAATTCAAAGGTTTCATGCAGTCAGATAATAGAATTGTTTAAGGTGCAAAATATCTTTAAGATCACTGAGTCCAACCATTAACCCAGCTTTTTCCTCAACCTTCCTAAAAATCTAGAGACTACTTAAGTAGAGCACAAAACACTTTTGTTATAACTACTATTAAAAAAAAAAAAGGTATGCAGAGCTAGTAATTATCAGATTAGGAGAGTGCTCACTGTGCTACCTAGATTTTAAATAAAGTAGCTACTCTTTGGACTGAATTTGTATTGCACATTTGAGAGAGCTACTGTGGTTTATTGTCAGTTAGTTAACAGTTAAAGGATGCGGCAGGTAGATGAAAGCACTAGTAAAAAGTTCAAAGTACTTTAATTTTAAAGCTGAGGTATATCTCACAGCAGCAGGTGCAATATCCCACGACTTTGAATTACATCTGAAAATTTGAAGAGTATTTTTCAAAAGGACCACTATTCTTATGCTATACTGCAAAACTTTTAACATCATCCAACTCCTATAATTCAGTAAGTTTCATTGAGTTATTTCAAGGAAACAGCAAGGAGTTATGCCTAACCTGTGAATCAATGTAGGCACAGCATAAATGCTTTGTGATTGATATAACAGTGATTTCTGAGGAATTCCACAAGACATCAGTTCAGAATAAGAAAGCATAAGCAAATGACGCTTAAAAATAAGAAGATAAGCAATCTAAATCAGGTTTAATTTGATACCAAGTGTTTCCATTAACAATTAAAAGTTTAATATTTCAAAGATTCACTGAACTCTTATTCTGTACTACATTCAAGATCTAAGGATGTAAACGAGCATTTCTCTACTCCCTTCTGCTCAGATATTCTACTGATGTTTTAAAGATGACATTTAGCAAATCCCCGAATTTTAATTGAGAAGCTCAGTGCATAGCTAAAGAATCTTCCACCTGTCCATCTAGATTCATATGCACCATTTCCCATCACAGGAGCATACTGAGGAGGATTATTTTAAAAGCAAAACACTAAGAAGGGCTCTCTTTTGCTTAGGGCACAGTTGAAAAGCACATCCTCCTCTTTCCTTCAATATCAAGGCAAAATCCTGAGAAGGAAAAATTTCATTTGCAATAAAATACAAAATTTCATTTGCAATAAAACTAGTTGAAACATCTGAGTTGCTCAAGCTAGTATAACCTCAAAAATATTTCAGTCCCATTGTTAGTTATACCTAATACCTCCAAGAACACACAGGTGGTTTTATTTTTACAAAAAATAAGACAAAACAGCAAGTCATTTGTGCAGCACTTTTATGCAATTGTAATTTCATGCAATCGTGCACCTTTGTGCAATTGCCCCAGGGGACAGGGAAGCAGATCCTCTGCCTTCCTTCAGGTGTGCTCCTCAACAGGAGGTTTCCCAAAGCAGTAACCCAAACAGTGAACACACCATTTCTGTGGCATTAATTTCAGTCTTAACACATCCATTCAGAGCCTGCTTGTTAGAAGTACAATGTTATGGTCAACAACACACTTGAAGAATACATACCTGTCCTTGGTTACATTCTCAGCCTGATTTTTGAAGGTCTTGCTTTGTACCTTTCCCAACCCTCCCAACTTCTCAATTTTGCAGTTTACCAAACAAATAAAGGCTCTGAGGAAAGCTTTGTAGCCCTTAAATTCTCTGCCACAGCCCAGTGGATAAATGTTTCTGGAGGTTCCCCCACAACTACCATAATTTTATTTCCACATATGCCTTACAATGCACGCTGCTGAACAGCCACATCCTGATGTCCTTTGATCACACGTACAATAACAGTTAAAAGGAAGGATGAAACTCCAGGTGAGCCCGACAGAAAACACAAACCTGGAAATAATTTCCTAAGCATCACCTAAGAGTGATCACCCTAAGAGAACAAGTCTTTTTTCGTAGCCTAGCTAGTTTCAGTGACTTTTGCCACATGGATGGAGTCCCACTATGGCATCACTATGACTACTTGAAGAATTTGCCACATGGTTTACACCAAAGGCCGAGACCTCCTTCTGACTTATTCTTGTTTCTATAACCATATGCACTCAGAGCATACAAAAATTCCCCCATAACTTATCTAAAATGTTCTCTCAATCTGGGTGTGCAGATGCAGCCTAGTGACATACACTGATTTAATACTGGGCCAGACATGCATATGAAGACAAGCACATTACTTCTGAAGATCTTTCCTACTCCCAACATATACAGCAAGGGCAATTATTTAAACTAGCTTTAAGTTTCCTTAACGTAGTAATTTACAAAAACAACCATTCAATTTCATTTTTTTATTTATAAAGAGAATGGAAACATGTTTAAAATATCCAGCTGACCTGTCACAGCAATTGAAAGGTGTGTTTCCCCTATCTCCACATGTTCTTTAAATGCTAAGCAGATATAAGCACCCAGGATGCTATCCTCACAAGTACTGTCCTACCTGTGACAGTCATCAGGTATCAGAGCTTTCACTAAGATTTTTAATTGATAGAGACAACAATTACAACAGAAACCTAATTAACACATAGCCATGGTCGGCTGTTAAACAATGCAAGAAAGAATAATTTTCCTGATCCTGCAGAGGGATCCTCACCTGCTGTTACAGAGAACATGGCACTGTTCCTGGGAAACCACAAGGGGCGAACAGCAGGGGTTTCCAGACAAGAGGCAAAACAGCATTACTGACAGTGGCACTTGCCCAAAGGACTATCCTACAACAAGTGACAGTCCCCAGCCTTGTTAATTTAATTTTCTCTCTGACTAAGATAGAAAGATGATAAGCAGAAACACGAAGCAAAGGAACCACCCTTCTGCCTTGGACAGCCTCACTACGTAGAGCTGCATTTGAAAAGCTGTATGCCACCACTGAATTTTCACATTTTTATTTGAAAACATTGAACTTCAGAGGATCCCTTCAGCTGCAGTTGCAACATTCAGAAAGAATATTTCACACTTACTTCCCTGAAGATGGTATTTCAAACCCCAAATCTAGATAAACTAATCCCTAAATAGCAAAATCGCAAAGACATTAGACTTCAGACGGAATGGGTTTTTTGTTTGGTTTTGTTAGTTGAGGGATTTTTTGTGGTTTGGGTTCCTTTATTTTTTAAAGGAAAATATTGAATACAAAGACATTGCACATTTTTGAGCATTACATCCAACCAGCTTCTGAAATTTTTCTAACATGGAGTTTAATTTTAAAATGTGTTCTACAAGAAACTCTAACTTCTTTCATATTTAGAGATGTTTGAAAATATCACTGACTTGGCTGGAGGGCAAAAAATCACCTGTAATTTCCACAAATCTGTGCTCAGACTTAAACATTCCTTTAACTTCAATTCAGTCACCACCAATGTCCACATCCTTACCCTTAACTTTCATCTATTCATCTTCAAGCCCTAAATAGAACTTCTCTCTCATGAGAGAAAACTTTCAAATCCAGACACTGATTGCAAACTAGCTTTTAATTCATTCTTACTGTACATTTCACTCTTGTCCTCTCCCACATTCCATATCCTGTTCGTCCATTTCCAAGAGCTTAAAACGTGTTTGACTTTGTGAAGTTCCCAGCCTAAAAGCACTGCAAAAATATCTGGTGTCTCAATGCCTCATTAATAAAAACAATTATTTGTTCCATAGCTTAATTTCTTCCTGTTTCTCTAAAATTGCTAACCAGGGAGTAGATGTTAAGAGCACACTTCATCCACAAGGTGACATCCAGTTATTGCTCTAAAAGAGGATCCTCTATCAATAAAAGTCATAAACCTTTACGTTATAGGTCAAGGGCACAAGACCTTCAAAGGAGGGCACTGAAAGTTCAGGGAAAGCACGCCCTTTCTCACCTTCCCCTCCCCTTTAAGCTACTTTCTAATAATGAGAAAGTATT
This sequence comes from Sialia sialis, assembly GCA_009812075.1. NCBI lineage: Eukaryota > Metazoa > Chordata > Aves > Passeriformes > Turdidae > Sialia > Sialia sialis. Next base: position 11,753,113 of record VRYO01000638.1, on the reverse strand, counting down.
CAGTGATTTCAAGTCCAAAATTCTGGGCGTGTCAAGTACCACCATTCACAGGCATTTTAAATAACTTCTCACACTGAGGCTCAATTACAGACCAAACTACAAACACTATGCATAGCCCAAACCACACAGCACAATTCTGACAGAATAAAAATTTCAGTATCACAAGTGGCATTTCATTGTCCAGCTTAGATTAAGAACCTTTTCCATCTTCGAGACTGGCAGTATAAAAAGGAATATACAGGTGGCTTTGAATTTTAGTATGTTGCTAAATAGCGAAAGTTATTTCAATGCTTTATAACAGCCACCTTAAATACACAACAGCGGCAACAAACCACCCCAATTCCAACAAAAAAAACCCCAAGCACACTCGTCCGCAACGATTTGAAGACAGAAATGTAAAGATAAGTACAGAAGAGGTTGCAAAATAACACATGATCTTCCCTATCACATGCTTGGCAGCGCGCTCGCTGCCCGGCGATACCCGGTCAGACCCCGGGGCACTCCGGCCGCGCAGGGCAGCGCGGACACCCCCGGGACGGGGCTCGGGGCGATCCGGGGCTCCCGGGGCACGGCCGGCAACCCGCGGGGAGCGGGAGCGGCGGCACGGCGGGGCTGCGGGAGCCGGCGGAGCCTCTCCCCCATTCAATCCCTCCCTGCTGCCCGCTGTGCCCAGCGGCGGCGGCCGCGGCACCGGGCACGGCGGGGAGGCGGCCGGCGGCTCTGGGCTGCAACCCCCGGCACGACCCGCGCCCCTTCAGCGGCAGGGCCGGCACTTACGCTCGAAGTCGGAGTCGGACTCGTCATCGCCGCGGTCGGGCTCCTCGTCGCCGTTGGACTCGGTCTGCATGGGCTCCCCATCGAAGCTGACCACCCTGCGGCCACCGCCCGCCTCCTGGTCGCGGGCATCCCGCAGGCGGGCGAAGTACTCGGCGGCGAAGCCCAGCAGGTCGGACGGCCGGTGCCGCAGCACCTCCACCGTGTAGCCCTGCAGCAGCTCGGTGAGGCCCGGCGGGATCTCGATGCTCATGGTGCCGGACACCCGGGAGGCCACCTCGCCTCCCTTCCTCCGTCCGTCCGTCCCTCCCCGCGTCCGCGGCCGGCAGTGCCGGTGGCGGTGGCGGTGCGGGCTCAGGGCCTCCCAGACGGGCGCGGACGGACTCCCGCCGCTCCGGTCACACGAGCCGCGGGGCGCGGAGGGGAGGGACGGGACGGGGCGGGAGCGGCCCCGCGGCGCAGGCGCGGAGCGGGCGCGGGAGCGGGCGCGGGGCCGCGGTCGCGCGTGCGCGGGGCCGGGGGGGGCTCGTGCGTCACGGCGGGGCGCGGCGGGGCCGGGGCGGGAGCGGGGAGCGGGCACGGAAAGCTGGGGAGGCTGGGCTGGAGGCGGGCTGGTTCAGCTCTTGGGAAAAGTGATGGGCGCCTGCCGTTCTGCGCCCGCTGGAGTCGTTAAACGCCGGTCACGGCGGGTTGGGCCGGATGTGAGCGGTGGTAGGAAACCTCTGGACCGAAGCTGGCGGCGGCGTGTGGGGAGGGTGGAGGTGAGGCTGGCGCCTCCCGGCCGTCGCTGCTGCATTTTTTATTTTTCTCGATTTCACATCAGTGACCCCGTACACTCATTTCTTGTCAGAATCACAGAACAACTAGGTTGGAAAAGACCTCTGAGATCATCGAGTGCAGTCTTTGACCAAACTCCGCCGTGGCTAGACCATGACACCGAGTGCTACGTCCAGTCTTAAACACATCCAGGAACGGTGACTCCACCACGTTCCTGAGCAGCCTGTTCCACTATCTAATCACCCTTTCTGTGAAAAAATTCCACCCAATGTCAAACATAAACCTCCCTTGGCACAGCTTGAGGCCGTGTCCTCTTGTCCTTCTGTCGGTTGCACGGGAGAAGAGACCGATCCCCGCCTGGCTACACTCTCCTTTCAGGTGCGTGTAGAGAGTAGTAAAATCCCCCACAAGAAGCTTCGTTTTCATCAGACTAAACACTCCCAGCTTCTCCTCATCAGGCTTGTGTTCCAGACCCTCCTCTCCCTTCTCTGGACTCACCTCAGCACCTCCGTGCCCTTCCTGAACTGGGGGGCCCAGAATCAGGCGCAGCAGTCGTGGTGTGGCCTCACCAGTGCCAAGGACAGAGCTTCTCCTTCCTCACCAAGGGTGTGAGGATGTTTCAAAGCTCCCCCAGGAGCAGGAGAATGAGGATTTTTAATCAGATCCAATCGAACTTCCATCCAGTTCTTGGTTGGAGTTAGGTTCAGGACCTATGATCCCTTATCAGAATTATGTCATTAAAGAGCAATTCTTTATTCATTGCAAGAGATGCAGTGAGCAGGTCTTCACACCTTTTGGTAAACACTGAATAGAGCCACAGTAAAGTCTGAAAGGGTGGCATTAGTGGCATTAGTACTGACTTGATAATAATAAAGCATTAAAGGTAAAGAATTTCAGGAAAAAATGAAACACAGAATCATAGAATGGTTTGGGTTGGAAGGATCCCTAAAGGTGACCTAGTTCCAAACTCTCTGCCGTGGTGAGGAACACCTTCCACTGGACCGGGTTGCTCCAAGCTCCATCCAACCTCACCTTGAGCACTTCCAGGCATGGGGCATCCACAGCTCTGCACAACCTGTGCCAGTGTCTCATCACCCACATAATTGCTAAATACGCATGAGCTTTGGAGATACCCATTCATATGCTGTTAAATGTGCTTTATTCGGGTTTCTGCTTGTGTTTGTTGCACAAAACCTGTTATCTGTGTGGACAAGGTAGGTTTGGCAGATGCCTAGGGGCTGTGTGGAGTGGAGCCATCGGCCCTTAAGGTTTGACATTGCTGGGAAGCTTGTCTTGGGAGAAAATGGGCCTGTGCAAACATGACTCAAGGGGAATACGGATGTTGGCTTAGTGACGCCGCTGCGTGTTGTCAGTGTACATATTTTTATTTAATTCTTCTTTTGTTCCAACAATAAAAGAGCAGAAACCAACTCATACTCAAAATATAAAATTTCACTTAGAAGCCCAGAATTGGCTGAGGCAGCGTACTGTGTGTTTTGGTTTTGTTTGCTCGTGTGCCAACGAGTCCCTTCGCTGGTCCAGATGGTTCTCAGTGCACTCCCAGATAAAGGCAGCCTGTTCATCGCTGCTGCACGGAGGACACAGCAGCGGATCCAGAACACCACATCCAGTGCTTTCACTGACTGTTCTCAGGCAGGGAGGCTAGTTGCAAATCTCATGGCACATAAAGGTGCTCTTTGTAATACAGCCCCCATATTTCCATGCAGAGTAAGATTACACTGCGTATCCATACAAAGTAAAAACATTTTTTAAAAAGCACAGAAAGTAGATTTGCCACATCTCATCAGTTTATCCAAAGATTTTGTATGAAGCTGTTTCGCTTCATTTCTATTCTTTTCTACAGCAGGAACAACAGTTGCTGTATTGCCTTTTTCAAAAGGCAATTTTCATTTGCCTTTCCTATAATAATGTCATCAGACATTATTGTATGTCTGTTGATCTCAAACATTACAAGAGCACATTTCACTGTTCAATATATGTTCTTGAGCTACTGACAGAGCTGGTACAGAGAAAGATCCTGATCAGTGAGAAAACTATGGTTATTCCCCCCACAAAATTAGAATTTCTGATGAGATCTTCCCTTTGCTGGTTGGGTGCTGAAGATAATGCTGGTGGTGAAGAGGTAAAAATGAAATTTTAAAAATTCTATAGAAAAGGTAAAACAAAATATTAGTAAAAAGCACTGCAAGAAGGTTTAAAGGAAGAAAGGGAAAGTCTAATTCCAAGGAAATACACTTCTTTTTCTTTCCCAATTTTTTTGCCTGCTTTTGGCATTAGTCAGCTCTTGTATAAGTTTTTAATGCTTGTTAATAATTTTGTGTCATTTGTGTCTGTGAATATAAACCTGGTTATTTATTTGAAAAAAAATAGTGTTAGCAGTAAATATTGTCAAGTCTCTGAAGGGCTACATTGTATTGGCCTTCTGATATTTATATGTCCACATACAACTAATCAGCTTCAGGGGAAAGTAAAGAGCAGAGCTCTGTTTATTCTCTTCCTGAAGGTCAACGGACAAAATCAAAAGCATCCAAGGTCACACAAAGTGCATTTTCAAGTTGATTTACGCCACAGTTTATCCTGTGTCTTTAAACACCTTTTTCTTTCAGTGAACATCAGAATTGAAGGCACAAATATTCGAGAGGTTTGTCGACCATCAAGTTAATTGTTCCAGTGCCTGCTGTGCATGCATAGAGCTCATCAGATGCTTTCTTTCTCCCTGAATTTACATAACTTTTAAAATTACTACTATAATAAGCATTCACATTAAAAGAATGGTAGAAAATAAATTAGAAAATGCACTTGCAGCCCTAATTTAATCCCCTTTATAATAGCATTTTTAATTCAGGCAGCATGACCAATGCACTTTCTTTCCTCTGGCTTCATGGCATGTTCAGCACTCAGTATGGAGTTAGATAAGAATTGCGTGGCAGATGAAGCTGGTCCCCGTGGTACTCCTATCAAAATATATGTATAGTTCAGTATATAGTTCTCCTAATAATTTCTTAGTGGCTGAAAGCTATTCCCATATATACCACATGCCTGTGTTCCCAAATGGTGAAGTCTCTTCCCTTTACTCTGCCTGTTCTACCCAGATCTGAGTGACTTTGTGTGACTTTGTCATTAGTGAAACTGTTGTGGAGCTTCAGTGCTTGTCCTGTTCAGGCAGGAGCAGCAATGTTGCCAGCAGAAAAAGCAAAATAGTCTGTGTAGTCTTGCACTGGGGAAAAATAATCAGATTAAACTTTCCAACTGGCTCCTTAAAAAGCAAAATAAATCCTTTTATAACGAGTAATATTTCACTTCTCATAAACCTGTCAGCACCAGCCAGAGCTCAGACACTATATAAACATATGTACATCTTGGATTAATTACACTTGCCTTCAAATTCCATACAAGGATCATGCAAGAAAATACTAAATATTCTGATGGCAGTTATTAGTGAACATCACCTCACGTTTTCCACATCCCCCTGGTGCTGAAGCCAGTGACCAAGGTTTGTCACAGCAGCAAGGTCCAGAAGTTAAATCTCTGTTAGATAAAGCAGCACTTATTTTTCTGAGATCTGGAGCACTCTGCCCAAATTTTCCAAATGTCTCTCTACTCCTGGTATTGCAGGATTTGGCAAATTCTGTTTCTTCCTGTGTTTTATTTGCTACTTCATGATTTTGTAAACCTCGATCTAACCTCAGCCCTCTCAAAATTGAGGTCTCACAGTCCTACCAGTCTCTCCTCCAAGAGCATCTTCCCCAGGATGACATTAAATGCTCCTTTCTGGAGCTGCTCAGCTTCTCTGTGCCTTTCAAGAGCACTGTGTGCAGTTCTGGTCTCCACATCCCAAAATGTGGGGCTCACCCTGGTTTTAAACAGGATAAAAATGATTCCGTCTGTTTTGTTCTCTAACACTTTTCCTCAGATTTTTGGCTGCCACCTTATTATGAACTGAATGTATCCAGTCTTCTTTTTAAGGCATAAAGAGATGAAAATAATCCTACTTCCCTTGCTCTGTTTCTCCCATGGCTGACCACCCTCATTGAAAAAACATGCTGAGTTTAGCTTTTTATGTTTTCTATGTTTAACATTCTGATGTTTTTCTACCCACTGCTTGCTCCTGTGGCTGCAAATGTGCCTAAACATCATATAACTTTGTGCATAACGTACACAAACCTTCTGAGTTTGCATTTTACCAGGAGTAATAGTAACAAACAAGTGATCCTGGTCTTAACAGCAAGGATGTAGAGATCCTTGAAAACCCTGTGCAAGGTGAAACTGCTTCTCCTGCCTCTCTCTGGTTCCTTCTCAGGAAAGTGCTAAACCTCAGAAACAAAACTTTGGTGCTGTAACCAGTTGGTTTGCTTGTGACAGCAAGCAAGATTTAGTATCTATTTTTGTTAGCCTTTAGAATGAATGTCTTCAATAAATCATATGGGACTGTCTATCAATAGTACAAAGACAGGGGGCAAAAGTCAGCCTTTTTTTAAAATAAATTCATAAAAATACTTGAGTCAGCTGAAATTTGTTAGCTTGATGCTATCTTTAGTCCATCAAAAATATTTTTGATAATTCTTAGAAAGATGCCTTGCTTCATTTGTTGATAAATGTCAAAGTATCAAGTTGGGAGAAACATCTGTATAAATGTCCAGATTTTCATTGGCATAATTTAGTTTATGAGCACAGAAACCACTGATTCTGTTGATAACAAAAAGAAATCTTCAGGCAGTAGAAAAGACCAACCTGAAAATACCTGATTTTGCAAATCATTTGACCTAGGTGTCACCTAGACTTAAAAAGAAATACCTCTGATTATCATGTCATACTTGTGACGTAAGATGGCACATTTGATTCTAGATAAAAGTAGTATGTGTGACATAAGACGTGTGGGATGACCATGTTGTTTAAACTACCCTGAGCAACACTATGGCAGATGTAGAGTTTATGGTTCCCACGTCAGAGGAGCCCTAAGCAACGGCACTGCTGTGTAAACAGGGGATGTTCAAATAAGGACTTGGCTAAGCACCTGGTTCTCTTGCATACAAAGTGGAAGCTGTACCCATTTTGGTTGTACTTTAGTTTCTGGCTCTAGCACTGAAAATGTTACAATAAGACCTGCTCCACAGAGGTTGATATGAATTCTGGGCAGAGGGAACTGGTGGGAACAGACATTTGTGTTGGTCCCATTCTGGCCAGTCACTTTCTGGGTAGCCCAGATCCTGCTGGAGGGCTATGTTGGCCTAAGAGTACACAGATATTGCTCCTAAATAAAGGTAGAAAGTTTTCAGATTGTTTTGTTTCAAGAGAGGAAAGAAGATTAACCTCCCTGTGAGTTCTTCGAAAACTAATCTGAGGCCAAACTGTCAATTGCTGTCTGTGTTTTCCAGCAGAATCTGTTCAAACACAAGTTGATGCTGAGGAGTTTGTCCTACAAAGAGCTGTGAAATTTATTTCTTCCTTGAGCCACTGCTTGCAGATCTGGAATTGTCTTTTGCTGCACATATAAACTTGTCCCTCCCCATCTTCTCACTTTTCCACCTGACACAGTTCAGGTTATGAGCATTTCTGTTCTGGGTCCCAACCTGCCACTGCCCTGACACGTGTGGCTCTGTCACTGTTGCTGCAGCTCCTGTTTTTGCGTCTTCTGTTGTCACCTTTGTAGATTGAATGTTATTAACCATTTCTCACACTTGACATTTGCTAATTTGTCATGTATCTTCACTAGATGCTTGTCAAAAACAGTTGCCCTTCCTTTCACTTCCAAGGTTTTCCCTATATCCACAATCTATCCCTCACCTTATCTCACTTATCTCCCCTGGGGGTGCACCTTGAGACTCCTTCCAGACTCAATCTCTCTTTCCTCTTGCAGCCCCTGATCTCTCACTGAGACAAAGGCCACAGTGCCTTTGCTCTTTGGCCATGTTTTTTGGTGTCCACCAGAAGCCATTCACATATTTCACTGTTCTCAGTGTTTGTGTCCTGCCCTTTGGTGTTCACAGATCCATCCTGGGCACAGAAGTGCTGTACACAAACACTGGGCAGTACTACAATGAAGCGCTCATTTTACAGGTCAGCATGGTGTGTTAAGCAATTCCAAGTGCTGAAATTGCAGTATTAAATGTAAATTGCAACAGTAAAAATGAACTTTATTCACCAAACCCCCAAATTTTTATATTTCCCTCTGAAAATCCTTTTATTGGCTTCATTAGCTGCTAGGACTAGTTTTAATTAAACTCGTAATGCAGCATGAAGATCAGTTAACCAGTTTTCAGAGAAAATCAGCAAGCAGTTCCTATTCTATTTTGCTGCCATTCTTCACATCCTGTGCTTTGGTGTACGTTATGAAAATGTTGGTAGAGGATTTTGCATCTCAGGGGAAGATAATGGAGATATGAAACTTCTCACTTCTAGGCCGGTTTTCCAATTCAGTTTAGGTTCTTAAGTTTTATAGAAGTATTTGACGTTTGACTGCAGCTTGGATGTCTTCATTCAAGGAAACAGGTGCTCTTATCATCCAAGACAGAGGATTATAAGGCCACCTCACCATGTCCAGATCCCTCTTTGTCAGTCTCAGAAAAAAATGATTGGTTTGTAGAGCTGAAAAATGCTTGCTGCCTTCAACTATGACTAAAATCACATCTGCATAGGAATCTAATTGCATGGGTGTTCCGTGTAAAGTGCTGCTCCTGAGGGGGTTTTTCCCTTTAATTTCCAAGGCTATCAGCCCAGAAGAGTTGCATTAAAAAAAGAAGAGAAGAAGAATCTGGTTTTAGAGAATGCAGCAGCACTGCCTTTTGTTGCAGTTTCTTTGAAGTGTCTCTCCATTGACATCTAGTGTCCATACAGGAAGATCTTTAGATTCCTCACAGCCGTGCTGGAAATATTTATCTATAAATTTTTAAAGATTTTTTTCCTTGTGTAGTTATTAAGAGCTCTTATTGATTGTACAGGTCAGCCAGTAGGTGAGACTCATGGTGCAAGCACAGCAATCTCCCTACTCCTAACAGTGGCATCAGAGACATCCATGTCTGTCTGTGTTCTGAATGGCTCCAGGACCTCTTTCCAGTATCCCTTTTTAGGTTTTTTTGAAAATACCTGTGAAATATTTTAACTCTGTATCTCTTTCCTCAGAGCATACAAGCAGTTGTGAACCAATGAATATTCAATACAGATCTTATGAAGTATTGTATTTTGTAGTCAGGCACTATACTAATTGTATTTAATTAAACAAGAGTCTTTTCAATTATAGAAATCTTTTTTTTTTACACCCCATTTTATCACAAAAAGATACTTAATAAAGAAGTGTCTTTGTTCTTCAAATGGTGAGAGTTATTTTTATATTTATTTATTTATACTGAAGAAATCCCAAGTTTTTCCAAAAAAACCTTGTTTTGCTTCTGCAAAATCTTGAACAATGGCAGTGAGCAATTAATCATGTCATTACTGTACACTTTGCTCTGTGAGCAGCTCCTCATTTGAAGTACTTCCTCCTGCTCCTTTGATCAGCCTGAAGTGCTTCTGTTGGGCACACAGGGGCTGTGCCAGGGTCACACCGTGCTTGGTCCTGAAATGATGTGAAGTCCTTTCCTACTCTGAATACACCCTGTACATTCATACTTGGATCACTTCCTTTGTTATCTGCTCACAAAGGCAGTTATTCCAAATAAACTATGTTATGAAAGCTTAACAAATATGTTTTCCTAATATTTGTGTTGCAGCTTCAGGAAAAGACAGCTGGTTCAAGGATGCACACCAGACACAGCTTCTGTCCGTGCTGGGCTCTGTGTTTCCAGGGAGCTCATGGACTCCATCATTTCTTGGCAGTGTTTTATGATTCATCCCTTTCCAGCCTTTCTTCAATACCTTATGAGCCCTAGGAGAGCTGTCTCTCGAATTGGTGATACCTGACCTAGCAGGGTCGTGTCCTTGCCGGCTGGTGGACATTACTAGTGTGAAAATAATAGATCTGTGCCTTGGAACAGCAGGAAACCTGCTGAAAAGGAGCTAGAACAGCCTTGAACTTCTCCTCTGAAGGTCAGAGGAGAGTGAATCAGTATTTTCCACCATTTCCCAAAAAGGAGCAGTCATCAGTTTCTATGGACAGTCACACATTTTCCTTCTTTCTCCTTTCAGTGTTCTGTTATTTAAAAATTCTCATTACATTAACTGTCAGAGAGTCTGTGTTGAAAGAACCTGCTGAATCAATACACCCAGAATAAGAATGACAGCATCATTAAGATGTATCCTGCGTAGATTATTCATAATTTAACTATAAAGCAAAACATGTGATCATGAGTAATAAAGGAATGTGACATAAATGATTTCATTCAGAGCAGTGCATTAATGCAGGCACTGGCAAAGCTGCTGCAACAGCAGCAGGAGCCTTTAATTGCAACTGCTCATAATTAGGGTTGCAGATAGGTGGTTTTGCCCTGCTCCTTTGGCCGCTCCAACTTTTCATCCCCGATAGGAGTCGGTGCTTCCAGCAGCCCCACATTTTCCCTCCGTGGCGTCAGTGGAAGGAGGCAGGAGCCAAGAGCATCGTGTTGCTAAGGCAACACATCCCACTTCCCTGGGGACCGTGTTGCCTCGGCGACATCGGGCGGGCAATGCCGGGGGATCAAATGGACTCGGAGCAGCTGCCCCTCGCAAAGCAGGACAGCTCTGCTCGGTGGCACGGAGGGTTCAAGGGCTGGCTCGGGTAGGACCCTGCGCTCACAGCCGGGCTGGGCCAGGACACGGTGACCCGGGCGTGTCCTTCAGGTACCGAGAGGAGGCTGCAGCCAAAGGGAGCTTCCATCGCCACCCAGTGTGTTAAATAAGGGGGATGGCAGGAAAGCCATGTCAGTGAGAGAAGTTTTGCTGAAGGGGCAAATGCTGGGGCCACCGTCCTTGGTTCAGGACCTGCAATCATCACACAGCATCAGAGGTCATTGCCTCTTGTTGCACAGCCCGTCTGCGAATGGAGTGAACTTGTAGGTTGATTTTAGCCTAGTCCAGTTCTGCTTTTCGCTGTGTCACATCCAGTGCCCAGCGCCACTAGGCAGCAGATTAAAGATCAATTTACATAGGCAAATGCCTGTGTTAATGCTGTGAGCACAGAGCCTCCCTCCTGTGTGCCTGCAGGCACTCCAGCGACCAGCCCCAAGCAGGGACAGGATCTCAGGAGCCCCCAGCCCCTTTGTCACAAGAGTGGTTTTGGATTTCTGCACCAAACCTTCTGTGGATTTCACTGAAGCCCTCTGTGTAACTGCCAGAAAGAAGAGGGGGTTGGTTCAAAGCTCAATTCATGAACACCAGTTATGGACACCAGTTATCCACAGTGCTTGGGGAACAATTTGAGAAGCAGGAAGATGATAAAGGACAGACAAATTTGCACAAGACAGGTAAATTCCTTGTAATTTGTTCCTATAGGAATCTCTTCTCCCTTTACACTGTTGCATTAAGAAGCCTCTTGCCTACTGTAATTAGCCCTTGAATAAACACCATCTCTGGAACACAAGCCTCTGTTGCCCTGATTTTGTGATTTAGCAATGCTTTGCTTTTTTTTTTAAACCTTACACTGATTATTGCAGAAGAGCAGAGCCTGCTCCAGGAAGTCTGGTGTTAACTTTTTGTCTCTGGAAATATTACCATATGCTGCAGAACTGTGTCTCAGTGGTGTTAACATACCTGGCTTTAACTAGATATTGTCTCTGCCTGCAGCTACACCCCTCTGCTTGCTCTATCCTCACTCTCTCAGAGCCATTCTGTGTGCATTTTCCACACAACATTAGCTCTCTTTCTTCTCACAATCAGAGCTATGGTTACTTGTGTTTACAAAGGATTCCTGAACTGTGGGAAATGTTTCTCAGAATGTGCGGTTTTGCATCATTTAGCCTTGAAAGGATGCTGCTTCCCTTGACCTCTGGTTGATTTTTTCTCAGTGACTCTGGTAATTGCATCAGTAGCCTTGGGAGTCACATTTTCCTTTCCCATCTAGGAAAGATCCAACCTTTCCTTACCCTTTCTCAGCAGAATCACATATCCAGTCCCTCCTGTTTTCTGTGGCTCTATTATACCAGCTCTTTATTTGGCTTCTTTTTTCACCCTTGTCCCAAATAAACTCTGTCGCTTTCCTGGGTCATCATTTCCACCACTGTACTTTTCTATAAAATTCTCAGTCTTTCTTCTCCTCTCCTGCATCAAACACATTTCTTATCTTCTCCATCAACATCCTTTACAACCAATCTTCAGTCTATTCTGACAGACTGATTTGTCCTGACAGCATGTCCCCAAAATTCTGACAGCATTTTGACACCATATCAAACAGATGTGTCAGGTTTTTTTCACACCTCCCCACCACAGCTGGGCAGAGCTCTCCAGAAACATCTGCAAAGAGAGTTTGGGGCAGAAAGACCAGATGGTACCACATGCTCCCTCCTGTTGGGGGGATTCATCCATTGTGTTTCACTTATATTTAAAATCAAGCTGCCTTGAGAAATGCCTTTTTTTGCTTCAGCACACTGAAAAAGTGAAAAATGACAGCCAGGAGTGCACCCCAAACCCACACACTTCAGGTTCTGATGTCACCTCAAAGCCACTCAGTCCCCACACTGGTTCCACGTTATCTGCAGTTGTGTGTGGGGTTCCCTTTCAAACACACACAAGCAACGTCAGGTCCTTGAGGTTAACCTGCAGTTAGCAAGGAGCTGTAGGCAGCAGGCAGAGAAAAAACCTGTTTCCTCTCTCTCTTCACACCTCTTTAAAGGGGATTGCTTTTTCTGAGTCACAGCTAAGGCAAACCTGTTGGAAACGATTCGGTCTAGATTTATACTATGGCTCAGAGCAACATGAAAGACCACTTAGTGTTCAAAGCATTATTTTTAATTATTAATCAAGTTCCCTGTCTGGCTGAGCTCTGTCAGGCCCTTCTTTGGATTTTGTAGAGTTTATTTCTCTTGTCATCCTGAACAGACTTTGACATGCAGAAGAGAAGCTTGTTGATGAAATGAGAAGATTGCTGGCAAAGTTGGGCTCTGTCTCTGCATTTGCAGTAGGATCTTAGTGCAGGGTACACACAGTGCAGTAGTTCTTTTGTTCATATTTAATCATTCAGGAAAGAAGAGTGTAATTAAGGCCTGTCTCCCTCAATCTCCTCCCTGCCTCAGAGTATTTCAACCCTTTGAGATAAAGAAAATTGAGCTTTTTCTGACAGCAAAGTGCAGCCCAGAGCACATCAGGAGTGATTCTGCCCCCATCACTCCACAGTTTCCATTTGACAACGTTTTCCCTCTGAGCAGTTTCCTGTGTGAAGGAACACAGCCATTAGAAAGAGCCCTGCAAGTACCAAAATCTGATCAAAGCTGGAAGCACAGTGTTTGCTCTCAGTTTTCTTTGCACCCTTTGACAACCCAGCTTGCTTCACTGTCCCCCTCAATAGCTGACTGCTTTCTCTTTATCTGAAAACACCCTTAGGCAGTTACTAGATTTCAGGATGCAGCATCAAAAGGGATCTTGGCTCAGAAATAGACTTTTTTTTTTTTTTCTATTTAGCTATTTTAGCTGTTTATTGTCTGCTTTGCTTTGTATCTCAGGATAAACTCACTTCATTTGCTCTAAACCTACTGACCACACAGCCCAGCACAGGCTTACGAAAGATTTTCAGGAGAATCCTGAAAATTGGAAATATCTCATTGAAAAGGGTGTTTCAAGCTTGCAATTTTGGTTGGCCTTGGGCTGAAATGAAACCATATCAGCAAAGACAAGAAATGAGTGGAAGGGGCAGAGAAAGATGAGTCCACCCACCTGACCCCTGGAGCCTGCCTTGGGCAGGCAGCAGGTCCAGGATCCTGGTGGGGAGGGATGGTGTTCAACCAGACCAAGGAGAAACATCCCGAGCCTGAGTGAACCCTGCCAGAGAGCTGCAGAAAAATCATCAGTGAGAAGCCTGTTGATTGATGAAGTTCCCTGAAATGAGGAAGGAGGGAGGAGGCTCTAATACGTAAACACTTTAATTGCAGAGTTGTTTATTCTGAGCTTTCCTGGGAACTGACAGGCTAAGTGTTATTGCTGCTTCCCAGGCTATGTAACAGGCACAGAGACTGACAGAGAAGTTTTACACTTAGTGGCAAGGTTATTAAATTGTAAAAAAGATAAGGGTTTATCACAGAAGCAATAAGCTGCTATTCTCACAAGACTTTGCTGCTGAACTTTAGAAGAAATACTGTGGAAATCAAAGCAATGCTGAAAAGGGAGAAATCTGCTACAGATAACATGCTGATTTAAATCTTGTTTCAATTTGCAAAACTGTTTTTACCTACAGAGAGACTTTAAACAAGGGGGAAATATTTTCCTGTTGCTTAGGATCAAAATCCCAGTCTCAGACACACGAAGACTAGTCCAGAGGGAGAAGCTGCAGGAAAAAAAGCCATGAAAAATGAGGAACTCCATGGGCATGCAAAATGGAGTGGGGAAAAAAAGGACAAAACAGTAGAAAATGTTCTTGCAGTTGCAAAAGTGCAGTTGAAACATGAGATTTGACTATGTGGGAAAGAAAAGGTTATATGGGAGGATTTCTTGTGAGTTAGTGAGTCTGAAGGTTTCACAGTGGCAGTGCTGGTGCTTAGAAGGAAAGCTACAAGAATGTTGGTTTAACTGGGACCCCACCACAAGGATGGGGCAGCCCCTTCCCTCACAGGGGTTGTCTCTATCCAAAGCAGCACATCTGAAACTTAAAAAAAAAAAACAAATAAGTATTAGTTACCTTTAAACTGAGATATTTGAAGATCAGAGAACTAAACAGCGAAGGCAAAAATGACAAAACTGAAAAACTCTTCCCCTACTTCAGGAAAGTATTTGATCAAGTGCCAGACATGGAAGGTCTGCTCCAGCTACTGTTTGCTGTGGTTTGAGCAAAGGAAAGACTTACTCTGTGCTGGTGGCCTTCAGACTGAAGCTGTGTGTAAGAATAGGAAGTGATGGTATCTCCTGCTAAAGGACACAGTTGCTTGCCCAGTTATCCCTATCACAGGATTCAGATTCTGCTCACAGTCAAAAGCAAATGTTTAAAATACACTTTAAACTAGGCCAGTACTTTGGGAGGGGTCAAATTCTTTTTGGAATTCTGAGCAGTGTATATTTTTACAGGAAAAGACCCAATAAAGAAGGAAAGATAGAGGAGGCAGCAGACACTCACTGTATCAGCAGTTCAGGCTGCTGAAATGAACTGCCCTCAGGGAAATGAGATTATACTTTACCTCTGACATATATAGAATAACAGATTTCTCATTCATCTTTAAATTCATATTCAAACCTATTAGGCAAGAGCTACTGGAACAGGAGGAAAATCATGATCAAACCTTAGAAGCAGTGTTTGTTTGCCAGATGAAGTCTTAGGGAACATTCTTTTTGAAAATGAATGCTGCAGTCACTGGAGGAAGTTAAAGAAATTAAGGATGACTGCTCCATGCTTTCAGTAAATAGAAACCTACTTATTTATTTATTTTTATGGAGACAAATTGCTTAAGCAATATTTAGGGCAAAAAAAGTCCTATTTTTTTTTTAGGAAAAAAATAAGAGTAATCAAGAATAAGTAAAAAATTAAATAGTAAATGAATTCTTAAAATCAGATTTTTTTAAAGTATATTTAGAATTAATTTAATTTGAACTTTATGGCATATGACAAGAAAATCTGGTCTCTTATGAAAATGGAAATGAAGTGGTAAGAATCATTATTGTCAGCATTGAAAGTACCAGTGTTTTCAGTAAGATAGTTATATATTGTAGCAAAATGTATACTGGTGTTGATTACTTACTCAAAAAAAGAGTTTATATTTGAGATATTTTGATATCAACAAAAAAGATGGAACAGTTTGTCAACTGTTACATTAGTTAAATGTACAAAGATTAAAAAATCTCAGCGGAAAATAAGAAAAATACAAATTTAGAATGCCTTGAGGACACAGGAGGTTATGGATTATGCCTTCCCAGCTGGAAGCATTTTAAATTTTGAGGGGCACTTGAGTTGGCATCCTGTGTGCAACAAGCTTACACATGAAAATGAGCCTTTTCCCCCAAAAAATATATGTCAAGAAGGAAACAAAGGCAAGGAAGAAACACCCAAAATGCAACAGACTGGACACTGTCAGTTCTGCCATCACCAGCAGCAGTCAGGATGGAGGAAGGCTGGGCAGTCTTTTTTTCAGAAAAAGTGCCTGTTTATTGATGTTGCTAAGCAATATGGATTAAATTAAACCCCTCATCCTTTCTCAATGTGTACACCACCTTCAGCAAAGAATGCTCTGGGAATATAGTAAAAGTTGGGGGGGTTATTCCAGATCAGTCAAATTTAATTATAGAAGAACCTATAGAAGACAGATTATCAGCCAGCTACTCAATAGAGAGACTTCTAAGCATATTTAGAAATCAATACACATTTTGCTAACCAGATGTGCCAGTGTGAAACTAATAGAGACTAGAATAGAAAAATATCAATATTGCTGATAGAAACTATTGTGTTTTTATTAAAAACCGGTATGTAAAAGAAATACAAAATAGGGAGAAAGGCATTATATAAGGATAGGCTAAATAAGACATCAACAAAGGAGAAAAGCCTAGAAAAAAAAAAACAAAACTATTTAAACAATTAAACTATTTAACAACGATTAAAATATATTGCAGAAAAGAAGAAGGGGAACAATTTGTTATTATTTCTCAGGAGACAAGATTGAAGCAGTGTCAGTGGGACCATTCAGCCAATCTGAAACAAAGCAGCACATAATTGAACAGTGCCACTCACTGCCATCAGATACTGCAGAGGCCAAACCCAGAAAGGTGTCTGGGAGGTAATTGTATTTAAAACAAGCCCAGAGCTTGGGTGTGGATCCAGGCTCCAGCCCAGTAAGTCCCAGCTGGTGGCAGTGGGTGGCAGAGCTGGTGGCAGCTCCCTGGGGAGGAGCAGCTGGGTTGTGCCCCCTGCTCTTTGCAGGCAGAGCTTAGGGATGAGAGACCCAAACCCCATTGCTAATGGCACAGCTTTTATCTTTTCCAGAAAAACAACCCTTAGCTGTATTAAATTCTGTTTGCTGGGGGAGTGAGGTGGAGGAGCCGTGCTTCACAACCCAGTTCGCTTTGGGACAGGGCTCAAGTGACATTGTCACCCAGCCCTGTGCCCGGAGGAGCAAGGAGCGGAGCAGGGGGAGAGAGGAGAGGTCAGCACAGACCTGTCCTCGGGAAGGGCTGCATTTCTGGGAAGGTCTGCTCTCCCAAAGCAGCAGGCAGCTCTGGCATCTCTGGACATGCCCACACTGGAGAGCAGGACAGCTGCAAGCTGCATTTTGTGAGCATTAATGAGAGAAATGCCAAGAGCAGCCTGTGCTCTTGGGGCAAACGCTGTGTGGATGCTTCATCCTCTGAGCTGGACCCGTAGGGAAGGAAATGGGGAAACCCCCAGAAATTTGTCATCAGCACCTAAAAGATTCACCCGCATGACAAGGAATTGCTCGTGTCGGGAGAGACGGACATTTCCCAGCCGGCCACGTCCCCGTGCCTCATCCATCCTCCCTGGCAGGCACAGGGACAGCCCGGGAGCCTCCCCAGCCCGGGGAAGCTGAGCCTCCTTGTTCGATGGAGTTTTGGTGCATGGAGCAAGAACAGAGATCGGGAGGAGTTCCCAGGCTCTGTCCACATCCCTTCCCCATGTCGGCAGCATCCTGGGATGCTGGCAGAGCGAGAGGAGACTCTGCTCCTGCCTCCTGCCCCCAGCTCGGGCTCCTGCCCAGCAGAAGCTCCGCTCCGATGGGAAATGGGTGGTGGGGCTGCGAGAACAGCGAGTTCCCTCCGCCCAGTGATCTCCTGCCATCGAGTGCCAGATCCTGAACTTTGGCTCCGGCCAGGAGGCAGCAAACGAAGCAGATAATTGCCTGGCAGTGAGTGATAGGGAGCCAAGGGTGAGCGGGCAGGGAGCGGTGGGGGATGAGCGGCAGGATTATGTTTCAGAGGGAAGTATTTTTTTAGGATTTGTCTATGCAGGCATTCAGGAGCTTTTCTGAATCACATGGGCTTAGCCCCAGGAGAAGGAGGACTCGCTGTAATTTTACACCTTTTCAGCATTTCAGCTGATTCTGCTGAAATCTGCATAGGGATTAAAGATGGGAAGGGACAGAGAATTGATTTCCTTGCCTTTGGTCTCCAGGACAAACATTCAAAGCTAAATCACAGTTTAGAACTTTCTGATGGCATGAGTGGAGAGAGGAAGGAGCCAGCAGCTGACAGTAATAAATAACTATTAGGAAACAGTATTAGGAAATAGTACCAAGGAGAAATGTCGCTGCTGGGATATGCTTTCAGCCTTGGGGAATCCATATCCAGGCAGCTCAACATTTGTGTGCAACTTCTCTCAGGCCCAGAGCAGCAGCCGTGCTGAGGGAGCAGCCTGAGCTGGTCTCGGATGAAGAAGGGAAGTCAGCTCATTGCACGGACAAACATCTCAGGCTTCCAGCCTCCGTGCCAAGGGTTAGCAACAGCACTGTGTCCTTCAGCAAATCAACACTCACACTGTCACCTGCAAAGGGAAGTGGAGCTTATCCACGGCCTATTGCTAAAACTTTGATACTGATCTTTATGGTCATGTTCCTGGTAAGCCTAGAGACAGCCTGTGCATCATAAACTGCTGAAACAGATCTCTCTGAGCTTAAACTGAACTGTCTGATCTTAAACTGGTGTCGGAATTCAGAGACAGATGTTAGTAAAAATCCCTTCCAATGTTTTCTTAACGTTTACATTTTTACCAGGTTTGAGATACACTTGCAGAACTATTCTAATGCATTGAGGTAATGGAAAATGTCCTCAGTTTTATACACAAATCTCCCTAAATTAGAAGTGGTTTTCCATTTCAAGCATCCAGCATCAGGAATACTGTTTCTCCCTTTCACTGGACCATTTTCTCATGGCAGGGTGTGCTGGACAGAAAGACAAAGTGTGGTGTAAAATGGGGTCAGACAGAACCACATCCAGAGCCCAGTGTTATGAATGAATGCTGCTGCCCGTGATCCAATCACCCAAAAGGCATCCTGGAGAGCAGAGAGGAGGCAGGAATCCCAGCAATCCTACACCCACCCTCCTGGGAAGCCCCCGGCTGCGAGGCAGGCATCTCCCTGCCATCATCTGAGTCAGGAGCAAAAGTCCCCAGGATGCAGCTGCTGGGGCAGCCAGATCTATTTTCAGCCGGGATAGTTGGGCAGCACCATCGAAACCCTTCGGTGCAGAGCACACTCAGTGCCACTGTCACAGTGCCACAGCATGCATGGCTTCATGCCACTGACTCAGCTGGCATTTCAGCCTGTGGCCTGGACAAGCCAGCAGTGTGGTCACTCACAGGATGTCATGAGGAGAACATGGGCCACCAACATGCCCTTGTGGCAAAGAAGGCCACTAGCCTGCTGGGCTGCTTTAGGAAGAGCACTGCTAGCAGGGCTGGGGAGATGAACCTTCCCTGTTCTCAGCACTGGTGAGGCCACAGCTGGAGGGCAGGGTCCAGTTCTGGGCTCCCCAGTACACGAGAGGCATTGACATACTGGACAGTCCAGTGAGCACTGCAGAGGTGGTGAGGGAACTGGAGCATTTGTAATATGAGGAGATCAGGAGAGGTGGAATTGTTCAGCCTGGAGGAGGCTTCATGAAAATCTTACTGATGTGTACAGATCCCTGATGAGAGAAGGTTTAGAAGGTGGAGCCAGACTCTTCTCAGTGGTATCTATTGACATTGAAATACATAAAGTTCCTCTTAGACATAAGAGAACCTGGTTTTTTTGGGAAGCTGGAACTGGTTGCCCCAAGAAGCTGTGAAGTTTCTGTCCTTGGAGATGTTAAGAACCCAACTGAACACAGTCCTGCATTAGTGGGCCCTGCTTTGAGCAGGAGGGCTGGACTGTGTCCAGAGATGCCTTCCATATTCAACTGCTCTGTCATCCTGTGAACTGTGTGGTGGTGAAAACGACTTTGTTCAGGCCGTGCACGAGGCTGGTGTCTCACCAGCACAAACAGGATATTGACATAGGCATCCTCTTATCCAAGAGGCAGCAGATCAGAACAATGTAAGAATGGAAAACTGAACCATTAGAGGCACAGGCAAAGCTGTGGTGGTGCTGTGTCCTGGTGTACGCTGTTATTTGAAGGTACATGGCCAACCCACCCTCCTCTGTGCAGACCCCACAGAACTCGTCAGTGTCCACCCATAATTTTGTAAAAGCATCAGCCAAACTGATGAAAATCAGATTTGAAGCCTGTCTCTTCCTCTGCCCAACAGTGTCCAGCAGCAGATGCTTACAGAAATAAAACAAGAAATAAAACACTAGCTGTGCCTTCCCTAGCACACCCTCCATATCCCATCATCCAGCAATTCAGGAACATCCTGTGCCGAGGCTTTGCAGCCCTATCAGATTTCAGTAGATCTTGATGAACTGTTCTTCGGTGATTTTTTTTTTTCCATTCTGCTTAAATATTGCTTGATCTCCTCACTGTGTATCCTGTCCCATGAGAAATATGAGTAAATGCACCCTCTTGACATTGCTCACTGTTTGTAAGATCTGCCTTGCAATGTCCTTTTCCAAACTGAATGTGTGTCCCACAGGCAGCTTCCTATAATTAGACAAATTTGATCAAGACTGACTTGTCAGGGGTGTTCCAAGGACCTTTCTGTCACTACAGCAATGCTGAGTGTGCACAAAAGGCACTTGCACACAATGGGCAGAGAAAAAAAAAATGCAAGCACAGAATATTTATCTGTCATAGATTACTTCTGGAATACTTCCAGACACCTTGAATCACCACTGGAAAAATCACTTGCATCAAAGGGGCGAGGAGGATGTACAGCACAAGAGTCTTGGGGCACTCTGTGCTGATTTTGATGTGGCAAACCCAGATGTTATCAGCACAAGGAGCATAAAGAAAAATATCACTGATATCACTGGCTGGCACCAGTGTACCAAGTGCTACTGTGTGCCCTTAAACTGCAGATACACTGCCTGAGTTCCCACAAGAACCTGGGCAATTAGAAAATAACATTTCAATGTAAATCTAGGCCTCTGAAAGCAAAAGAGTCCTCAGGGTAAAGGAAATTATGCCTGTGTTTAAAATCCTTCTCTCTTTCTGAGGCTGCGCACATTAGAGGCAAGGAATTGGCAAATTTTGTTTGGCAGAATCTTTAGAGGCATGAGCAGCTTTTTAAATATTTCCAGGGTGCCTGGGTTTCAGTTTTTGAATAAGCAAGCAGATGTGTCTGATGAGCCTTTGCAAAGCTCTTCTTCTCCTGCCACTGCTGTTGGAAAGCAGCCCCTCATTCGTGATTGTCTTCTGCCACATTTTACTCAGCTAAAAGCACCAAATGAAATCAACCATGGTAAACAACAGAATGTTATTGTGCAAAATACAAAGCTCTGCAAAAACCTTAGAGTGGGGAGAATATAGAAAATAAGCAGGATAAGTCAGGATCTGAAATGTTTAAGAAAAAAGTGTTAAAAGGGATAGTTTGGCAGAAGGAAGAGTCAACAGTTTCTTGTAACAACTGAAATAGTAGAGAGTGAAGGAAATATTTCAGTCTTCCAGAGCAAGTACTGCTTAGGGCTGGTGACAGCAGAGCCAAGGTAAAGTGCTAAGCACCAAGCCAGAGGCCGGCACACAGACTGAGAGTGAGCTCCTTGCTGCTCAAATGCAGAAGCTGTGCTTTTAAACCCAGCAGCTCAGTCTGGGGCATTACTTGTCCCTGATTTAGTCCAAGAAATTTGTTTTTCACAGTTTGCAACACCTAGGATTGATAGGACTGGGGTGGGAGAGAGCACTAACCATAGTGCCCAGCTCATGACTAAGCCTTGGGGATCTCAACCTTCCTCTGCTTCAGCTCTTCCCAGCTTTCTGGGAGCTTAGGTTAACAGGAAACAGTTGACAGGGCAGCTGGAATGGGCAGCTTTAAGCATCACTGTCTGGAATTTTATGAATGAATGTGCACTTCTGTCCCTTCCAAGAAGTGTCAGTATTTCTGAGTGCATAAACAGAATTGAAAATAAAACTCAGCTTTATAACACCTCTTAAAGCTGGAAATTGCTTCTAGGTACCACAGCCCCAGCACGGAAAACAGAAAGAGGCCAGAGCAGCCAGCAAAGCAGCACTTTGTGGTGAGGCAGCTCAGAGCCCTCAGAGCAGACCTGATCAGCTTGAAGCTAGCCTCAGTAAACCCAGAACTGTGTTTAAAACCATTTGAGAGGTTTATCTCCTGTAATCACTTCCCCAAACCAGTACTAATTCAGTGTTCACACGTAAGTATTGCATCCATCTGAGGAGGAACAGCAGCCACTCCTGGCATGAGGAACAGGGCAGGCCCTTGGAGGGTACAGCAGCAGAGAATGTGGAAACAGCTCCTTGTGATTGAGATTTTCCCACTCCAGGGGCCACCCCTCCTGCCCTGCAAAACATAAGAGGTGGACTCTGAGAAAAGCAGGTTCCCTTCTGGTCTTCCCAAAAAAACTGGGAAGGAAAGTAGAATTCAAGGTTTCTCAGCAGCACGGAGTGGGAAGTTTTTAGGGCTGCCTGTGAGATGAAGGCTGTGTCCTCATGGCACAGGTCAACAGACCACACCAAGTACTTTCCACAAAGTATGTGCTATTCTTCCAAGATGTGTTATTTGGTGTGTTGCTTCATAGCTAAAAATTTGCATCCACAATGCAACACCCTAAAAGGACTTGCATGACAAACATGCCAAGTGCAGAATATTCCTCTCAACAGCTCATGCCTGAAATTGAAAAGCTAAAAGGCAAGGGGTTAGCAATCAAACACAGCACAACACATTTCCCAATCAATCTCAAAATTAAGAATTAGAAAACTTTTGCAAAACTAAGCATGCATAAACCATGCAAGAAGTAAATGAACCAAGGCACACATTCTAGCCAAGCAGCAGCTAGTTTTATTGAGTTCAAATAACACTGCATCACAACCAAAATAAATTAAAATTTGCTTTTTGCTTCTCAGTATTAGTCACTTCTCAAATGAAAATGTGATTATGTTTAATAATAGCAAGAGAAAACTAAGGATCAGGATAAAGAATTAAATTAGACAAGACTGCAGAGCCAGTGTCCTCTTCATGTGTCCCCCTCATGTCAGAGAAATTCAGTTCTTGGAAGGGCTGTTAAATTTTCTCACAGTGTCAGGGATTGAATCCCAGGACACAATATTTGATGAATCAAATATATCACAGATTGCTATGAGCTGTGCTGCACTTTTGAAATCACATTTGGGCTCTCTTCAGTAGGACAGAAAGGATTTGAGAGAAAAGTTCAGGTTAACCAAACACATTTCCCCACTGGCTCCCTTAGTAAAGCTTAGTACAAATGTTAAACATAATGCATTTTGTGTCCTAGTTCCACAGAAAAGATCAGTGTGCAAAACCTGATATGGTACCTGCAACACCACTCAACCCACTGAGACGTAGCTCTCGCCATCCCTGCTGAGTTGTGTTTGCTGCTGTACATGCACAGGAGATTAAAATCAGTGTTAACACAGAAACAACCACAACTGAAAAGCTACAGGAGATGAGAACACTGTCAGACATTCCTTGCAGACACGACCATGTGCAGCTGCTGACCTATTCCCTGAGAGTTAAGTACATGCTGCTAAAAAATTATTTTAAGGAAGTTTTTCAGTATTAATAGCTACATGTTTCTTCATTAATAATGAATTACATTTTAAGATGTGCCCCCTTCTTCCATGAGGAAGTACTTAAAGTAGCACACATGACAGTGACAGCTGTGTGTTAGCAGTGTCACTGCTGTGGTTGGCTCAGAAGATTTGTCACCTCTAACTCCTCACCAACTCTGTGTTGGAGCTACAGCTTGCATTTCTGATTGGCACATAGCACCACCTAAAGAATGTGAGGAAGGCAAAAAGGTATTAGGCAAACAATCATTCCTGAAACATTAAATGATCATTAATTTATTCCTTTGAGGCAGACTTGCACTCTCTTCCTTCTCTCTCACTTTCAGACTTCCCAGTCTTCATAGACCAGGTGCAATCCAGTTGAGAAACTTCATGGCGACTTCAAAACCAAGAAAACATGCCTGGGAAAGAGAACACAGAACAAATAAGGATTCTAAAAATCTGTTTCAAAAAAGGCTTCTGAAATGCTGCACTATGAATATCTAACGTGGTTTATATGGAAGGAGAAAGAAGACAAAAAAAGTCTTGAACCAGAGGCATGAATTCTACTGCATCACCCCACACAAAGGCTGAACTTTGGTTCTGTTAGACTCATTATTTATTGAAGGAGACGTGAGTCCAAACTTATTCCATTTTCTACTGTTGGATGCACAACTAGTAGATAAAAAAATAGCAGAGGAAGTCAACAAAGAGCTTTCCTGCAAAGCTTTGAAGAAAGATTTACTTATTGCTGCTAGATTAAAGTACAGTTCTAGAATCTGTTCTAGACACCAACAGTCAAAAAGTACCTGCAGTGACAAGAACCTCACTGAAATGGCACAAGAGCAAACAGGCAGCTGTGTCCTCTCCAGACTGCAAACACTCACTGTGAGCAGCCATGGCCCCAAAAACCCCCCGGAATCACAGCGTACTCACCGCGTTAGCAGGAAAGGCCCTGATCATCACAGCTGTGAACCCCTTGTACAGAGATGCCACTCCTTCCTCTCTGATGAGTTCCCTCAGCACATCTCTAAAGCCATTTGGGTATTTTCCTGCAGGAGCTGAAAGGGATGCACAATACATTAGCCCAGATGTGCGGCAGGGACAAGGGCTGAAGGATGTGCCATATGTAACAGCCCAGGATTTTCAACAGGTTCACACTATATCAAACAAACAAGATAGCTCAGTAAAGGCTCAGTGAACAGAAGTCAGGTGCTCACCATGACCATCAAATCATGGCAGGCAGGGAAGAAAGGAGAATAACTTTTGTCAGGGCTGGAAGTCTGAGCTGTTACTTGCACTGCTGATCACAGCTCTTCTCCCAAGAGCTGCACTTAGGTGATAGGAATGTCAGATTTAAAAAACTGATGAAGCTGATTAATAAGAAAATGATCCTGTCACATGCCCCAGCCAAGAACAGCAACAGACTTCAAACGAAAAGCACAGGATGTTCTAATGCTGATGTTACATGGATATGCTGAGGTGTTTTTAAAAGCTACTCTACTAAAAAAACAATTTATTCCTTCTCCTGACCCTGCCCCCTGAAGTGGTAACCCACAGACCAGCCCAGTTAAACAGAACCACCATGAACCCACGTTATCCACACAGCAGCACTGGGGACTGGCTCAGTGGAACAGGATCAAAGCTGCGAAGTGTTTCCCCCTCAGCCCTTGGTGTGGTACAAACAACCACAGCAGCCATTGCTTAGAGAAAAAAAGTGAGGTTTCCTGCACTGATTATCATGATTTGTGACTCAAGAAAAATGGTTGCTGTCCAGTGGAGAGTTGAGACCATGGGGAGCCTTAAAAAAAAAAATTAATTGACAGGACTGGCAGAGAAACCAACGAAAAACCTGTCAAACTCTGCTGAAGCACAAAGCCTGGGGCCATCCTAACTGCAATTAGGCCACAGACATTAAAGAGCAGAGCTGCCAGTCCAAAAGCAATGCTCTCAGCAAGTCACGCCCTGTTACTATAAACTGCAGATAGCACAAGCTACAATTTATACAATTATGTCTGAAGGGAAATAATAAAACCTCTCAAAATAATCACATTTGTAATAAAACAGCTATGAAAATTCTATTATGAGTTCTATGCTTAGGTTTCAAATTAGGTAACTCAAATCAGGATCATTATATTATCAAGAAGGCAGAAACAGCGCAGTGCAGCCCAATGTGCCAAAAATTTGTGAGAAAACCAACTAGAATGCTAGGAACACCCTTGGGTTTTGCATGTACTTGTCTCTAGCAGCATTCAAGACATGCTGTCTCCCAGAAGGCATCTTCCATCACTGCCCAGCCCATTCCAGGAGCACCACACTGAGTGTGGCCGTGACACACCGGAGTGCAACTCACCAGTCTGGAAACGCGATTTCAGCACGTCTGGTGGAATGGCAACTGCCCAGTTGAAGATCCCAGCCAGGCCCCCAGCAAAGAGGATCCTAGGCACACTGAGGTCACTCACACTGTGGCAGGATGAGAGCAGGGTAGGAGGAAAAAATGAAAAAAATATTTTAAAAGGAAAAAAAAAAGTCTAACTCATTGTTTTGACTAAGGTGACAATCAAAAGGACAGCCTGGCTAGCAGCCAGAAGGCAGAGACAGTGCAGCATCTGAGCAACCTTTTCAAGATGGACCAACTCCACCCTGAAGATTCAAATCTTTTTATTCAGCAGCATACATACCTGCTTTGGAAAAACAAAAAAAACCCCAAACCAAATCCCCACAAGAAATCCAGCAAAGCCCCCCAGAATGATGTGCATGTACAGGGTTGAAACTACTTTAAGTATTCCTTACTTGGCTAATAAGATCCAAACTGGAATCTGAGAGAAACTCAGAATATTATTTTAATTGTCAGTTAACCCCAGACCAAAAGAGCACAACTCACTAGATGAGCAACCATTTTTCTTTTTTAAAAAATTTGTTTTGATGATACTGCTCTTTTCCATACTGGGGAGATCAATCAGCAGTGTCTGGGAAATTCAGAAAGTGATGACTGTGAGATTTCACTGACCTCTTTCCCTCAGGGGTCAGAATGTTCTTCAGCCACTCGTACGTCATGAAGTACATTCCACTGGCCGGGACGTCTGGTGGGTAAACAACAAAGGCTGTGAGGAGTGGGAAACCAAAGGGAGCCCAGAGGCTTCCAGCCCCATGCCAGCCCAGCCACACCACTAAGTACATACAGATTCCTTTTCTGAACCTCTTCTACAAACAAAATAAAAATCTTCTGCTGCCTTAGACAGAGGAGTCTGAATTTTCCCATGGAGAACAGGTGCTAAAGGCAAGAACTGGGAAAATAACTTTTTTGTCAACATCTTTCAAACCAGACTATAACCTGGCTACATTACACTAATGATGAGACAACTCTAAACTGTCCAAATTTCTGCACAGCACATCACAGCAGCGCAGGAACTTCTTTAATTTTGCACACTATTAGTTCTATTAGTGCTATTTGGGGATTTTTTTGATGGGTCTTGTTTTGTTTTTTTAAGCTACTCCTACAGCCTATTCCCTGTCTAGGGACACTGCCAAAGTTACACTGCAGGCTGCTACACCTGTGTGAGAAGAAGAGGATAGAACAAATTCCTAAACTGAAGTAACAGAAAACGAAATTTCACTTTTTCAAAGGAGAATTACTAAAATACGTAAAGGATTCTGGGTCTGGCACAATTACTTAGTTGCTGTTGCATTTGAGAGAGGGGTCATGACATCCCAGTCTAAAATAACCCAGACTCAAAAGGGTAGAAAGCATAACTGCTGCCATCACGTATTTTAAAGCAGTCAGTACTATACAGGAACAGTCACAGACAGGCACAATCTTTCTCTCAAGGAGAAAAAAAAACAGAAACAAGCAGAAGAAATATTTTTAAAAAGAAGCCCACTTCTGTATTTTTCTCTTCTCTTTGTTCTCTCTGCTCCTCTCCTGAAGTCTCTCATTCCTCTTGGCTTCTCAGATCTTTATTAATTCCTATATCTTTCTGTCCCTCTGATCTTTTTCATCTAATCTCTTCCTCACTCACTGAGAATCTCATGTTTATTTCTCAGGCCCTGTGAGGCACTGGGGTAGCTCTGCAGACTGAAAAAAAAAAAAAGAAAAAAAAAGAAAAAAAAAAGAAAAAAAAAAGAAAAAAAAAAAAGAAAATGGGTGACACAGCCCCTCCAATTGGCTGAAGGGACAGTGAGATCTCAGACTGTGTCAGACTTCTTATGCTGCAGTTCCCCCAGCAGGCACAGCCCCGGCCCTTACCTCTCATGAGGGTCAGCACTGTTCCCTTGTACACGCCCCGGATCCCAGCTTCGCGGTACAGCTGCTTGGCACAGTCCAGGGAGCCACTGTACTTGGTTTCACCCGTAGCTGCCTGGATCTGCAGGATTAAAGAGAGAGTTTCTGACCAGTGAAGGTTTCTATCAATGCAGAATTGTTCAGCCAAGGGTTGGAAAGCCTCACGTGTGTTTCCAGAGAGGAAAGAGCACACACTTCTGCCTAGGGAGCCTCTGCCTCACTTCCTCAAGCAGCTCCCACATTGAAGCTGAGGCTGTGGTTACTGCTCCATTCAGAGGACAGATTCTCCTTTATTTTTCCACAGTGTAAGTTTGAAACAAGTCAAGGTTATTACCTTAGGTAATTCCACAGAGACAAAAAGTAATCTCCAAATAGCTGAGTGAAATACAAACCATCTGTATGTGTACAAAAGCTCCTATGATAATATCCTGTCTGTCAGAACTAACATGTGACCACCCATCACCCTATTAACAGAGTTCAAGACAGTCTGAAACAAGCAGAGCTTCCCACACCTGCTAAAGATGGCATTTCATTTGTTCAGGTTTACATTTTCCAACAATACTTTAAAACCCCCGCAGGAGGTGCAGAGCTAACAGCCACCCAAATGTCAGAACACTTTTGAAATGCATTCCTTAGCTCTGCATGGGGAACTGTCAAGGTAACGGAACTTTTTTACACCACAAAGAGTCTCATGATCTAGCAGGTTTACACTTTTTTTTTTAGGA
Organism: Sialia sialis; assembly: GCA_009812075.1. Lineage (NCBI taxonomy): Eukaryota > Metazoa > Chordata > Aves > Passeriformes > Turdidae > Sialia > Sialia sialis. Next base: position 11,724,883 of record VRYO01000638.1, on the reverse strand, counting down.
AAAGTTTCATTCAGAAAAAATTAACTTTTCCATATTTTGAAGTGGACTGAGGCATCCATGGATACCTCGTATAGTGTCCCATAGCATAAGGCTTGAGCTGTGTAAAATGAATAGAGCAATTAATGCTGTGTGTACTTATACTGTCGTGGTGAATTTGTTTAATGCTTCTTCATGACACAGATGCATTAAATTACAGTTGTCTCAGTCCTGTCAAAAAACAGAACACAGTAAATGAACTAACTGAAGAAATTCCTGCTATGGAAAGACAAGACCTCTAAAATTAAATTCCCATCATTACATCGAATGCCTTACCTGTAAAAGGCACTTGATTCTCTCTCCTGGAGCCATGATTACTGTTGTGAACACTCCTGACAACATGCCAGCAGCAAACAGCTGAGGATATCTGCCCCAAGGAAACAGAAAAGACCCTAACACAACACAGCACACAGGAAACAAAGGGCACAAAGACCCCTGCATCACAGATGATGCTGTTCCACATGAACATGGCAGTGGAACTTGAAATGTATCCACTGCTTTTATCAGTGCAGAAGTGCCTTGTCAATGCAGAGCTAAAAATTTAGGATCTCTAGGACTCAAAGCACTGGTTCCTACAGCAACCCCAACTCAGCTCTTCATATTAATTCTATTTGCTAATATTCCTTCTACTTGCATTTTTTGCTATAGCATTCCTCATTCATTTTCATTCCCAACAGTCTCTTCCTCCTCCAGTCTGCCATACTCTTCTCAGTGACCCCAGATTCCACACATATTCCTGCCTGTACTGCCAGAAGCCTCCTTTCCATAACCTCACTCCCTCACTCCTTCAGTTTCTGACACAGTCCAGTCTGTCTTACCAACCTGCCATTATCCCAAACATTCTGCATCTGCTTTCTCATGGCAAAGTCTCCAGGACAAGAATCCCTTAAACAAGCTGAATTTCTCCCTCACAAAACTATCTTTACATCCAGACTCCTGCTGCCTCCCCTAGTAAGATGACCTAACATCTCAATTTCATCAAATTCCATACCTTCTGCTTCTCTCCACTTGCCCAAGAGATGGCATTCTATTCCAATTCTTACACCTTTCTCTATTCAAATTCCCATGGTACCTTCCATACCATTCAGACCTCCCTCACCACTCCACATGCACCTCCTACTTACTCAAACTAAGTTTTGAGGGTTTTAGCACACTTTGGGATTATTCAGCCCCAGAAAAGGCAGGATAGGCTCCTCAGATTTCTCTCCATCTTCTCCCTTACACAACCTCCCTTCAAAATCAGCATGGGGAAATACAACTATCCAGCCTGCCTCTAGACCCATAACCACAGCACCAGGAGTCTGACCTTTATTTTTGGGTCTCATGTTCCTAGGTCACTGTACCTTCACTGTGTCAGGTTTGCACCCACAGAATAGCACAGCTGAGCACAGTGACAGTACACACACTATTTGGTCTTTCCCACTGCTCTGCTTGAGAGGAATCCTACATAAAAACTCAAAAACCTACGCTGTCCTTCTCCAGCTTGCTCCTTAGAACTTCCTGTTGGTACCAAGTGTATAAAACACAAGGCACTGAGCTGGTCAGGCTGCCAGGAATTAGTTCATGGTGCACTTGTTGTTCAGTCCCTACTGTTCCCCTGGCCTTTCCCTTCAGTCTTGCCTGCGTGAAGACACTGCCATGGTATGAACAGAGGGGAAGTGAGCAGTTCCTCAGCACTGCTTCCCTCTGAGCAATGGGAGCTGTGTTGGCAGTGGCTCGTGAGGTGTGCTCACACCAGCCCTGTGCAGACAAGACTCCAACACAAACCAAAACACCCCACCACAGCTGGCTCCACATGATAGGCTCCTGCTTTCTGACAGAGCTCCTACCTAGCACACAAACAATGGGATAAAATGTTGCTAAGCTACAGCCCAGTCCCTGTAGAGTTGTAAATCACAGCTTGGCAAACCCGTTACAGGAGTACTTTATGGGTAGGGGGCTTTCTTCATGCACAGGTTGGCTTGGCCCCATCCAGTCATCTCAGCTTCCTATTGCTGTTTCTGAAGGGCATGCCTGAGAGGAGGGCTGCTCATAAACACCTCTTTTCAGAAATAATAATCAAACATTTTTATGGCTCTTTTCATATCCTAATGAAGGAACACAAGGACTCATAACTAACAGGAAAAAGAGAATCAGAGATGTGAATGTTGTCAAGACTGCTTGACCATGAATTTATTGGGCCCATAGTTTCTGTTAATAGCAAGACTGTTGGCAGGCAATCATTATATAACTCTCACTGTACTCATCTAAACCGGAATTGTTCCTTAATGGCTCCTTCTTGCGTAGAAAGGGAATTGCATCTCACCTGCCCACACAATGTCTGTTTTTAGCCTGTGCTATCAGTCCCACGCTTCCAGAAGCATTAAAACATGAGTGTTTTATTTTTCAGACCTATATTTATAACCTAGAAGACACAAATTTACACCACAACTCAACGTGTGACAATGCAGCAAGAGCCTCAGGGTGCCTTTCCCAACCATGTGATTAACCAGGAACTCACGTCAAAACATCATCAGGTTTTCTCTGCTGGAGTCTTTTTCCCAAGCCAAATCCAAAGAAGCACACAGCAAACATGGGTGTCACTCCAACGATAGGAGCTGCCATTCCTCTGTATAAGCCTCGGACTCCCTGCAAGAAACATCATCACAGGAATTACTTGGTTTGGCATAAACTTTGCGAAGATTTCAACTTGTTGAGAAGAAAAAGACAACAATCCAGGATAGGATCCATCTAACAGTCAAATTGATCAGAGGAATACAGGGGTTCATTTGTAGTTATACATGTTTAGCTGAGGCTCAGGGACTGCTGCAGAGGAAAGCTATCCTTCCTGGGAAACACTGGCACCACTGATGCCCTGCTATAACAATACTTATCACCTGCACATGCATCTCAAGTATCAGGAAGTGAAGTTAAAAGCCACCTGAATAAGAGCCTTAACAGATTATGTCAAGAGAGAGCACTGTCAGCTACACACAGACATGCCCCCGTGTTTTATTGGTAACTTGTCAAATGCAGTGGTGTAAAATCCTGACACTGAACTTGAGAGTGCTGGAACTAATTCACTCTTTAACTAAAGGAAGAGCCAGGGAGAGCAACCAGAACTCCTTCACTCCCCACACGAATTCACTTTGGAACAGGTTCAAGAGCAAATTATGTTTCCTACGCTAAATCCAAGCTTTTCCCCCACACATCACATTCCTGATATTTTATACATTCCTGATATTTCCTTTCGTAGACTACACAAATGAAAAAGTTCTAATGCAGACCGTAGCAGCTGTAGTTATTTCATTTCTCTTGCCTTTAAATTGAACTTTTTCCAATAAATAGGAGAGTTATCTTCCTAGATAAAGGCTAGACACACACATAAGTTAAATATCTGCTGGTCAGCCACTGCTGCTCAACCTTCCCATGAACACTGGGAAGCAAAAGGCCTTGGCAGAGAGGTGTAATAGTTTTCCTTACAGAAAAGGATGAGTATTGAGTAGGAGTAGGAGGAGATAAAGAAGCAGCAGTGCCTTTGAACTCCCCATCACAAGGCTATTATTATGGCTCAGCTCTGACGTCGGTGCTGCAGCAGGGGTGTTAAAAACTGCCAGGGATTCAGAGCTGGCACAGCATTCCAGTCCTTTGTGGGAGAGACCAGAGAAAAAAGATTTGCTTTGGTTATATAACAACCTGTTAATACCACAATAGAAGTAGATTTCAGATTTGAGGCAGATCTTTCATTCAATAGGGAGTTACCTAACAAGATTCAACAGTTAGAAATGAGACTTCAGGCAAGAAGATAAACAGTTGGGCCTTACAACCATTATTTCCAAATGGTAAATAGCTGCTGAGAAAACTTAAGCAGAAAGATGGACTCTCTGTCAATTAAAGACTTTAAATCAAGGCTCTGTACCTTTCTAAAAACAAAACAGACTAGCTCAACAACATGATGATGATGATTCAGAAGTAAAAAACACAGTCCACCTTCTAGAGAAGGTTAAGCAACTACTATAATTGACACTCTGCTCTCAAAAAAAGAAAAAAATCTAAACTAAAGATCCTCTGCCTTCTCATAGGTGGCATAACACCCTATAGAAGAAAGTAAAAGCACTGCAAAATGTCACTAACTACAACAAGGCCAAAAGAAACAACTGCCAACATTCACTCCAGTCTATAACTTCAGACATTAATATCATATTACAGTGAACCAAAAACATTTCTTACAAAAACAAAGATGTACATGTACTTGGAGCACGCGTATGCTAAATATTCTGCAAGCTTTGTAATCTGCTTAAAATATGAATTAGAATCAATTTAACTGATAACCCAGGAATTGTATGGTCTCTGGGGGGCACACAATTCCATTCCTACAATATACAGAAACTATTGATGTATCTGGCAGGTGTCACAGTACCTCTCCAACAAGAGTCTTTCTGAAGCAGTCGAAGGTCCCAGAATAGAGTGGGGCCTGGCCAGGCTGTGGCTTAGGCTGGGTTTGCAGTCTGACCTAGTAAGAAGGAGAGGAAAACATTATTTTATTAAATATAGGTAAACTTTGATTGACAGAACACCTCCAGCTGTTATGGAGTATGTTTTGTGACTGGACCTGAAGATAACGATAGAAACACTGATATAATTTTAGCCTTTTGCAGAAGAGAAGAGGATGAATTTTCATGTAAGGAGTGGTTAATGTATTTAAGAAATTAATTGCTGGGATGATGTCTGCATGATGACCTGGACCCCACAGGGTCACTCCTGGCCTCCCCCTGGTGCAGGAGCGCGGGGTCCCGTCGGGGGATGGGACTGGGGAGCGCATCCCAGCTCTCAATTCCTTCCAGCACCGGGAACACCGACGCTCTTTTCCCAAATTTTCACTTAAACTGGGGCGGCGAGACGCCCGGTCGCCGCGCCGCCAGGGGGCGCCCTATGGCACTACAGATGCCCAGCTCAGCCTCCCCGCGGCGCGTCTCGGAAGTTCCGCCTCCCGCGCGGTGCCTGCCGGGAGCTGTAGTTCTGCCATGGTGCCCACCACGACCCGCACCGCTCCCGCGCAGTTCCTGCCGGGAGCTGTAGTCCACCCCCCGGTACCCCGGACCGCACCGACCACCGGCCGCCCCCCTCATCCCTGGGTGTCCCGTGCCACCTCACCTTGATGGTGTCCAGCGGGTGCCCCACGAACACAAGGCAGACGCCCCCGAAACCGCCAGCGAAGAAGTTCTTGAAGGGGCTGATGGGCTGGGGCTGCTTCGCCATGGTGGCGGTGGCGGCTGAGAAGCGGGAACGGGACCGGGACCGGGGCACTGCGTCCCTACTGACCAATGTCGCCCCCTCCGCGCCGCGACCTTTAGCCCAGTGCGAGGCACGCCGGGAGGCGGGCGCGGGGCGGGCCGGGACCGCGGCGGTGCGAGAGGCCGCTCCCGGCGCGGCCACTGGGTGCTGTCACCGGCCGAGCCCGGCCCGGGGGCCACTCCTGAGGGCGCAGGGCCGCTTCCCCCCGCACATCCGCAGTGGTTCAGCCGTTTCCCCCCCTCCCCAGCGCCGTGGCCCGGCCCTGCCCCGCCCCGCCCGGCGGAGGTGACGCACCGGGCCCGGCGGTTCCGGCGCGCAGGAGGAGCTCGGGGCGCCGATCTCGCCGCCCGCCCGCCCGCCCGGTAAGTGCGGGGCCCGGCCATGCTGTGCTGGGGGACTCGGCGGGGCCACGCTGGGGCTAGGGCGAGCCCGGTGGAAGGGTTGCGGGGCCGCTTATCCTTGCCCGGTGCTGAGCTCGGCGCTCCGCCCCGGCAGAAGCCGCAGCCCGAAGCTCCCGGGCTCCAGGCGGCCGTGCGGGGGCCCCTCCTCGCCCCGCCGCCCCCGGGCTCTCCCCGCACGGTTCTCTCCCGCCCTGTTCCTGCGCTGCCCTCCCGCAAGCCTGCGGCGCTCTGGCTGTGCGGGACAAGCGCAGGGGCTGGTCTAGCACACATTCCAAAAGAATGGACCCGAGATATTTAAATGCGCTAGGTACCGCTCTGCCCGAGCCCAAAGGTGCCGTGGAATACGCAGGTATCCATAAAACAACTTGTTAAAAGCGACGATAGGATGGAAAGGGCAGGAATGAAATGGATCAGATGAGTTAGGAAAGACGAGGCAGCCGTGATAGTGTGAACCAAGACTGGCAGGAGGAAGGAAAGCAGATATATTCCCGGGGGAGTGTGATACGGCTGCAAGGAGGTCCCTGCAGAGTCATCTGTGGTGAAGGGGATAGGGCATGTTCTGGTTTCTCAGCCTTGAATGGAAAAATTCCTACCTAAAAAACAGTAGAAAAGGAACGGCGAGGTGTGCGCTGCATGTGTGAGGAGGGAGTTGGGGATGATCCACAAATTATGGGTTTAAGTGACATAGATGAAGTTGCAATTAGCATTGATAGCCAGCATGGAGCTGAGGCTGTGGATGGTTTCAAGGAAAAGGGAGAGTGTTAGCCTGTCTAAAGGTTACATGGATAAGGAGTCCAGGAGGCAGACTTAAGCTGCACTTTCTCTGTTTCAGATAAATAAAGAGGTGAAAGAAGAAAAAAACGTATGAAATGGTTGTGAAATATCAACAGAAAAGGAGCAGGAGCATTCTCCAATTGGAGGAGTCTCCACCAAAAGAGTTATTAGAGGAATCCCGCAAGGGTAGGCAAGAAATAAGAAAAGAGTGATGTAGTGGGACAAGGAAGAGGTGGGATCCAATAATGTTGTGGCACGATGGAAGGCATTTTGTTTCAAAAAACATTGTTAAGAATTGTGTTGCAAAGCAGGAGTCAGGGAAAGGGCACTGTTGGAGGGGATAGACAGCTGAGGTCGGGGTGGGTGTGTTGAGAAGTTCCTGCAAGAGAGGCAACTAAATTGTATCAGTGTTAGCGAAGATACAGGAGTATCTTGTATGAAGGTTATAAAATGGAAGATCGTCCTCCCTTGGGTAGGAAAGTGATCCAAGCATGATTTAAAAATTTATCATTTGGTCTTGGGAGTTGTGGTCATTATTTAATCTAAATAATCCTTGATTTTTTTTTTTTTTGACCCTATCTTTTGAGCTTAACATCTTTATTGTCCTAAAAATTAGTGCTATCAAATAGCAGCTCTGTCTTGTCTTTGTATTCAAGGAGCTGAGCATAGGTGAGGTGAGTTTTGTTCCTGGTTTTCTGAGTACCCTCTTTTGCTTTGTCCACAGAGCATGTGCCTTGTCCTCACTCTCCCTTCACTGTGTCAGTGTGGTGTCCAGTTATGCTGGAAGGGAGCTCTTTCCTAGAATGTTGGGACAGGAGTTACCCAGTCCTGCAGACTGTTTCCTGCTTGATAAATCCATATGTCCATTTGCCTGTGCAAACAGTTCCTCTGTTTGCTCACAAAACTGTGCTAGTGGCACAGAGACATCTCTGCACTCCTCTCACCCCCTCCCCAGTGACTGGTGTGTAATTGGGAGCTACTGAGCAGGCCCATTATTCTACCTGCACATCTACAAACATCTCACTGCTTGGATGTGACTTGCCATGTGTTGGAATAGCAGAAGACCCAGTGTTTTCATGGCTTTCTCTCTCTAGAGTGTGGAATGATCTGAATGAGTTTGAGAAGTTCCCTGGCCTGTGAAACTTTCTCCGCCTTTGTGGTGGCCGAACAAAGGTGTTGCACACTGGGCTGTTGATAGTCCACACTGGGGTTAGAGGCTCAAATAAATCACTCATTTGACATAAGTTTTAGCAGGTAAAGATCTGTTACTTCTTTTGTACAACAGCTCAGTGTCAATGCAAATTAAGCCCAGACTCTAAGCAGGGTAGAGGGAGGGATGAGGGTTTGCCTTGTGTCTGCCAAATCAGATTTCATATCTGTCTCCTTCCAGTATGGAGAGACTGTGTGTCTGTTCCCCTGAAGTCCCGTGGAAAGCAGTGCTATAAATTATTTGTGTGCTATGCATGCTGTGGATAGCTAAGGAATCAAGAGGCAAACGAAAGGAATGAAGACCAGAATTCAGGGGGTAATACAATCCTCAGCCTCTCTGGAAGTTTGTATCTCCTGAAATCACTGAAGCCCCTCAAATTAATTGTACATCACTCCTCTTCCTGGTTATTCTCTGCTGTCTGATCAGGTGACTGGAAACAGGAAAAAAAAATGAGTTGAGGAAAAATAATGAAAATTCGTGGTTGAGATTTTCTATACTCCAAAGTCAGGATTATCAAAGCTTGATTATGGTTTCCCCTGCAGCTACAAATTGCAATACTGAGGGAATATATTTGAGTGGCAGAGCTGACAACATAGTAATGCAGAATGGGAATGTATTTAAGGAACCAAATACATGCAGCTTGTGAAAAATAGAGCTTTGATTTTAATGTATGTTTTTATATGTAAAATTTGGCTACAGCATTGTTCTAATTCTTCTATATTTAATATATTCTCTCTAAACTAAATAATTTGGTTAAATGGAAATTTACAACTAAAAATTAGATGACCATAATTCAAGGTTGATTCATGCTTTACTGCTGAATCTTTTAGAGCTCAAATTCACATGGTTCAGTTACACAAGCAGAAGATTTGTAGTTCAGATAAGTATCAGACGTGTGAATTTTCCAAAACAAGTGAGAATCTTAAAAAAAATAGGAAACTTAGCTGATCTGATTTTTCTGCCGTAACAGCTGTCAACACCTGAGCATGACTTTCTAAATTCAAAAGGTAATAAGTATATATTGAGAAGGCAATAAGTAATAATTTTATTTTACCCTTCAGATATCAGGCCCAAGCCACATCACTTCCAGTAGAACCAATTTAAAGGGATGAACTAGTTTCATCATTTCTTTTGAGATGGTATTGATGATTGTTAAATTGTGTGCATGTAAGAGATCTGTTTGCTGGTCTTATTTTTCTGAGTCCCACTTAATGTCTGTTGGTCTGAAGCAATATGGATTTGCACAGAATATCACAGATTGTACAGGATATCACAATTTGCATTATTAGCTACTATTGTCATAGGTGAGAGGTTTTGTTTTTCCTGTTGATTAAATAGATAGGATGCTGTTCTTCAGCATTTCAGGCTTTTGATAAAAAAACTTTGTCATAAATTCATGTTTCTCTCTGAGAAGATCTGTAGTGAAGGTTATGAAGCCAGTTTCCAAATGTCAGAAGTCACGGGGCCTGCACTGGGGACTAGGATGCAGTGTAATAACCCATTCTCCAAGGATTTGGACCTGTCCTCTAAGAGCAGCTTTGGCTTTGGAGGTGCAGGAGTCACAATGGATGCCAACCAGGGACATGCACAGCAGAATCCTCTTTACTGGGCCATTGGGTTGGTCTGTTCCTAGCTGTTTGATCACCTCTTTGTTATTGACATGGCACCTCTTACAATTTCTTAGGCACAGAAAAAATTGTTTTTCCTCCCTTAGGAGACAGAGCTCAGATGAAATCAAAAGAACGATAAAGTTTGGAGGAAAAAGAGAAGCTGCGCTTTCTTTCCTGGTCTGCAGTTTGGCAGGGCATTAAGATGTCCGTGGACATGAACAGCCAGGGCTCTGACAGCAATGAAGAGGATTATGACCCTAATTGCGAGGAGGAGGAAGAGGATGAGGATCCTGGGGATATTGAGGATTATTATGATGGGGTAGCTAACGACGTGGAGCAGCAGGGAGCAGATGCCTTTGATCCAGAGGAATATCAGTTCACCTGCTTGACTTACAAGGAGTCGGAGAGCACTCTGAATGAACACATGGCCAGCTTGGCTGCCACGTTAAAGGTGAGGAAAGGTTTCTGCATTAACACAGGTGTAAGACAAGTCTGTGGTTGAACAGGCAAGTGCTGAGAGGACAGTTGGAATGAAAGCTGTGGCAACATTGCTGTTATGGGGGGTTGGAGAAGCATTGTTGAAGGTCCCTTGTTCAGAACTGACTCAAAGGTTTCCAATTGTTTCATGATGGGGTCTGAAAAATCTTCCTTACTGAATATTGATTTTTTATTTTTTTTTTACAGAGATGAGCTTCATGACCAAAATTCCTGAGTTATAACTCTTTGCATTAACACAATGCAAAGAGGGTATATAGAAAAGAAACAAATCAAACCATAAATGGTGCAGTTTTGAATACCTGTGTTTGAGAACATAACTGACAAATAGGAAGATATGCTAAAACTCTGTAATTCTAACAAAAACACTTTTCCAGGTTGCTTCTGAGAGAATAATCACGACTTTAAAAGACAGATCAGCTGTCATGCCAGTTATTAACAGTATTGTTGCAGTGACAGCAATTCAAGTACAGTGAACTTACCACCTCTTAGGGCAAGTGTGACTTAATTCATCACCTAAAAGTCACACTCAGAATCAGCTCCATGGTATTATGTTCAATAAGACTTTTGTGAAATTTTCTTTCTCTTTTTTGTAACTGATTACTGTAGTGTCAGTCAAAAGAGAAGGCAGGCCCGAGGAAAGCAGTGTTTTCTAAACTCTAGGTGTGGACACTAGGTTGAAATTGCTGCTACATCTTCTTTATAATAAACCAGGTCTAGTGCTTGCTCTTCTCTGGAACAGCCCCTGAAAGCAGGACACATGATGACTGCAGCATGTAAAAAAACATGTTGGGTAGGTTTTGATTCCAATTCATTCTGTCTGAATCAAATCTAATTTTAAAAATGACAGGGATCTCTTGGTCTTTATTTGCACATCAATGTCCTGCAGAAAGAGTATAACCATAAAGCCTGAGGACTATGAACCATAAACAACAAGCTTTAAAGGGCACCCATAATTTGATGATTTTGCCATCTGTTATGCTTGTTACCAGCATTTATCACCTCAGAAAATGAAATTTTACTTTTTCTTGGTCTTAAACTTGTCTCTATAATTACTTCAAAATGTACATTCTGAGCTCTGAATGCCTGTATTTTGTCAGAAACTAGAGGTGACAGAAAAGTACAAGTGAGAATAGTTGGTCAGCACTTCTGATCCAGCTGCCGGTTGCTTTTGGTTCTTAGCAGTTAAGATTTAGAACAGCTTTTCTGTGCCTTATTGTCTGCCTTCAAATGGAACACCCTCCTAAAAGGTGGCCCGTGCCGTATTGTTCTCTTGAATTAAATTACAGAAAGCAATGCTCTTAGTTCTTGAAATCAGGCCTCCAGTGTTAAAATTTTCAGAAGTTCTGAAGGTCTCAATGGGACCTGTTACAGTTGCCCAGACTGTACCAACCTGCTAGCTCAAATCTCATCCCAAATGGTACCCAAGGAGAGAAAATCCAGATTTCTTTTATATCAAGAATATGCCGGCATATTTACTTTTAAAATTAAGTGCTACACACTTTGTGCATAAGATGATGAAATTGAATTTGAGTAGTTTGGAAAGATGTGGTATTGTAAGCCACACACTCAGGCTTTAGCCCTTGAAGTGCTTCATTAACTCTCTTTTCTCCAGCAACAATAATCCCACAGTTGCACTTTTATTGGATATCTCTTGTGTATCTGCAGCATTTGCTTCTTGTTTCCTGGCATATGTGCTTACAATTCTTCAGCAACCCTATCTTCCTTCCCTTCTCTCCTCACCAAGGAAACTTGTGATTTTGTTTGTTTTCTGAGACAAAATGGAATAGAAAGAATTATGGTTGAATTAGCAAGCAGAGAGAAGAAAGAAATGGAATGGAGCATGTTGAATTATTTATCATAATTATTTTCCATGGACTTAATGGATTTAAGTAAACAGGGGTAAACTTTTTTAAAAAATATATTAACTTCTTTTCTATTCATTTGCTTGAGCTGTAAAAACTGTTTTTTCTTTTTAAAACTACCTTTCCCAGGGGTTTCCTTGGAGAGTGATGATTGTTCTTTTGGAACATCTACTTAATTTTGATTTGATCTCCTTTACTCCTTTCTCTCCTTTACTGTTTTATGATAGCAACTGATTATGTGCTGCTTTTTCAGCATTAGCTCGTATTTAAGGTAGAGTGGTTGCCCCAACAGGGAAGGGTGAAGGTAAATTAAAGATTATTTCTGGAGGTACAATGTTGAAGCCAATGGATGACTTGGTGTCTGAGTGATTTACTATCATAAATTAATAGATGAATACAATTCTCTAAAGCAAATAAAAAATAAATGTAACAAATGGGCTTAAAGCTGTGTTGGAATGTTCTGCCACTGTCTGTTCTCATTAAGTGATTCACTTTCTGAAGGTTAAACTCTGGGACACAATCACTTGTATTGAGTGGCTTTTTCCTTTGTGACATATTGTCTACACACTTTAAGGATGAGAAAGAGAATTTTAGAGCTTTACATCTTCATATTTATCTGTGCTGTTAGTGGCTAATAACAGTTTAAATATAAAGTATTTCATTTGCTCTGCTTATCAACCCTCAACGTCTTTTTTTTCAAACTCAGTTTTGCTCAGCCATTTCAGACTGATTGTTAAATTTCTATTTTATTTTAAAGCTTTGTGGTAGACACTGGCCTTTGGAAACCTTCTTGGCTATTTGCATTCCCCATGAGTTATAGCTGACCGTGTTCTCATTCTTGCTGAAGGCACTGAACTGAGCAAGCCTTGCACTGGCTGATTAATGTCAGATCAGGTGTGAATACCCTGCACATGATTAAAAGTTTGCATGCAACATAGAAAGAGAAACTCTTCAACAAAATGCTTGTGTTTTGTTTACCCCAATTAGAAAAAACAGTCAGCTAAAAATCTGGTCTGATAAAAGCATAAGACCCTGCACGTAGGTAAATGTATGTCCTTGTGTCTCTTACTGTCATAGGAAACTTTTGCCTTAAATTCTTCCAGCTTGCTTTTAGTCAGGTGTGGAAATCTGAACAGAAACATTCGTGCAAACAAGGCAGCAGTAGACTAAAGCAGCTGTGCTGTGTGACTGGCCTGCAACTACATTAGTGGTTGTTCCAGAACCATACAGAAGCTAGAGAGGTTTAATAAGTGTTACTCTGAAAGTTTCTCCTTAATTTTGGTTTTAGTAAGAACTGTGAGTTCATTGGTTTTCAAGGAAAAGAAGAGGAAATCTTTGCTCCTTGGTTAGTGCTCTTAATATGAAGATTTGAGGAAGGTTCCATTAATACCCTGACTAAAATTAGGACAGGCTATCTCTATTGAAATATATCAGAAGAAAATCTTGAATTAATAGCCAAAACTGTGCTTCTCTGACCAAAAGGCCCGTGAATTGTTGTGAATTCCTCAAATTGAAACCATAGTGAACACTTGTGAAGGACAATGCTCTCGAAAGCAGAGTAGCATGTATTGCCTGCAGACCAGCAAATGAATTCACAACAGTTCTTTTTAAGAAATAAATATAAGATACAGTATCTTTCAAAAATAATGAGTTAAAACGGTATAGTAGTGACTTTTGAGATAACTCTGTCAGTTGTCATTGAGTGATTGTGGGTCCTGGAGTTGCTTATCAGTACATGCAAACAGTGTGATACTCAGCAGTTGTACAAACAAAGCTGAGCCTGTCACTGGCAAGCAATTGAGTGTATGATGATGTCATATTGTTTTTGTTTGCTAGTGGTGCTTCCTGGCTCTGCTGAGGGTCTCCATACATTTCTAGAGTATCTGTAATGTTTCAAATAACTGGCAATGGTTTCTCTGTTTCAGTGACGAGGTAGATTTTTCTAGTGTTACCTTTTTTTTTGGTTATAAACCACTAGATAAAACAATTGGAATTAGAATTGATGAGAAAAATTTTACCTTGACTTTAGCTGTTAGCTGATTGTCAGTCATGAGGAAGCTGTGATCTTTCTGCATGTGCAAGCTAGCAAGAGAAGATAGTCATGATGTTCTACAGGTAATCAGTACTGACGTCTCTCCACTAAAACCAAAGGAATTGTAAGACTGAAGAATTTATACTTTTCACTTCACTAATTTGAGTTATCTGCTAATATTTATCAGACAGCAAAAAGCTTGCTTCCTGTGCTTCCTGAAATTATAGCTTGTGATGTGGTTTTCTTTAGCTCTGTCCCTTGAAGAGTAAATCTTGGTAGATGCAAAAAGTATTTGATATCATGACATAATTCTGTTAATCCATGTTATCACTACTGATCTTTTAGAGATAAATCAGTTTTTCATATATTCTGGCTCTCCATATTGATGTTGCATCTTTTCATGGAACCAGATTAGTATTTACTCATGAAAACACAGCCCTCTGAGGCTGCCCCACACACTCAAATTGCGCTGACACAGAGCAGTTAGTTTGTAGAGCTGCTTGGTGAGAGCTGGCAGTGCTCCTTTGCAAATACCATTTCCAGCAGACCCGGGGTCATGTGCGTGGAACTGGCAGCCCATGTGAGCAGCCCTTCCTGAAGGAGCCTGTTCCCTGCCATCACAAAGTGTCTGTAAAGAGCCACATATCAGGACCTTGGTGTGTCTGTGCCCCACTGTGCTGCTCTTCTAACCTGCCCCAGAATGTTCTGTAGGGTGCTGCTTATCTGAACCAACCTGTAGTGCTGCAGTGTTATCCTTTCAATGCCATAATGCCTTCATGGAACTTTCTGCAATGTAAAATGCCAGCATTAAAGCCTCACTGTGCCTGGGTACCTCAGGTGCAGGAGGATTAAAGCTCCTTGAAGTATTAAAATGCATGTACATAAGAACATATGAGAGTGTTTCAAAAATCTATGTTCAAAGTTAAAGTCCATAAGCACCAATATTCATAAGTATTAGTAAGCAGTAAATATTCAAATATAATTTTTATAAATGGCAGAACCTGATAGGCAAATTTGACTTTCACAGAACCCCTGTGGTGCTGTTTGCCCAAGATAACACACTGTTTCAAAGTACCCTTAAACCCCTAGGTTAGTCAAGACATGCAGGTTTATATCTATACTGTGTTCTGTATTTTAACATCAGACCAACATTATGTGGACATCCAGTCTGAAGCTGTAACCCTGCCCCTGTGTTTCAGACATGCCTTTGTCCTTTACCTGCTTTTGGTTCCTGAGCAGACAGATGAAAAAGTTGCATTTTTGCCTACACATTCACAATGCCTGTACTTCAGCAGTATCAAGAGGACATGAATATGTCTAACTTAAATGTCTGTCTTCAGTGTGTTTTGCTGTGGCTTATAAAACTTTTTGTTCTTTCAAAATGTATTAAGTGTTCGTAGACTTCCGGTCAGCAGAATAAGAGAACTGGCTGGAGAGCCCCAACGTTTCAACCTTGTGATACCTTCCTAGAGTCATCTGAGGAGAGAAAACAATTTTGTTACTTACTGCCCAGGACTGCTGAAATTCTCAACTTGACTGGAAAAATGAGCCACAAATGTAGAGGGTGATTATAGCCCACACATTTCTTTGTGATTCACACCTTAAGTGTGTCTTACAGCCAGTATGACTTTGCAGTGAGCAAAAAAATCTGTTCACAGCTGTTGATGAGTGTGATCTTGGTGGGATGTAGAGGCAAGACACAAGTCAATAAAAATGCCAAAACAATCTCTCAGTAACTGTTTCATGTTGCAAGCTTACAGCTGGACATCATGATCACAGAAGCAGCATGAAGCAGCTGAACACTTTGCCAAATTTGTGCTGTGCCTATTAAGGATGGTGCAGCAGAAACAAGCTGTGTTGTGCACTGTGAAACATTGTGTAAAGCAGATGTTCCTCCTCTTCATCTTTGTATAACAAAAGTAAAATGCCCTTAGAGCTGGGGTTGTTGAGTGAAGGACTGTGTTATTTGGGACTGAGCAGGGATTACTCACTGCAAAGTTACCTAAGCCCTGCTCCACTGTGGCTGTGTGCACACACCGGTGCTCCCAGTTTGGGTTAGCTGCCCAGTGTTCTGAGCCACTGGCCATAGTTGTGTAGGGTCAGATTATTACCAGACCTTTGCTTCTTCCCTAAGCACCTTCTGAATCATCCTCTCTGTCAACCAGAAGGAATTGTCCACTCTTGCTGTGTTTTGCTGGGGCTAGGCAGTGGGGTGTGTTGCTGGGTGTTGGCAGCATTCAGGGAGCACACTGCAGCGTGTGCTGGGCACTGGTGTTCTCACACTGTGTTGCTTTGGAAAGAATAACTGCAGGGAGGACAGCTGAGAAATCTCATGTCAATCTCATATCCATGTACTGTCTTACAGCTTTCTTGCTGCATTTCTTTCGCTCTAAATCTTTCAAAGAAGGGATCTCATAGCTGTTTTGTAATAATGCCTTCTGGCATACCAGCTTGCTTAAATGTTTCTCTTCTTTTAATATTTATATCTGAATTTCCTCAGGAAGAATAGCCTAACAGCTTGAGAAATACGTATGTTGAGATTTCCTAGCTGAGTCCTACTGATCCTGTTTGTTGGCAGCTGCAGCTGAAATTGTTGCTGTCCTTGTGTAGGAGAGCGGATGGATTAAAGCAATGTGTGAATGTGGGGAAAGAGCTAGAATTTAACCCCAGATCTCCTTTCTTCAGTATGTGGCCAACTAGGTTATGCACTGACAGCTTCACAACCGTGGTGTAACACCAGCAGTGTTTGTCATTCCCAAACTGCAGTCTGCCTCCTAAATATGCTTCTAATCTTGCAGACTGACACCAGCTCTCTGCATGCCAGAAGGTGAGTGACAGGGTGCAGATTAAAACCCGATGATGAAGCAGAGCTTATGTAGTGCTGTTTCACAAAACCTTTCCATGGTATTGAGAGTGCAGCTACAGTCTCTTAAATGGCATTTCTTACCTGCTGCAGCCTACATTCTGTAGTCAGGAGAGGGCCTGAAATGTCAGAGAAATCGTAATCAATCCTCTCCCTGAAAGCTAAGGATGGAGGGCTTTTTCTCACTTTTTTTTTTTATTTGACTGAACACAAGGAAAAAATAAATGCAGTATGTATGTCTGTCTGGTTTTTCTGTTAGATAAAAATTAATTGGAGTTCCATTTAGAAAACAATCTTATGCTCATAAACCTGTAACAGATATGAAAGATTTTGCTAGAAGACTGAATACTTGAGGTGTTTATGGCAGGTGATGTGAATCATATCTCAAGCCCCTGCAACCTCTTGAGTTTTCTACTAGGATTACATATTGGAAGTCTGCTTAAAGAGGTAGATCAAAGGACGGAGTGTGGTCCAAAAAAAAGCTTTGGGTTGCCCTTTCTTAATTCTTGATACTTCAGCAGTTTTCTGAGAAACCCTTCAGTAAAAACAGGGTAGTCACATAAGTTTTCCAATGGGGCATGGAGGGAGTCAGATCTACTTGCCACAAGAAAAACAAATATAAAATGAATTTTTTTCCATTTGTGGGTCACTTTCCTTACCTCAGCATACTGCAGTAAAGCATGTCTGAAGGGATTTTTTCCTTCGGTGAAATTACTCAGTACAAATTATGGTTTCTTTCTAAGGTATTACTCTACTGCCAGCTCAGCTCAGTCTCTATTTTGCCATAGTTTCTCACCAACAGAAACAATTTAAAGGCTTTTGCTCTCTGTGCCTTCCCTGTTGTAAAGAATTTCAGTGTGTTTTTGGAGGTTTGGATACAACACACAAACTATTTTCTTTTGAAGTTCATCCTTTCATTGTAGAACTAACAAAAACTATTTGTGGATCAAATCAAATGCTTCTCAAGATTAATCCTATTTGCTTAAGTCTATTTGTGTAAAAACTTCTGATTAGGGAAAATAAAATAAATGGAAGCTACATTTCTTTATGCCAGATTTGTGTTCTTGGGCAGACTTTTCAGTGGAATCCTGATCTAACAGGAATTGTCAGCTTGGTGCAAAGCCATGGGATATCAGCTCCAACCAGACCCTATCTTCTCCAACTTGTTCTGAATTGAATCTTTTCGAGAATCAAGTGATGATCATTGTTTTAAATTCCTGATACCATATCTCTGCAAAAATGAGGATTGAAATGCACTTCCAAAAAATAGGCCTTCCCTTTGAGAAAAGTGAAATGAGCTCATGAGATATGCATGTGATATAAATATGTTTGAGCAATTTAGTTGAATACAAACTTGACAAAAGATAGTGTTTTTTTAGCTTTTAGGAAACATTTCTCTCTGAATTAGCAATTGTCAAGGTGGCATGGTTGAAAAGATTCTCAGCTGTGAAAAGATGAAACATCACCTCTCCAAACACCTTGACTCATCTAAGGAAGCAAGTTGAGACAATTGTTTTAGAGCCCTCTGAACACAGCAAGGTACCTGCAGGAATTCTTTGCAAGTTCTTTTGATATTGTCTTGTCCTAAAGAGTGCCAGACTCTCTTTCACACTTCAGAAGTGTGAGTATTTTGCTTATCTTGGAGACTAAAGAACCTAGGAGATAAATGGAGATGGAAATAATAGTGAAAAAAAATTGTGCTCTCTTCCAGAAAATGGATAGATTTGTGTTTGATACAGTGACATTACTATTTTTGTTCAGAATCTGATGTTGTTCAGCACTATGTAAAATCGTCAGACTTTTTTTACAGCTCCTGGAGAGTCTTTTCCTCATGCAGACCAGCTTCCTCTTGGCACCCTTGCTTTGTGCATAGGTGCTGTGCCCCTTTTCCAGTGCACTGATGAACATTTGGTGCCCATTCCTGGCAATCAGCAACCCTCCATAAGTCAGAGTTATAGTGGTGGAGGTTTGGAAGAGGCTTTGGAGGTAATAAAGGTCCTGTTTTAAAATAAAGCTGGCAATGGCAGATTGGATGAGACTGTTCAGCATTGCTGCCACATCATGGAGAAAGAAGTCTGGCCTTCAGTCAGAAATTTCCCAGGTTCAGATTTGGACTGAGCTGATCTTTGAAGTTTTAAGCTGGTGGCTTAAATGAAAGAAATGGCAGAAATGAGAATGAGGAAAAGGAAAAAAAATAGCATGACTGTTGCTTTCAGCCTCTAAACTTTAATAAATTCAATCTCAGATAGAGGAGTTCTGGAGAAATCAGGCTGTATAGAAACACTAGCATAATTAAGGGGTTGCAGGCAAATACTGAAATAGTGCAACATACAGAATATGCATTCCCCTTTGCACTGGGGTCTATAGAAGTATTTCACTGAAAGAAGCTGCTGCCAGCAAGTGGGCTGTTACTGCCTTTTTTGGTCCTTAGGATTCTAAAGTGAGAATAAGAAAGTTTAAACAAAGCAGACAATTTATCAGAGGTGTAATTTTTTTAAATGTGTTTTGTGTCTGAGACAAAACATTTCTGTTCCTGAGATCTTGTGGCACCCAGTGACTGATAGGGGACTGAATCCGTGCTCTTTCTGAAGTGTTTTATAAGTTTGAGATAATTGGGTGAAACTCCTGTCTGTCCAGGAAATGCTTCACTGGACAGTGGGCCAGCAGTATCAGCTTCTGTACATTGCTTCTTCAGTCCTGTAAGACAATGAATTATGTATACATGGACCAAACTTCTGATTGCAGTGGTATTTTTCTGTGTTCAGCATGTTTTTGCTCCTGCTTACAAAGAAATACTTCAACTGTTCTGGGGTGTTATTGTGGAAGAACTGGCTGACTTGGTACAATCATTCAGTCATTGTGAGTGTTCAGTCATTGCAGAGAGGCTGGGGAGCATTGCTAATCAATAGAAGCAGGCTTTTGTTAAACATTTGTTTTTCTTCTCATGCTTGTTTTCTGGAATCTCCTCAGTAGTGTTGGCCCCTGATGGTATTTACATTTGTCTTCTGAATCCCCAGCCTTGCTGTTGGTGAGCAGGACATAGAATGTGGTGAGACTCCACTCAGCAGCCACAGCCCCACCATCATCAGTTGTTTGCTCCTCTCCCATCCCTCTTTCTTACAGTTTGAACGTTACCTATCTTTAATCTGTAAGAACTGGTATTTCTGTGCCAAGGAGACTGTGCATATGTTGCTGCAACTGTCTGACTCTGGGACTTCTGTTTTGCAAGATCACATGTGCTCCAATCAGGTAGTATAAACAATTTTTCTGCTTCAGGGCTTTTATGAAAGTGGTTTAATATCACAGATCAGGCTTTATTAATTGAAAATTTATATTTTTTATATTCTTGTGTGCTTTTATGATGAAAGTACTAAAATTAGCACTTCAGCTGATCCAGTTCCTGCTTGCTGTTGGAGTTAAATAGGAATAGCTACAGAAGTTTTGTTACTCTTCTAGATCTGTTAGTCTGGCATCCTTCTGGAGCATTAATTCCACATTTTGCCTGACATATGATTTGGCTCAAAAACATTTGTTTGTGTTAGGATAGTTTGTTGGATTTCAGAAATGTCTATTGGTATTTGTCTTTCTCTTTCCGTACATATTCAGCCTTGAATGTACTTGACTCCTCCTCAGGAAACAAGTAACTCCATGGAATCGTGATGCTGCAACAAATGCTGTACCTCAGGCTCTGAAAATTGGATGGAAAAATACTCATTTTCCTATGTTACAAATCAGCTTCCCATTTAAGTCCAGCAGTTTGTTTTCTTCTGTCAGTTCTTCCTTACTGCTACTGAGAAATAGTTTCATTACTGTTAAAGAATGATTCATTAGCATGTGGTTTGCATTTGTAGGAAGCCAGCCTTGTAGAGACCACATTCCTGGTGCTTGTTTGTTTTAAAGACTCAAATGCAGATGTTTTCCTTGTACAAACAAGTCAGAGGTGTCTGTCTGGGTCTGCCAGACTGGGGGCTTACAATAACAATCCATGCCAGGCTGGCAGTGTCACTTCATCCATGCAGACTGTGTGTTGGCAGCAGCAGCCCTGTGTGCCACGCTCCATCTAATCACAGGCTTCTGTGCTGGGAGAGAGGGCACTGCTGCTGGCAGCTTTTGTTTTCAGAGGGTCACATCATATTGCTGCTAAAGTTGAGAAAGGTGACATGCCAGATCTTGCGCAGCATGAGCTAATGCTTTGGTTATCCTAGAAAAAGGGTTATTTGTACATTGAAAATTGCTTGGTAATTTGTGGGATTTCTTAGTAGCCAGCAAAGTGGGCACGTCAGAATGTGGAGATGGGTAAGAATCAATTAAACACCACATCTGCTTTGTGTCTTGGTGGTGTCCTGGTTTAATGCACTGACTGAACAGTCCAGCACTGAGAAGTGCCAGTGCAGGACCAGAGCAGTATTGTATGGCAGCAATAGGTCAGTTGTGTTGTGAAACTGCATCTCTTCAGCAGGATTGACATGGAAGAGTAATGAATATGCTGCTTCTAGGTGTGCAGAGCTTGACTGTTTTTGTAGGAGTGACCATTGCTTGTTTTTCCTTCCAAGATTGTGTTGGTATGCTGTCTGTACTACATCACATTCTGTAATTTGCCTGTAGCAGGGTTCAAGAAGGCCTATGGTATTGATTGGGGCTGACAGGTTCTCTAGGAGAAAAAAGTCCAACTCTTCCTGCAGCTAGAACTGAAGGAGTTGTTTTCTGTGAGCAAAGTAGAGAGATGCTTTGGTGATAGCTTATCTTGGAGTGCAGGAGGCAGAGCCCTTTATTGTCAGAGGGTGTTTGAACACAGAATGTGCAGACACCAAACTTGCCCAAGTGCTTCCTAGCACAAATAGCAGTGAGGAGACAGGCACTGTCAGCCCTCTGAATTCCTCTGGAAAAGCTCTGTTTTTGGAAGGACACCTGCTTTGTTTGAACTCTAGGATCTAGGGTTGAGAAGCAGGGTGAAGGTCTATCAGCTCAGCGGATGTCTGTCTTCTTGGTGGGTAGGAATCTGTGCAAGCAGAGAAGTCTGGTTTCTTCTTTGATACATAAAATGAAGGAGAACTTGTTTGCTTGTACCCTTGCAGCATGACTTTAAATGTCATGTTGCAGTAATCCGATGGTGCTCAGGCTAGCACGGATTGTGCTAGTGTTTGCCAAGAGTCCACGTAAAGCAAGCAGCTCTGCATGGAAACAGGCCCTGTCACAGTAGTTCTCTATCTTCCTCTCCACTCCAGCATACAACTTTCTTCTCTACAGTGAAGGGCTGGCAAAATGCTTTGTATTTTCCCCATACCCTTTGCTGTCCCAGCTTGCCTGCATTTGCAGCCTGTTGCTTCTCCACCTCAGGAAATGATATTTGTCTGCCCTGGAGTTCCTACTTTGCATAATTAGTGAGGACCCTGATCACAGTCTAATCTGGCCCTCCAGAGTGGTGATGATAATCAAGACTGGATGTGGGGCTTCCATGAGCAGTTAATCCAGTGCATTCTTGATTCCTTCCTCTCTGTGCTACTGTAACAAAGTTAGTTTTTGGTACACCCATTCTTCATTCCAGCTTTTGTATTGCAGATGTACTGGCTGTGAGCATCATGTCTAGCAATTTAATGTGAATTGATTATCACTGGGATATTGTATTGAGTTTGTACAATTTTTATATGAAAATCATACTCCTAAGCAGAGGTGTAACTTCAAAATGTGCAAAGTTTGACCTTTTTTTCCTTTTATTTTTCACCTAGGTATCACATGCTGTTGCAAAGCTAGTATTAGTTAGTTTCCACTGGCAAATCTCAGAGATTTTGGAAAGGTAAGTGTAAATAGTCTTATCTCATCTGTGCTTAGTGCTTTCTCCCCTAACTTTGCAGAAATGCTCAGAGTGCTCCATAGGTATATTTTTTGGCAAATGTCTTTGGACCTGGAAGCAGGACATGCAATCCATTTTAGGGAGCAGAGGGAAATTACTGATTTTTTGAGGCTGCACTGCCTGTAAGAAATTTTTAAACAGGGAGATGGTTGTAGTGGTAAATGTCTTTCAGTCTAGGAATTATTTTTATGCTAGGAACCCTCCAGATAGATCTATCTTAAATTTTGAGATAACAGATTGAGAATGCTGCATCTATATTTGTTTAATAGGCATAAAGATAACATATGTTCTGCCTAGAACACAGGAGCCACAAATCATAAAGGAGCACTGACCCTACACTGATGTAGTCTTTAGTTGTACATTCACACTGAAGTTTTTGTTCCTTTTGATGTTAAGTGAGGTTTTTTTCCCAAGCTGGCCAGCATTTGGAGAGCAGGAGAAGATGAGAGAACTGAGCACTGCAGCTCCCTTGTTTGGTCAGTGTCACTGTAGCAAAGCCCTCCAACTGATTTCAAAAAGAGGGTTCGGACTCAGCCCAGACATATGCAGGAAGTGCATTGGGAGGCACTGCTGGCTGGCAGCCCCTCCACAAAATACTGGCTCAGAACTGAACATTGTCTGAAAATAGAGAGCATATCAGATTGACTCATTCTGCCCAGACAGTTTTGGCCTGTAGCCAGCAACTTCATCCAAAGAATGTATGGAAAATGCATCCTGTGTATGGATGCTGTTGCTTCCTTGGTTACCCTCTATCCTGTGAAAGCTTTTCTCTGGTGTTCAAGGAGGGTGAGATTCCTGCATAGCAGCTCAGGGTGATCCTGCAGGTTAACTGATGAGACTTAAACAAGAGGAAATTTGGGGAAGGGTTTACTTCTAAAGTGTTGAATTTGCAAATTGTTCTCCAGTTGATCTAGTCCTCAAACTGCTCTGTTGGGATAAAATGACATTGTCAAAAGAAAGTTCACTAGTACAACTAAGAAGTGCTGGTGAGGAAGAAGGACTTACAGCAAGACCACAACAGTGATGCTGCTGTTTCTGAATTCAGTGAGATAAAAACATTTGTCCACAAAGGAAATCACAAACAGCAAAGGGTGTTTAATTCTATGCCTACTGATAGACAGCTTCATACGCCTAAAGGGTGTTAAGCTGTCACAGAGTAATTACTTAACTAGGCAATAGTCTGGAGTTAAAGTGAGACTTAACCAGGAGAACTTAATTTTGCAGAGAAGTAGGAGACAGTCTGGTGCCTCACTGCTGTGTGTTATTGTGGGCAGTGGCTTAGAACTACTCTAGGAGTGTGGATGGAAAATCTTAGCTTAAAAATAATTTTTTAGAGGAGGGAGATAGTTGTAGAAAAATATTCATCAAGATGTGTAAGGGAAATGTTAATCCATTACCAGGAGAAGTAGTATTTCTGGTTCTGAATAAACCCTCATAAAGTTTTGTTGATGGGAGCTTAGCTCTCTTTATGAAGGAGCCTCACACAGGAGACATTTCCACTTTCTTTGTTGAAACCTACCCTACTATTTGCACAGAGACAACTGTTTATTTAGGCAAGAAGAATCAATTTAACGATGCAAAATGTATTCACAACTTGATTTGATCATTCTTCAATTGCCTTTTCAGGCACAAGTCTAATGCTGCCCAATTGCTAGTAGAAGCTCGAGTTCAGCCCACCTCATCCAAACATGTAAGTATGTGAACTATCCCGTCTGTTCCCTTGGCAGACACCTCTGACCCCCCTCATGGGGGATTGCATTACTAATGGCATACTCTGTCCAATGTTAACCCTTTGCAAACTCAGGTCTGACACCCTGATTCATTGCTGGGTTTACTTCTGAAATGAGAATGCATTCAAGAGGTCTCTATATTTAAATATTTATATAGCAGCTTTGCTGTTGGCTTGCAGGTAATGTTCCAGAATTACTTTCTTCAACAAAATTAGGATAATTTTTTGGCACGAGTGATGGCAGACAGTGGAAGAGGCAGAGTGCTTGGTCTTGGCTGCCTCTTCTGATTCTGTTTTCTGTTAAAAGACAGAAGGAAGTTCTGGCTGCACAAAGTGAACAGAGCTTGTCTGTGTCTGGAACGGAGCTTTTAAATTTTTTTATATCTTCTTTTACCTTTTCAATCTTTGTTTTTATCTATTTGCCCTGCTCAGTCCAGGGATCTCCCAGTGAGATATGTTGCTGCTGAGGCAGTCTGTGCTGATATTTGAACCAATAACTTGTTTTTGTATCCAAGCTACACACATCTTCAGATACTTCCCCCCCTGTTAAACAGAAACTTTCTGTTGCATGTTTATAGATTTCATTCACAGTGGGTGTCTTGGTACAATGCAGAATTACCCTAGGAACACATAGCCATGTGTCAGATTTTGAGTGGCAAAGTACTACATCTGGGAAACACTCTGGGTTGTTGGGGAGAGGAGATCTTAAAAGCCTGATTTGGCATCTGAGCTCTCTTGTAACAAGCAGATAGTGAAAAAGCTAAGCTGACAAAAGCATAAGCTTCATGGGCTCAAATTATCTGCCTCAAGCCCAAGCAAAAAAATCTTTCTAATTTGACAATTTGACATACCTGCAAATTAGTCTGTGTATATCCAAGCCTTGTATCAGCTGTCACTTGAGTATTCCCCCTGCAATGGGCTGTTCCAACCTCCTTGGCAGGCAAGGTGAAGACCATCAGCAGTTCATTTCAATCAGGGTCCTGGGTTTGGACCAAACACTTTCCCAACTTTAATTTACAGTAACTTTTTATTTTTATATATTACCTCTGAGGAGGTATGAAGTGGTACAGGAATCTTTTTTGCCTAATGTGGCAAACTTCTATACATACTGCAAAGCTGCATCAGTAAAATCCTCCACACATACTGTTCCAGTTTCCTTTGCATGCCTGCTCTATTCTTCTTGCAGCTGAGCCAGCTTGGTTGCAGAATAGGGCATTTGTTTAGTTGTTGCACTGGGTACTGCCTCCTCACACTGGCTCTCATAAACAGTATCAGTCTTTATAAGTGGTCAGAGTTTAGGGAGAGGTTGGGGGTCTGGCTTTGCTGTGTCAAGCTCCTCCCAAGGATAAAGGCAGGTGACATCATCATCGTAAGATCCACCTCTTCAGTGTGTCTGGAAAGCCCCACCTCATCCTCCAAATCCTTCCCCTTCAGGCAGGCAATCTACAAATGTCATTCTCTTTCTCTTAAGAGGGATTTGTTTAGTCAAATATGCAAGTTTTCTCTTAGTCTCCTTTCAGTATTTAATTCATTATGTGTTTTCTGCTGGGCACTGTGTTCTGCCTCCAAGGTCACCTGCAGTATTTTGGCAAATTCAGTCAAAGACCCATTCACCACTCTATCTCATTGCTTAGCTCTGTGCTTATCTCTTTGAGCAGCTATTAAAGCAGCTCCCAAAAGTGTGCAGACTATGGATTTGCCCTTACCAGTTTTTTCTTCTTTTTTGCTAAATACTGTCTTTTTTTACACAAGACCACCACAGAATGCAAATTTTCCTCAGCCCAGCTCTGTCCATTCAAAGCTGGACAAGCTTTATAATCCTTTAGCAAGTCTAATTGAAGGTAGCGGTTGAGATTGTGCTTTTCCCAGCTTACCACCATCTCTCTACTGGAAAATTCGGCTTCAACTGAATAACAATTCTCCTTGTCCAGTACTCTGTGTGTTGTCCCAGAAGAAAGTAGCTCCTCATACCCTCAAGGACACCCTGCTCCCTGCACCTGAAAAATTGTCGTGCCCTGAACTCTTGATGAGTGTTTAAAATGGGCTTAGGTTACTTTGATACCCCTAGGCAGAGTGCAGGAGAAGACAACAAACTTCTCAGGAGGTTGAATAGCAAATTTTTACTTACAAACGTTGGACCATAAAGGACTTGGCAAATATTAAAGTAGTAAGCAATTAAAGTAAGGCAAGACACTGACTTAGCAAACTCTAATCCATCCAGATTTCAAGAAAAGGAAGTTAGGAGAAGAAAGGAAGAAGAGAGAGAGAGAAAGATAATAGTCACCACCTTGGATCCAGTCAATCTCAGCTGCTGTAAGGTCCAAGGCAGTGGGACTCATCAAGGCTGCTCACTGTCATTATGGTCTTTTATGTCTTCTAGTCCTTCCCCACGGGTGGGGCTTTCAGTGTTCCAGTGGCTAGGCCTGCTTTGGCCTGGACCAGAGGCTCCAGGTTCCAGTGGGTGGGATGTTGAGCAGTGATCACCCCACCTTCCCAGAATGTGTCCTGCCCTCACCCAAACACACACTTTAGTTGGTTTGAGCCATTAATAATTTCTCCAGTCTCCTATAAACAATAGGATTTTATTTTAGGAAGAAAGATACTATGGTTAAAAGGTTAATTTAAACTTGATTTTCTAGGCAATTCATTATAGTCTGTGTGTGCTAGGGCAAGGTGCTCTGTGCTTCAGCTTGTAATGCAGGATGATTCTGGGGACAGATGCTCATAGGAGCGTCTGTAGGGGGACTTACCCCATAGGGACAAGCTGTAGGGGTGAGCTCAGAGAGGCAACTCACAAGGGTTTGAGGTAGCACATCTGCTCTTCAGGCTGAGCAGGCAATCAGTGCAATTACAGACTCAGTGAATCTTGTTCTGGTCTGTAAGTGAGGCCATTTAGAACAAATTTGCATTACTTCTCTTTCATGTGGCCATGCCATAAATCAAGCTCTGTCACTCATGTGGCTGCATAGCATGGTGCTGCCGCTCTGTGTCTCCAGCATGCAGAAATCAGAATGGAAACTGATGGCAGGCTCACACCAGCTTCTCCACGAGTAGCAAAGTGGTTGCAAAGTGATTATATGACTTCTCTGTGAAAGGAAAAACTGGAACATAAACTGCAGCTGACAGCTTTGTAGTGCCTTGGTTTTGATGATGCTGGGCTAGCCTAGTTCTGCAGGTCCCAGGGGTGAGTGGAGATGTGTTGAAGCCTGGATCTGTTGTCTAGGGATCAGATCTGCACTACATAGGGGGAAGCCAGACTACTTTCAGTGGTTTGGTGAAGCAGTAGCAGTTATACCTGATCAGAAACAAACTCTCTTAATCCTTTTCACCTGAAGGGATAATGCCTGTTTTGCCAAATGTAGCATAGGCAGAAGATAAGAGATGGGATGTGATAGTTTGTGAATTCCTTTTCCTCTCCATATAAACACTTGTGTCTTCCATTACCCAAAATTACTGTCTGGTAAAAGGGCATTGCTAAGTCTGTTTGCAGTGACAGCTGCTCTCTAGAGCCTGTGGAGATAGTCTGGCCCAGCTAACAAATGTTAGTAAATCCAGGGGAGGACTAACACAATGATGTATTTCAAAAAAGGTGAGAGTAAGGACCAGAAAAGTAAAGGTGAGTTCTGGGCAGCACTAGAGGAGAGGCAGAAACTCTTCAGAGACTGTCAACTCGTGCTCTGTGTGGTTAGAGGTTCTTGAGAAGGACTGACTGTTTGGGGTAATACAGCACCTTAGCACACCAGCTGCTGTTGAACCTGTTGAACCTGTTCTGGATTGGACCTCTGTGGAGACCATTATCACAGTGAGGGTGATGCAGGTGTCTGTGCATGAGCTGAAAATGCTCTGGGAGGTCTGGGATGCTTTCACTGTACTGCTGATTTGTCTCTCTCCCAGGCAATGGTACATTCCTCCCACCACTGTGCAGTGTGCATGCAATTTGTCCGGAAGGAGAACTTGCTCTCCCTGGCTTGTCAGCACCAGTTCTGTCGCAGCTGCTGGGAGCAGCACTGTACAGTGCTTGTCAAGGATGGTGTTGGAGTCGGTGAGTTCAAGGTGGATGTGGTGCTGGGTCTGTATTTGCCCCAGTGGCCATTCTGATGAGTCAAGAGTATGACTGTAACAAGTTAGAAACTGCAAATCTGTTGAATAGAATTTGCATCTGTGATGATGTGCAATGCCCCTGGAGTGCTTGTGGATGCAAACATCTGTTGCCTTTGTGTGGGGGAGAAGCCAGTAGCTGCCAGAGTTGCTCTGGGCTTTTCTGAGCCTGTCTTTCATGTTGGCATGGCAGTAACATGTAATTTTCTAATTTAAGTACCTGACCTTGTGAATACTGGTTGAAGCACTCACTGGTCCTGGATACACATATGCCCTGTCATCTTTTGGTGAAGACAGTCGGGCTTCAGCTTTTCAGCAGCCCTGATTTGTTTCACAGTTGTATCCCTCTTGCCACAACAACAGATGGCACTGAGGAAACTGTTGAATACTCTCAGTGCATTCACCCTTAGTATAAGCTGCACTGTTCTAAAATGTTGCTTTCTCTTCTCAGGGGTGTCCTGCATGGCTCAGGACTGTCTACTCCGGACACCAGAAGACTTTGTGTTTCCATTGCTGCCTAGTGAAGAGCTGAAAGACAAGTACAGGCGCTACCTCTTCAGGGACTATGTGGAGGTAGTAGATTTTTTCAGTTTTAAAATACCCTGGGTCAAATCACCAATGACTTGCAGAAATTTTGTTTGAAGTGTCTTGCATTTTTGATTAGAACTGCAGTAGCTGCAGCAAAATTGTCCTCAATAGGCATGATGTGGCTGCTTCTGTAGGACAGCCTCACTAACAAAATGCTCTAGCAGGTTGCCAAAGTAAATTCTGCTGTAAGGTCATCCACTGACTCCTTGGCTGGTGCTTCAGAATTCTCAGTGTTACAGCTGAGAATTTCAAAACTGCAATCTGATTATTCAAGTGTTTGTTCTTTACATAATTTTTTTTAGGTTCAGAAAAATAGGTCCCTCAACTTAGGGTAACCCAGCTGAATTGGCTTGCCCAATTACATTTTATGTGAGCTTTCTTAAAATTAAAGTAGCAGTTGTTAAGGTTAAATATGCAGGAGTATTCTGATAACTGGGAACAGACAGGGAACACTAAAAAAGCAGCAAAGCAATATGAAAGCATGATGTCACCTCTTCTCAATAAGAGACCCTTTGGTAAGACATGGCCACCGCAGGAGAGCAGCTGAATAGCTTCTGGGAGATAAGGAGAAGTTGGGGAAAAAACTCAAATGGAGTAAAATAGTTTGTTTAGTGTCTTTGTGGGATTTTGTTTGTTGTGCTCACTTAGTCTGTAACTGTCCTTTTGAATTCTCTGTTTTAGAGAAGCTATAAGTAACTATCAAACCTCTTCCATATTAGGAAATGCTCTGATAGCCAAGACCTGGTGACACTTTTTTTTAATATGAAATATCTGCCTTTTATGTTTTTGATTATAGCAATGGTTAAAGTTGAACAGATAATGGTCTTCTGCACCCACTGCTGATCTTACTCCCTTGTTGTGTCCACAGAGCCATTACCAGCTGCAGCTGTGTCCTGGTGCAGATTGCCCTATGGTCATACAGGTACAAGAGCCAAAAGCCCGGCGAGTGCAGTGCAATCGTTGCAATGAGGTCTTCTGGTAAGAAACAGAGAAGGTTACAGATCACAGGGGAAAGTGTGTGCTGTCCTCAGAGCCAACCCTTTTGCTTGCCAACAGTTTTGGTGTATAGAAGTATCTGAAATGCTTTGCTAGAGTTGTTTGTAACTTGAGTTAGCCTGAGTAATTGGACACTTGTGATCTGACTTCTGCAGGTGGTCACACATTCCCTTGCTTCCTAAACTCCTGGGAACTTGGGTGTTCTGACAACCAGAGGACACAGGGCTTGAGTAACCAAGGGGCTATAAATCTACCATTCTCGCATTTTGGCTGGGTTAAAAATTTTCCTACAGACACAGTGCTTGATATAGATTCTGGTAGTAAACATGGAATCCTCTTTGCTATCTGCTGGTATTGAGTTTTTAAGTGTATTAAAAACATCTGACTCCCAGTTTAGAGACCCAGCTTTCTGGTATCTCCATGCAAATGACTCTCGTTCACCTGAGGTTGTCAAGTCATGCTAATACAGGTGCCTGATATCTGCCACTGGAGTCAGGCTACTTGTAAATGACTGATCCACCCCAGAACTCTGAAGTCATGTTAAAGGAGACATGGTGGGTTCTAGGAAGGGACACGTCAGGTCTGGGTTCACATTCATCCTGACTCTGGCTTTTACACAAGAAGGGGGAATTGGAGTTCAGTTTTGGTCTTCACACTCTACTAATACACAAGAGCATTTCCATCCCTTACTGGGCCCCCCAGATTTTGGTCAGGAAAACCTCAATCCTTGAGTCATTTCCGTAGAAATTGATATGTCTTTTCCTTTTTTTCTCCTCCCATTAAGCTTTAAATGTCGGCAGATGTACCACGCACCCACAGACTGTGCTACCATTCGGAAATGGCTCACCAAGTGTGCAGATGACTCTGAAACAGCCAACTACATCAGTGCTCACACTAAAGATGTAAGGACAGGCACCTGCACGCTATTTCTTGTCCTCTAGCCCTGCCTGGAAAGCAGAATATAATTCTATACACACATAGCATTGTGTTCTTCTTTTTCGCGGACTGCAAATTCTCACAGCTCCCTAGGGACTGTCAAGAAGCTTCTGTCAGAAGCTACTGTCATATGTGAACTAATTATGTTCCTATGGCAGTGATAGAACTCAATTGAATGCTTTGGAAATGCTTTGTGTGCGAAGCTCAGCTGCCCTCCTGCAGTAAGGACCTGGTGGTCCTTACTCCAGACCTAGTGTGAATGTCTATGACTGTCCTCCCACAAGCAAAATAATTGTGACTAGTTTGAAATAATCGGTGGAGATGTATTTATAATGGAAGGAGAGAGTGTCGTAAGTGCAAAGTCAATACCAAGAAAGGCACCAGTGGTGTTTAAGCCTGAAAAACTTTGTGCAGTACTGTGCACAAGGGAAGAAATCTTGATTTGGCAAGGACTGCAGAATGGGGTAGTTGAAGTCTGTAAATTATGCATTGGAGTACTTCTAGTAGATTTAGACCCAAGACAAATAAATAGTGTTACATACTGTGCACGCTAGGCTACTTATAGGATTGTGGTATCAATATACTATCTTAATCCTCTAAATTAGCAGTCTGAGATTAGAACTTTTAATGTCTTTTGGGCATTTTGTGGCCTGACTTCAAAACAGTTCTTGGCTACATTTGTACTACCATGGCCAGTGTCAATTGTGACACTGGTGATTAGCTGCAAGCTTCAGTTATGTTAGGAAAGGGAGTACTTAGATGAGATTGCAAGTTCCCTTTCTTCTCTGGAGGAGATGTCAGCATGTGATGGTATTGTTTCTGCTATGCTTGTTATGCTCTTTTATTTGGCATGGTCCTGGCTTATATTTTGCCTGACATGAAAATTTATACAAAATAGCAGAACTCACTTCCTCCATTTTACCTATGCAGCCCAAAAATGTATCTGGACACTTCAGGGTATCATATGGAGTGGGGATGTGTGCATCCCTCCGTAGTTAGGCAGATTCTCTGCAGTGGCTGAGATGTCATTTTTTAGTGGCTGCTGAAGGCAGAATATAGTGACGATTATCTGTAGTCAAAGTAGCTGTGATACACTGTTATACTTGACTAATTGTGTCCCACTCTGAGTAACTGCAGAGTGGTAACTCAGCAAGACTTTCTCTTTTACAAGGAGTAACAACAGTAAATTTGTTTTCTTGAGCAAACAGTCCAGTGCTGCAGTTTAACTTCCTGACTTTGCCTTTCTGCTGTCTTTTAAATGGAACTGTTGGGAGCTAGTGGGAAGCAGAGTATAAATGCTAATATTCTCATATGAGAATAGTTCTCATACGTGAATGCATATTTTTAAGAAAAAAAAGCAGAGAGGAATAATCACACAAGTGCTGTCATTCTTCAGAAGGCTGCTAGAGTTAGAGCTAACAATTGTGTCTGTTTCCTTAGTGTCCCAAGTGCAATATCTGTATTGAAAAGAATGGAGGCTGCAATCACATGGTGAGTAATTCCCTGAACACGTCAAACCCCCCTTGTTCTAAGTGGAATTTTTTTCCCACACTTTCTGCTAACCAAGTGCCTCTTGTCTCTTCTTTTTCAGCAATGTTCCAAATGCAAGCATGGTAAGTTGGGTTTGGAAGCTTGTTTCCTGTGCAATGTTTGTCAGTGGTGATGATCCCCTCTCTTTTTTTTTGTGATATTAAGATAAATTGTGAACATGGGCTGAAATATTTTCCCTCTAGTAAAAGCTGAACAGGATATTAATGATAGATTTCTGTGTGATGGCTTTTTTTTCCCATTGGCTATAATCTCAGCTGCATTCTGATTCAGTGCTTCTGCCCCTGATGTCTATTGGATAGAGAAGTCTCCAGAATATTAACAGTGGAATCCATCTCACAGGAGAGCTTTCCATGTAACTGTATTTGTGATCAGCTGAAAATATTGTCAAACTTAGCCATTTACTTAGCTTAAGTCCTTCTGCTTAGTGATGGAAATAATGAGCTTCAACCCAGATAAAACTGCAGGAGCCATGAATGTCACAGCAGGTGTTGAACTTCTCAGTCTACTCCTGTGAAATTAGCAGCCTGGTTGCCTTTGGCCCATTGTGTGGCCCTGCAAAATGACACCCTGTTCTTTCACTTACCTTTTCATGGCAGAATTAATTTCTGTTATCTTGGAGTAAGATAATTGTATTCAGCCCTCTGAGTTAAATGTACCACTAGAAACTATTGTAAAATCAGAATCTTATTGGGAAGGTGATTAAAGATGACTGTCCTCTCTCATTTCCTTTGCTTTGGGGTTCTCAGCAGCACTGGATGTGCTTTGATGGAGCTCTGTGACAAGGGGGAGCAGGCAAGTGCCAAGATACCATGGTGACTTAGCACTCAAGAAGGCTAATGAACTCGGGAATTACAGATTTCGGTCTTGTTATCATAAGTAACACTGAAGGGATTCTTATTGTAGCAACTTGATCTCCATCTTTTTCCTTCACAGCAGAATACTCAGAGTCTCGCTCTGAAATCAGAAAATGACCACGTTATGCTATTTTTACTATTGCTCTCTTTATTCTGCTTTCTTCCTATTTCAGCAGCTTCTAACTCCAAGTGTCATAAACCACTGACATCTGATGTTAGCTGGGTTGTTCCCTCCTAGAGAGAACTGAGGGCAGACTTTCTTTTGCATTACTTAGTTCATTTTTGGATCCAATTGTTCATGTTTTATTCAGACCGAGGTTTGCATGGGGCGGTGTGCCCGTGGCAGGGAGACTGCAGCTCACAAAAGAGACTGGCAGCCTCTTCTCTGCCAGAGTGACTGTATGTGCAGGGTGCAAGTGCAGTTCTGCCAGTGGTTTTGGTGTACAGGATGCAGAACGTCAAGATTTAGTTTCCATAGTTGAATGAGAGGCTGTGCAATTAAAATCTTCAAGACAGGCTGGTATTTTTGGCTCACTGTTGAGTTCATTTTGCAAGATGATACAAAACGTGTGTGTTTCTTGGCTTAGCTGAAATATCTGAACACAGATGGGCTCTGTCTCCTGAAGCTTTTCTTTCTCAGAGGTTTTTTTCTGTGCATCACAGTGGGTTTTTTTCTGTTTTCTGCAGACTTCTGCTGGATGTGTCTGGGAGACTGGAAGACTCACGGCAGCGAGTACTACGAATGCAGTCGGTACAAAGAGAATCCTGATATTGTAAACCAGAGTCAGCAAGCACAGGCCAGGGAGGCCCTTAAGAAGTACTTGTTCTATTTTGAGAGGGTAGGAGACATCTCCTTGGCCAGAGCTGCTGTAGCCTTTTAATGCTCCCTGCCTGGTGCGAAGGTCATTGCCAGCAATCTCCGTGCAAGAAACTGCCCAAAGAGAATCTGTGCAGAATTTTCAAGACCTGTTGTTTTTCACTCAAAATCCTGCCCTTAAAGTTCCATCCAAACCAGTTATGTCATACCCAAAGCAAATTGTATTAACTCCTATATTCCCTTGTGCTAGAGAAAATTCATATTACCTGTGTGCCACTGTACCATGTACCTGCAGGCTGAGTGGTACTGCAGTAGATAGATATTGCTCCAATCATTTCCTTTCAGAACTGGGGAACTTCTGTTCCTTGCAGTACGTCTTTATACAGATAAAAACTAAATAAATTCTACCATGTTCAACACTCCATTGGCTGTAGCAAAGTTTTACTAAAATTTCATGTAATCACATTTTTAAAAGTTGCCATCAGAGCATCTCTGCCCACACAGCAGGCTCCATGCACCTGGCCATGCAGAGCAACTCTACAGCAGCATCTCTAGAAGAGAATGTGGTAGAGATTAAATACTGCTGCATTTCAGTTTCCCCATGAAAATGTGTTTAGTCTTCACAGCATGAGCCAAGTCCTGTGATAAAATAAATGTCTTCATTCCTGGCTCTCCAGACCAACAGGCTTTGGGAAATAGCCATGTTTACAATGTGCACGTGGATATTGGAGTTCACTGAGCCCATGTCAAATGTTAATTTAAACACTTCATCTTCCTGTAGAAACCCTTTAAGTTGAGGATTCACCATGACTTTCCCCCTTGCTGGACACAGGGTCACTGTGTGACCAGAGGGCATTCCCACTCGGAGGAGCTGGGTTTGCTCCCTGCTCTTGCTGCTGTCAGTCTGTTGTCTACAGCCTCCACCACTTGCTACTGGAGGTGCTGCCTTGCCATTCTTTCCCAGAGCATGTCTTGCCTTGCTGGACTCCTACCCCAATCCAATTTCTGCTTGCTAGAGCTTGTGCTTTTACAGCAGTAGTACTCTGTTCTCATGCCGGTTTTTTCCTTTTCCTGTCTCCCCACCCCTTGCAGTGGGAGAATCACAATAAAAGCCTACAGCTGGAGGCACAGACATACCAACGAATCCAGGAGAAAATCCAAGAAAGAGTTATGAACAACTTGGGAACATGGATAGATTGGCAATACCTACAGAATGCTGCAAAACTACTTGCAAAGGTGGGTAATTGTGTCTTGTTTGGCACAGAGAAGAGAATACATGCCAGAATGCTAAATTCATAACACCAAGTAAGAAAGGAAATTTAAGAGTTGTGGTTTTGTGGGACAGTACTTCTGGTCTAGGATATGAACTAAGCAAAAAATCATCTAGAATTGAACTCTGTGAAGTCATACTCCACCATACAGAGACTTCCAAGGAAGGTGCAGGAAATTCTACCAGGCAGTGTCCAGTTGTTAGGAGGTGGCTTCTTAGCCTATAGTGATCATATAAATGTGATTGTGCTGATTTCCAAGACTGAGACTCCTCTCCTTTTCTCTCTCTTTTCCTCCTACTCTTGGGCAGTGTCGTTACACCCTGCAGTACACATATCCATATGCCTACTACATGGAGTCTGGTCCCAGAAAGAAGCTGGTAAGATGTTCTACTCCTTTTTTGTTGATAACTCTTTGGGGTATAGCTGGCAGCATGCTGGGCTGAATGCCAGAGCTGAGCAGTGTCTAAAATATTAGTCCTGAGTTTGAGGTAAGGACAGGATAAATGGGTGGGTTTGCACCTTTCTTCTTCACTTCAAGCAGATGAGCAGCTCTATCCTCTTATCCACTACATTATTTTCCCAGGGGACTTCACTTTCACTAACAAGCCATTTTTCCAGAATGTTTTGAGGCTGAAAGTGTGCTTGGTAAGATTTATCACAATGATGTGGGCCATATTTCCTGTGAAGAGCTACTGGAGGAGAGCTTTTCCTTGGATCAGGGTGTAGATTTGCTTTTTATTCCTGGTATAAGTTCCTTGCTGGCTTGGTGCATCTAATGGGCTGAAAATGCACAAAAATAACCTTGAATTCAGTGAAGAGTTTTTTCTTCAACTCACCTGTCCTGTAAAACCTGTTCTAGAATCTGTCTTCATGGCATCATGTGTACTCTAAGGCTGTGGATAGATGTTGTCTTCTGGATTTGACTGTGCCAGTGGAACAAGTTGCTGCTCTCAGCAGTGGTTAACAATCCCTTCACTCTGCCTGAAGAGCTCCTTATGAGAGCTTTTTGTTCCCTGTTTATGGCAAAATAAGCTGAATTAGGAGATATTTTGTCACGTGCAGTTTTTAGGCTGACTGAGTTAATTTTGAGTGTTGCAGGTTGGAGAGTGCTTACACAAGAAATGCCCAGAAGGGGTGATCCCATCTAGATTAAGCAGTGCTGTCAGCAGAACACATTTGTCTGCTCCTCAAGTGTAATGAAACTGCTCCACTAAACTAGGTTCTTGTTGATGTCTCTTATTTTGCTCCTTGCAGTTTGAGTACCAGCAGGCCCAGCTGGAAGCTGAAATTGAAAATCTCTCATGGAAGGTGGAGCGAGCAGACAGCTATGACAGAGGGGTGAGTGTTCTGCTTGCTTGAGCCTGCTGGCCAGATTTTGTTGGTTGGGCTTAACACTTCTGCAGGAGCACCACTAAGGCTGTCAAGTAAGGGTTCTGAGAAACTAGATCCAGAAACCACCTTTAGCCAGCAGATGATGTAGAAGCAGAGTGCTCACTGCCTTGTGGGAGGGGAAGGAGGGCTGCAGGGATTCCTGCAAAATGAAACAAGCTGTGGAGGAGACTGTGTGTTTCCTTCTGGTGAAAAGCAGTTCTCTTAAGTGTGTAGCATTTTAGACAGAGCAGGTGCAGGGTAACTGCAGAGGAAGCCCACATAAAAAGGAAGAGGATCTGGGATCTTGTAATCCAGAGTGTGCATGAGGTGTGTGATGGTTGGTGCTTCTCAAGCTGGAGTTCAGTGTTTCTCTAAGGAAAACGAGGAATTCTCCAGGGATTTTATGCTAACAGTTTGTACATTTTCTTTTACCAGGACTTAGAGAATCAGATGCACATAGCAGAGCAGAGACGAAGAACCCTGCTGAAAGACTTCCATGACACATAAGAGAGGAGGAAGTGACAGTGCAGGGGTGAGAGCAGCGAGTGAAGTGATGGTAGCTTCACTAGGATAAGCAGGCACTGCCTCTGGGAGAACACGGCCAAGGACAAAGCCACCCTCCCCTTGCAAGTCAGACACATGCAAACACCACCTCTTAGTCCAGTTTGTTCTCTTATCTTTCTGTTTCTGTTTCTGCCAGGCTAGAGGCCAGAGCTCAGATTGGCGTATTTCCTGGGCCATTATCCCTCCTGCCCTTGATGGTTTCAGAAGGGGAGGGAGTTTTTTTCTGAATGGCTGTTAATAGTGTTAGATCATTACAGTTTATGTAATTTTCAACGGTTGTACAATTATACAGACAAACCTTAGAATAACACAAAACCCTTTTTAAAAATAAATTGGCAGTGGAGTGTTTTTCCTTAATCTGCTTGTAAATTTAATGGGCTTTTCCCCCTCTCCCTCTCCCTTCCTCTGATCTGAAAATCCTCCTAGTCACTGAAGGAGGTTAAAAAATATCTCAGCTAGATTTTCCAATGCTCCTTTAACCAGGGCATTGCAGCATTGGCATTGCACGAGAGTGGCTGTTTTAAGGGTGGCTGCTGCTGTGTCTGGCCTGACAGTACCGGCAGTGGCTGTGATTCAGTATGATCACGTGTGACATCTCTTTTTCTTGTAAATCAGCTGTGCAAAATCCAGCTACACAAACAAAAGCAAACAGAGGAATTGCAGGGGACAGGCCAGGTTAACACTGGGGGATATGCCTTGAGTTTGAGAGAAATTGAGAGAAATCAGATTCTGCATTTGATGAATTTTAGGTCTTCCATGTAGATTTTTGCTTTACTTGTTTTTGTGGGGAGGATGTTGTATTGCCAAAGTGAGTGATGAGGGAGTAGTAGCATACAGTTGTTAATCAAGGCTTGGGGCTTTTGCAGAGTGAAAGAATCCATGTTATAACAGTGCCATGCAGCCTGATAAAGATTATTTGTGCCTGCTGGGTAGCATGGCTGAGAAAAATTGATCTCGTTCATCAAAGTGAGACTAAACACCACTTCTTTATGAGGAGGACATATTATGTACAACACACTCCCTGGCACGTGTTGGCAATGTGGACAGGCACTTGAATACAGGTGCACTGCTTGTGCAGAGCCTGCACCAAGCCAGGCAGAAAATTAACTAGCAAAATTAATTTATTTGTATATTAGTATTGATGCTGGTGGGAACTTATCAGAAAATTGATTGTTAGGAGCATGTGGAGCTTTTTTATTAACATTCTCTTTTCTAATGTAAAATATACACAAAAATAAAAATATGAAAACCTAGTTCATCTTAGTAGGGGTTAACATGAAAAAGGTTATTTAAATGCTGACTCTTGCCTGTTTGCCACAGGAAGCAGGCCACATAGTAGGATTTCACAGATATCTGTGTCACTTGCACCAGGAGCTTGTTTGCAGCCAGTAAGGTGCAGCTGGAGTCTGATCTGAGGAAATTTTCACCTCTGTGGGGAACTCATGGGATTCTCTTCTATGCTGTATTTGGAAGTGTTGCCTTTGATGCATCCCTGTATTGTTCTTATGCAATGTCACTTGATAAAGATTAAACTGGAGGGGGGAAAAGTGCTAAATTCCTGTGTGTCAGAATAAGCTAACTCTGCTTTGGAGCCTCTTTCATGTACCTGAGACATGTGACCCCAGGTATTTGCAGCAGGTGTAATTGGGCTCATAGATTTTATCAAGACTGATGCATTAGTTTAAACTAAAGGAGTAGCTGTCATAGGAGCTAATTCTGTGGCCATGCTTGCTGTACACAGCAGAAAATTTCAAACTGAGAGGCCTTTACCTTCCTCCCTCCTGGTGTGGGATCTATCCTCAGGGAACAAGGGAATGCACTGTGAGGAGCTGCTGGCCATGGAGTGAGTGTTACAGCAGAAGCAGCTGAGGGTAGGGCAGCTTGTGGAGAGATGGCTGGAGTCAGGGAGCAGGGCAGGGCAGGGGTCTGTGGTTTCTGGGAGCCGCGCTGCTTGCTGTGCAAGAGATTTCCATAGCCATGGCTCCTTATGTTCCTGCTCTGTCCTGTTCTGGCTCCCCTTGAGGCTGGAGCTGTAGAGATAGATTTGACCTTGCTCCAGCCACGTCTCTTGACTTCATTCCTTACTCTGCACCCAGCAGCAGCCTCTCTGTGCTCTCCTCATAATATATCCTAGAGGTCAGTCTCTCTTCCTCTCCCCTTCCCAAATGATTGTCTTGGCATGCTGCTTTCATGGGTAGGGATAGTGGAGGGGGGAAGGTTTGCTGAGACCCAGCAGTTTGCAGTGAATAGAACCAATGTTTAAACTATTCTTTAAAAATGTGATGTGCAAAGTACTGATTAGGATAAAAGCTGGTGTTCTTGCTGTCTAAACATAACTATCTTAACACCTAATCCCTTTGCAGAACAGATATGTGGAGTTTCCTATTCCCAAAGAATTTTCACTTCTGTTGCATAATTGTCCAGCTTTGAGCTAAATGAGAATGAGGTTTTGTCTCTCTTCTTCTCTCCTTCCTTCCCTCTCTCCCTCCCTCCCTCTCTCCCTCCCTCTCTTCTATGCCCCCACAAAATATTTTGCTATGAATCCTTGTTTGTAGACAAGCCAGACCATATAGCTGTGGCCAGGCCTACTGAACAGGCTGCTGAGATGCTTGGCTGAGGAACAGCAATAAGGATTGCGCAGTGCACCCACTAATTCTTTCAAATTTTCTGAAACTAGAGCTTTGTCAACAGTTCCATTTATTTTTTTAAACAAAACATCCTTTCTGAAAGTGGTGTAGGTCCTGGCTTGCACCCACAGATCTTACTGCCGTACTCTGGGAAAACAACAGGACTTGCTTTTGCAGCCGAGGCAGGACCACTTGTGTATTGGTGTTGTACAGAAAGTCAAGGACTTCAAGACTAAATGTGCAGGGCACAGGTGCTGCTGGCTCTGTGTGTAAAGTGAATGACACTGCTCAAGAGGCAGGTGACAGGAAGGATGTGAGGTTTCTCAACACCAAAAGAAAATGCCACTTTTTCCCCCTCTAAAAAGTACATGGCGCTTTTTGAGTTAGCAAGGTTATATGGATGTAGGTAATAAAAAGTGGGTCAGGAGTTGTTAATTCTGAGGTACAAGTTTCCCTTTGATGCATTACTGCTACACACATGGAATATTTGCTCTCTTTTTTCTTTTTTGCACTTGTTTCCAGCTCCTGCGCCAGCCCGACACCTCTCCATCCTTGCATCTGGTACTCTTTTATTTGGGCTTCGCTTGTGTTAGTGCATTGGCTGCCTCATCTCTATTCGTCCTCAGGCTTCCCAGACTGTAACAAAATGTTTTCTACTGACACCATAAACTGCATGACTGCTGCCCTGTGCAGCGAAGTCTCTGTGCCCGCCCGCAGACGGGGCAGCAGGAGGTTTCTGTACTATAGTCTTGCACTCTAAATTTTAGACTTTTTAAGCAGGTGAAAAATAGAACTTTATTTTTAAATGAGGCACTTGTTCTGGGAATTCCTTTCTCTGCCGCGGTCTGGTTGGGGTTGTGGGACAGCGTTGAGGTGTGTGGGAGGGCACAGGACTGCTCCCACCCCTCGATTTTCTTCGCAGGCACCAGAGAGGGGCAGGGGCGGCGGACACCGCCCGGGAGACGGTTGCCAGAGGTGCGCCCGCGGTTTATTTGAAATAAATTGTGACTTTCTAACTTGGGCGGTGTCCTGGCTCTCTTTAGCGGTGGGACGGGGAGGGGCGGGGGGCCGGTGCCGCTGTCCCCGCCCGCTGTCCCCGCCCCGCGGTGACGCAGCGCCCGCCGGGCCGTTGCCGTGGTGACGCGGGGCCGGCCGGGCCGGGGCGATGGCGGCGGCGGAGGCGCCGGCCGAGGGCCCCCCGCTGCCCGGCCCGCCGGGGGGCCGCCCGCGGCCCGTCTGCTCCCGCCCCTACTTCCTCGTCCTCATGGTCTTCGCTCACCTCTACGTCCTCAACGTCCTGGGGCTGCTGCTCTTCGTGCACCTCAGCGCCGGCGAGCCCGGCGGGCCGCCCGCTGCCCCTCCGCCGCCGCCGCCGCCGCCGCCCGCCCGCGCCCTCCCGCGCCTCGAGGGCATCAAGGCAAGGCCGCGACCGGGGACGGGGCCGGGGCTGCTGACGGCTGAGCGCTGACCGCTGCTCTCCCTGCAGGTGGGCCACACGCAGCGGGTGGAGCTGGTGCCCGGCAGGGCCCACTCTGTGCGCACCCTCAGCCTCAAGCCGCTCCTGTTCGGTGAGTACCGGCCCCGCCGGGGCAGCTGCTGTCGGGCCCGGGCACGCCGGTAGCGGGGGGGTTTCCGCCCTGGCAGCGGAGCGGGGGGTGTGTGTGTGTGCGTCTGTCTGACACCCGCCGCTGTCTTACACCCACTCGGGGGAAAATGACTTCCCGCGTGTTGGCATCACCTCCCTGCGCTGCTGTTCCTTGGGGCTGCGTTAAAAAGAGCGTGGTATCGTTTAAAGTATGTTGATGCAAAATTCGCAGAGGTTACGTATTCTGAATGGCCCACTTTGAAGAATTTGGAAGGTTAACCTTTCCAGATTTTTCAGGTTCTCTGTAAAATACTAGGAATGGACCGCAGATCACTGGCAAGAACTCGAAGAAGCTGCTCAGTATAAGGAAAGGACAAGAGATACCCAAACTTCTGTTAATAAATTATGAAAAACCAATTTAGTATTGATGCTTCATCACTGAGGAAATGATGAGTAACAGGGGAATTGATAGATTTAAAGTCTTCCACCATTTTGTGTCCTGTTCTAGATTTATCTTTATTTTTGACTTCTCTGACATACAACCACACAACATGTGTATTTCAGATGTTTTAAAATCTTCTTTATCCTTCCGTGATGTTTGGCTGTCACTGGCCAAATCACACTAATTGAACTCTGTGTTCTGAAAAGCCACTGACAATATGCTAAATAATTTGAGGAGGGGGAATAAATCATTACAAAATTCCTACTATTGCAAAGTCAGAGGAAACCTGTTGTTTCGGAAAAAACAGCATAGGGAATCTTTCAGATGCTTTCTCAATAATATAAATAGAGGGATTTGTTCTGATTCCAAATGGATTGTATACACTGGAAACCTTACCATGAATTTCTTAGTGGATTTCTGTCTAACATTCACTAAACAGACACACCACAGCTGATAACCCCACAGAATCACAAAACTGATGCCATTACCAGATCCATGGTCTGAGGCAATTGCTCTGGCTTTCACTCAGGAAAACTCCTGTTTCCTCTTTCCCTGCCTTTCTAGTACCACTGAAGTGAAAGAGTTGGTCCTGGCCTGCAAGGAAGGTGCTGAAAATGATAAAAGGCAGGTTAGTCCTGGCAGCAGTCCTGCAATTTTTAGCTTCTTGTTCCAGCACCTCCATTGGTTTTAAGGGAAGTTTTGCTCCCTGAGGATGCCATCACAGTGACAGACATTCACCATTTGAGATTCCATGAGTCTGTTCTCCTTTGTCCTCCGATAAGAAGTCCCTTATTTAGAAGCTGCAAGTTACAGGACAGTTCTTATCTCCCAGATGAACCTGCCAGGAGCCAGCTCTGACTTTAAAAGACTTCCAGAGACTTCTCTATCTATGCAAGCAGTACCAACCTAATTCAACTGGTTTAAAAAAAAAAACTTAATTCGTTGCATCTCTGTTGCTTAAATTGGTGGAAGTGTTTAACTTAGTCATGTTTGGTAAGTACAGAAGCCCTTAGCAAAGACTTGAGTTTCTAGGGTTTTAACATGAAGTGCTGCAGCATACAAGAGCCAGTTTAAGGAAACAGTGCCTGGTCTGTCATCTTTGCTTTCAGCAGAGCAGGCTGCAGTGGGACCACAGCAGCAAACACTCATTAATGATTTAATATGTTCTCTGGGCTTCAGAACATGGTCTGGGCACCGTAGGGAAACTGTAGGTTTGGTTTTTAGTTGAGGATAAGTCACATCTGCATGGAACCCCAGGCGTATTTTATGGAGCTATGAAAAAAATCCCTGCCCTATTTTTCCCCCCTCTGGCTACAAGGCATCATTTCTAAAGCTTGTAAGTCAGACCATCTGTGCAGTTTTCAGTTGGGAAACACTAGTAATCAAATAGCCCTGCTAATGGAAAACAAATCAGACAAAGCCTTTTCAACCTTCAGAGCTTTTATGTGTTCTATTTTTCCAAACGCAGTCTGTTGAGAAGATACTGCCATTGCAGGGAGCACCTGACAGCAGATTCTGTGGATTGGGCAGCAGTTCCTAAGACAAGACAGTGGGCAGGAATAAAGATAGGAAATTTGGCTGTGTTTGTCTTCTGAGCCTCAGGGAAGAGAAGTAATCACTGCACAAACGTCAGGGCACAGTTGAATTGCAGTATGTGTGTCTGAGTGCTTGTTTCAGCCCACAGCAGTGTGAGGAGGAGCCCGCAGCGTGGGTTGTTGGTGTTTCTTGTGAACACAGGGAGGCAATGTGTCTCCAGCAGACCGATGTGTCCCCAGCAGACTGGCTGTCTCTGCACGGCCATCGCTGCAGGCATCACCAACAGGGCAGAAAGCATTCCTCCCAAAGGC
Organism: Sialia sialis; assembly: GCA_009812075.1. Classification (NCBI taxonomy): domain Eukaryota; kingdom Metazoa; phylum Chordata; class Aves; order Passeriformes; family Turdidae; genus Sialia; species Sialia sialis. The sequence goes on along the minus strand of VRYO01000638.1, from coordinate 11,681,196 downwards.
TGTTTTTATTTTTTTTTTCTTCTTTTTTTAATTTCAGCCACAAGTTTAAACCAATATTAAGAATTTCCATGGACGGTGCTTTGTTAGGCAGTAGAAATCCAACTTGTTTCCTCATTTGGGGATTTGCTGTTTTCTGCTCTGTGGTCTGGAGCACAGTGTGTACCCCTGCAGGGAGTGACAGTCCTGCTTTGGTGAGAGAGTGAGCTGCAGAGAACTTGGTGAGACTGAGGTTTCCCATGTTTTCTATATTCCTTGTGTACAGGTGGAGGAAGACCAGGCAGCTGTGGAAGGTTTCTCCCCTGCTCCCATATCAAACCTGCCATGACTCCCAGTCCTGAACAAAGCTGCTGTTCACCAAAGCAGAACTTTGAACAGCTGATGTCTCATTCGTGCCCTGCTTTTCTCAAGGTTCTTGTGCTGTCCCCCATTTACCAGAATCTTCTGATCCACACTGAATTTCTGATGTTGGAAAATAGATTTCCCTGTTACATAGAAACCCTCAGCTCTGTGCCTTTCCTGCTTGAGGATGGCTGTTTCCTTTGTGTGTGTGGATGCTCATCAGCTCTCAGTGCAGGAAGCTGAAGGGACAGCCTGACTCAAGCAGAGTTCAGCATGCAGATTTTACAGGGCCGGGCACAGCTGGGGTTTGTTCCTCTCCACTTAATTTACCTCAGACTGTTCAAGAGTAAAGTATTTGCTCCATAAAAAGTATCACTTTGCAGTCAGGGAGACTTTAGTGTAATCTCTGGACGGAAAGCAAACAGGCACTTGTACAGCATCAATGTCTCAGGGTCAAATAATGATAATGAGAACTAGAAGGAAGTGTTATTAAAGGTTACTTCTAATTTGTCCTCACCTGCATAGTTAAGTTTGGTTGTGATGTTGGATCCTACGCAAAGCTGAACATAGCATGTCCTGGATCTACAGAGCCATGTGAGAGGAACATGTTAAACCTGCATCCTTAAGTTCTGTCTTGGTAAAACAGTGATCTGTAGTGAAGCCCTATCTGTGCACTATGACTGCTTCAAATCACCTAGAAATATGACTGTACATCTCCAAAACACCAACTGCCAGGGAAAGGAGTTTTCTAGCCATAGGGAAGGGAGCAGTTTCTTATTGCTGGAATTGAGATTTTTCAGACCTTCCATCCCGCCTGTTCGGGGCAGCGGTGATGTTTCCACCTCCGCACTGCCTGGTGCAGGTTCCTGTTCCTCTTCTGCCAGGCATAGGCCTTGTTCACCACCACTTTGTCACTCTGTACTTCACCACTTACAACGAAGACCCCTGCCTGAGTGCCTCTCATGATGTTGTGGGCGCAGGTGGCATCTATGTCCAGCCACTGCTGGAGCCTGGCAGGGATTTCAGTTCTGAGGAGTGGGCCATGCTTCAGCACCTCCACCTTGGAGGGGTCCAGGTCGAAGTCCGAGATGGTGGTGGTCGTGTTCTTCCTCAGGATTCGGATTTTCACTGCTGCAGGGGTTGGAAAAAGAGCTGTGAGTTCTGTTTACTCTTCATAGTTCTCACCTACTTCAAGACAGAGCCAGCTCAAGGCTTCTATGCTGTCTCTGTAATGTGGGGAGGTATCTGTCCAAGATTTTGCAATTGCAGTGGACTTATAAAAGTTGTCATTTGAGGTTAGTTTCCAGTACTGAACACTGTTCTTAGAATCACAAAATTGTTTATATTGGAAAATACCTCAAAGATCGAGTTCAACCACTATCCCAGCACTGCCCAGTTCACCACTAAACCATGTCCTCAAGTGCCACATCTACATGTCTTTCAAAAACCTTCAGGGATGGTGACTCAAACCCTTCCCTGGGCATCCCGCTCCAGTGCTGATAATTATTTTGGTGAAGAAATATTTCCTATTACCCAATATGAACCTCTCCATTGCAACTTGAAGCCATTTCCTCTTGTAACCTGGAAGAAAAGACCTCCTTGTCTTTCTCAATCCTTCTCAATTCTCAATCTCAATTTCCATCTTAAAAGTGGCAAAGGTGTGTCAGCACCACTGCAGAAACCCTGGAGGAACCATGGGCACAGGCAAGCAGATACATCAAAGTCCTGGTCTTACGCAAATTACGTACTTGACTTTTCTCTGAGCATGGATTTCAGAAAATGACATGACTGACAGCTGCTCAGGATTTGCACCCTTTTTACTTATTGAAAATATCTTTATTTTTTCTATATGTGTGCCTGAATTCAGGACAGTATCTTGAAAACTCCTGCCATCTGATTGAGCAGAGCCAGTGCTGCTGCTTGCTTGGGCTAGGAGAGGGAGAGTCACAATACTAGAATAATACTATTAAAGTTTAAAATAGCTGATGTGGAATTTGCTAAAGATCCTTATAGGCATTGATTGAAATGCTTGTCAGTAAGGGAAAACCAGAGTACTCCTAGTTTTTAGCAGTCACAGACCAAAACCAAATCAGAGCCCACAGAAATAAATCAGAAATAAATCAGGTCTTCACTTTCAGTGCTACCAGGAGCTGGGTCCTTCTGACACCTCATAGTTGAGGTGGAAACTGAAAATCCCAAGGATCTGCTGTAAAAGCTGCAGTTTCTCCAAGTCAGTATGTTGTGGCAAAGCTATTTTCTGTCCATGTCACTTCCTGGCTGCTGGAAAGAATGGTAGCAATTGAGAGGAGAAGGAGAGTACTCACCAAAATCATTTGCACAGAGGCTTTCTAGGATCTCCCTGGCAGTGCTGGCCTCCTCAAGCTCACAGTCCTTGCAGCTGGCTCGGGGCACTGCTGCAAGAGAAATTAAGTTATAACACCCTTGTCAAGCTTACTGGAAAAGGCACAATGAAATTTTGAGATCTGCAAGTGGTGACTTGCTGTTTCCTAATGTAGCTTCTTCCTGAGCTACCAAGGGCCTGGAGAGATATCTCAGACAGGCAGGGTGGGAAATGTTAGACTCTCCTGTGATTGGGGCAGATGCCTCTTGTTGTGCTTTGTTCAGGCTTGTGTGTGTTGCTGCATGTTAAAACAGCAGTGAAAATGCTTTATGAAGATCTCCTAATTTGGATGAAACAGCAAAGTTTCCAGTGGTATAGCCAGACTCCATCCAGTGATGCTGAAATGATGTTGAAATGTCTGTTCTCCCCTTAACTGCTCTTGAATCTCCCCTAGTGTTCATCAGCATCTGAGTGTTAATTGAGTCCTTCTGACAGACTTTTTTCCTGTGTAACTCATGTCTGCAGAGGCTCATGTCCCTTCATGGTGCTTCTAATGTTTAGAGAGGAGGCTTGCTAAACATTTCTTTTTGCATGTTTTTAAGCCCTAGACACAGCTGAAAGATCGGGGCTGCAGCTCCATAGCTCTGCTGGAAGCACATCTCTCTGCTGGGAGTCTGCACTCCATGAGCTCTCCCACTGTGCCTGGGCCAGAGGCTTTGCAGCCTTTCCTTCCCCCTGCCCCAAACCCTGCGGGGTCTGATGGCACCCAGGGAGCTAATGAATGCAGCAGAGAGAGGAACAAGCCACAGACAATGTTATGCTAATTTTCTAGACACAGTTCCCAGAGAGAACAAAACTAGAATGTGTATTTTTTTTAAACACAGCTTAAAACCAGTAATATACAGAATAGGAAAAAGTCATAGCATTATCCTTTTGAGCTTTCAGTGTTACATATGGGAAAATACATGAAGAAAAAACCTCTTACTTCTCCTGCTTGAGGAATTTTCATCCATGGAGACTGCTGCAATGCACAGCTCGTGATCTGCAGGGAACTTGTTGCAGTTCAGGATTTCGGGCCAGGGATAGCCGTAACAAGCCATGACGGGCGCACAGCTTCTCTTGACGGCTTCGCAGAGGCTGCGGCAGGGATAGATGAGCCTGGGGAGGGGATGGGTATTCAGTGCCTCTGTGTGCCTGAGGGTTGAGCCCTAGCACCACTGCTGCTGCACAGGGCTGTGTTGAAGGGTTAGCAGGCAATTTGGGGATGTTTGACTTTTTTTTGAACGTTCATGCAAGCAAGCAAGGAATTTCTGAGGACAAGAGGAATGAGGTAAGCTGCCAGAAGCCCTTCACCTCCTTAGGGATCTTCTCTAGTTGTGCAAAGACTGCTTACCTTTACAGGTGCCTGATTACACACCAAATTTCCTTAGCAGCTCTGTACTTTGAGAACTGCACCTCAAAACTGGGGATTTGTTTCTGCTGCTAGAACTGTTGGGAAACAGTTGGGAAATTGAGAAACTGTGTTCAGGGCAGGAGCTGGGGTGAGGGGCTGCGCAGGAGGTGGGAAGTGTGTGTCAACAGCTACTGCAGTGTATGAGGGGCTGGCCAGGGCATGTGGCAGCAGTGCCTGGGGTGAGAGAGCAGAAGAATCCCAAGGAGGGAACATATTTCTGCTGTGATACGAAATGTTTCGCTTTCAGAGGGATGTTCCCTGCTGAGTAATCCAATTGTCCCTTGCCAAGAGCTGCAGCACTGCTTTTGGGGACTGCTCGGATCACACAGAATGCATTTTCTCTCAGGAGGCACATGTAGTTGTGCTCCTGCAGGGAGTTAACTGTTACAGTTGAAATAATTCATAAAAGCATCTTACCTGTCCAAGCAGATCGGTGCAAAGAGGGAGCAGAGGAAAATCCTAGCATCTGGGTGGCATTCCCTGGCCAGCAAGGGCAGCCAGCTGGAAGACTGCTGGATAACTTCTGTCATGGTCTCATGCTCCAGCAGGTTGGGAATCCTCATCTCGGAGTAGCCGATATCGTAGCACAGGGCCATGCGGTGTGGGATGGGCATGCAGCTGGAGGATCTCCTCAGGTAGCTGGCCCAGGCACCTGGAGAGCCCCAGAGCAGCAGGCGTGCCAGGAGACCCAGGAGCCACGGGGCACCCAACCTCGAGGGGTGCCTGCGAGAGGACGTGACCATGCTTGGAGCAAGTGAACCGACAGCACACCCCAGACTGAGCTGCTCCTGGCTGTGGAATGCCTTTTATAGCCTACCAGCCACCTCTTTGTCAATCCATCCTCATTAAGTTCGGCCCTTTCAGAGCCCTCATGGGGAAGACAATGCTCCAATTTTCATTTGCCAGCGGCCCCGATTGTTTGTATTTTAGCAGGGGTTTGGCTTAGATCAGCAGGTGTGGAAATGAGGGCAGTTGGGGAGGGATGAATGACTTGGCCCATGTGTCTTGGGGCTCTTTCCGCCAAGATTGAATCTCTGTTTGACACCAGTGCTCCAACCCATCCCCTTTCTCTTGCTCCAGGATTAGTCATTATTTCATAAACCCTAATGTTTTCCTCTCTTTTGTTTTTTGTAAAAGCAATCAAGTGTTGCTTAAAGTCAATTAGGAGGCATTTGTTTAGCTGGATCTATTGTTGAACAGGCAGGGAGATAGGATGGTCTCACAGCCACAAGTTAACTGTTTCAGAGAGCTGGGTGCAGAGAGGAACTAATTTGCAGCTGTGGAGCCAAGTTGTTTGCAGATGGGATTGGCAGCACTCAGCTGGAAACTCCCTCACCTTGCAACCTGCATGAGCACATGCTTTCTAGTTAACAGAATTCCTGCTTCATTCTGAAATCCCTACTGCCACTGAAGAGTGGAATTGTCCTTCCTCCAGCACGTAATTAAGGTTCCATAAGCCATCGTTATTGTAGGCCGGTTTGAGGAACTGGGAATACTGGGGGTATTGGTTGCCAGTGCACAATGGTTCATTTGAACCTGGTGTTGTGCCATGAGGTTCAAACTGGTCAGTAGAAGCTCCAGCTCTGAAGCATCCTCTGGCACAAGGACCCTGTGCTGCCTGTGGCGGAAATTGTTCCCTTGGAGTGTGTTAGGGATACAGCTGGCTGCATTGTGTTCCTGGGGCTTCCCAGGAACAGCTCATTTTCTACAGAGCTGGTTCTGGTCTGTGCTTAGCAGGAAGCCGACTGTTTATTGACAGCTTGAGCTGATAGGGTTGATTTCAGGTCATGAAAGTAATTAATTTTTTCTCTCCGTTTGAGGATTGCTGCTGTTGATCTATAATGTGTCCTTGGCACATACCTGCAGGAGCTCTAGGAAACTGCAGTTTGGAGAGCAGTACCTTGGGTCTAGGAGCACTTAACCTGTCCTGCATAGGTGGTTTTTCCTTCCTTTTTCAAAAGACTCAGCAGCTGGTAACAAGGTCACCATAGCTGTGACAGACAGCAGTCAGGAGGATTGTCTCAACCTCCTGGGCCACCGTGTAACTATGCTCTGGAATGGGACCTTTCCAAGTGCATGTCTAATCTCTTGGCCTCATGATCATTGGTGGATTTTTCTGCACTTCAGTTTGCTTGGGACTGTGGAATTGCCTGATTGCTGCTGGGTTTGTGCTGCAAAGGAAGGCTGGAGATACTTAGGTATGGAGCCTAGCATCCTCCATATCCAGTATTTTCCTCTTTTTCATTTAAAGACCATTTTTAGTGGGGGATCAGAGAATGAGTGGGAATAAGTTAGGGTTTTTTCTCCTTTCTGTTTGAGTTTCATAGTAGAGCGCTGTCATGCTTCCCTGAAAGGGATTTGGTTTTGTGCAAAGTGCCATCCTCTCCACGTGAGAGCAAGGATGTCTGAAATCCTGGCCATCACCACTGCCCTCTGTAAAGATTTTTTGCCTCCTTTCCAGTAAAGCAGCAGTTCCCAGACTGTGATCCACACGGCACCTTTGAAATGGTAATATGCAGTGATATGCACGTGTTTGTTCACTCCTTTGTTCATTGTGGTATCTGTGAGAGAGTTTAAGGGCTTGACCCCAGGATCCAAACATTTAGGAACTGCTGCTATAAAAATACCTGCCTCCAGCAGCTCAGGTGTCTGGTGTATGCTCTTGGAGAGCCCTTCTGATAAAAGGGTGGATATTTTTCAATGTCCCAAACTTAGACAATTCCTAAAGTTCCCCCCTACCACTTTTGATTTTTTTTCCTGAGTCTCCTGCCACCAGCATAGGATCCCACTGTAACAGTTCCTCAGTCTCTGTTGCTGCTCACACTTTTGCTGCAGAAATCCCTGACTTCCTGACAGAGGAGGAGTGCAAGCTCATTGTCCATCTGGCAAAGCTAAAGGGACTACAGAAGAGCCAGATCCTACCAACAGAGGACTATGAGGAAGCCATGGAAATGATCGAAATCAGTCAGATGGACATTTTCAATCTGCTGGATCACAATCAGGATGGGCAGCTGCAGCTCAAAGAGGTAGAGTGTGGGACAGACTGGGGAAGGTTTACTGGGGACCCTGTGGCACGTCCCTTCATCAGGTGCTCTCTCATGTGCTTGGGTGGGGCCAGACCCCAGGATATCCTGATCACAATTTGCTTAATTTTGTGCCTCAAAATTTGTGCTGGCCTTCAGAATGGAAGTTTCTGGGGCAGTGTGCAGCAGTTGTCATGCTATTGGGAGGCAGCAACAGTCCTTGGCAGGACTGTGTGTTTTCAATATGTGGATAAAATGTTCCTGTGCTGTGGGTTGTTGCCTCTTGCTGTGTGTCCTGGGAAGTGAGTTTGTCACGTAGGCCCTGCTTTGTGCTGCTGGTGGGGAACTTACTGTGTGAATTCACAAGCCCCAGCAAAGCCACCCCTGTTGATGAGCCAAGGGGGATAATAAGCCTCTTGTTCACAGCTCTTCAGCACCTTTGCCCTGTGTGGCAGGGTACATCAGAGCAAGTACTGACAGTTCAGGTGTGTCCCTCCTCAGGCTCCCATTTCAGGTGAAGGTAGGAGTCTGAACCATCCTGTGCACCACAAGTGTGTGGAGTATGGAGAGCTGTGCCAGTGACAGTACATGGCAAGGCTCTTTTCCCTGAAGGTGAGAGCCTGCTGAGAGCTGTTCAGGCTTCTGCATCTCTCTGTACATGTTGAAGGGAGGAGTTTTGTTCCAAGCCCTTACCTTGGACAAGTAAAAGCATTTACTTTTATCATCAATACCTTAACTTTCCCTTCAAGAGAAGACTGTGCTCTCTCTACCTCAGGGCTGGTTAACCAAGTCCCAGCAGTTATTTGCAATGACCTAAACTGGAAATAACAGCACTCATCAGCAACACTCTGTGTGTGGCTGCCAGATGATTCTCACTGCAATCGTCTTTCTGCAGAAATGTGCCAATGCCTGTCTGGCTGATGTGCTGTAGAGGAGATCCTGCCAGGCCTCATGCAGGGAATCTGTAGGGTCTCGGGAGTGCAAGAAACCAGTGCTTTTTTTTGATCCATTTATGATTTTCAGGTGTTGACCCATACCCGGCTTGGGAACGGCAGGTGGATGACCCCCGAAAACATCCGGGAGATGTACACAGCGGTCAAAGCTGATCCTGATGGGAATGGTAAGAGCAGCTCCATGGGAATCCCTTCACCCTCAGCACTTTGGACACCTTGCACAGCCAAGTGGGGGAGAGCAAGAGCCGTGTCCCTGCCCAGGCCTATTTCTCTAGCTGAATTCTTTGAAAGGAAGTAGCACTAGACTGCCCTAGACACCTTCTCAGGGAAGTAAGTGCAGGGTAACCCTCTTACTGCAGCACTCTTGCCCCTGCATCACCACTATAGTGGCTAACTGGTCCCACCCCACTGCCTGGGTTTGGATCTTGCTGGAGCAGGACCAGACCACAACTCTGCATTGCCTCTCCCCTGTCAGACTTGCCTTGGTTCATGCCTTGCTGTAAGAGGATCTTAGGGCTGTACTTCTCCCCTGGTCTGAGAGACCGCTCAGGTTCTGACTACAGAGCTCTTGTTACCTGGGATGCAGATATTCAGACACACATTGCATGCCCTCCTGTTTTCAGGGAGATTTTTGCAGCAGGCCAAGAGGCTCATGTCACTGTGAGGGGAGAGTGGAATAAGTGGAGATGGGGGTCATCTTGTCTGTCAGCCTTTGGTGCTGACCCCTTTCCCTGCCACACAACCTCTCTGCATTCCACGAGGCCACTTCTGCCCCTCCTGCCCTCAGTCTCCCAAGGGCTCCTGCTGGTCCGGACATACACTCTAACCTCTGCTGCTCTAATTAGAGTGGCCTCAATTAAGCAACACTCCATTTCCTAATCAAATTAAGTGAATGCACAAGCTCTACACACTCTCTTCCAGTGACCTGGCATTGAGAGCTTTGGACTTGAAGCAGTAGCAGTGTGAATGCATAAATATCCGGAGGGCACCCTGTGTAACTCTCATCCAGGCTGGTGGCATTCTTGGCAGGGGTATGACTGAGTCCTCAGTGGCTTTTCCACCATTCTGGACATTAACAAATGAAAGGTCCTGTTAAAGGGCTATTGGCAGGACCTTGCTTCCAGAGTGCTGCTTCCCTCTGTTGTTAGATTGGTACATGACACTGAGAGACCAGGTCACAACCTGGATGTGGCACTGCGTCATCAAAGACTGGGGGGAGTAAGGGGAAGTGGGGATAGAGAGACACTAGGAATAATAGCAGTGGATCATTTGGTAATGACCTGAGGACATGGCACCTGCAAAACTGTCCCTAACTGACCCTTGTGGCTAGTCCTTCTTCCTGCCAGGGTGTGCTGGTGCCCAGGGAGCAGAGCTGGTACCCAGCAGTACTGGGTTTGCTGCTTGAGTGAGCTCCTCTCCCAGCTCATGGTGTGTGCTGGGCAGCCCAGGGCAGTGCACTGCATCAGGGACCTGTGCAAGGCTTCCCTTCTTCACAAAGAGGAAACAAGGAATGTGAGGATTTTCCTGAAGCTGACAAAGGCAAAAGTCCATCCCTTGCTGATTCCAGTTGACTGTAAACAAGAAATACCTGTTTTAGGAGAAACTGCTTTATACCTCTTGCTTTTCTGTTATTTCTATTTACGCAAGACCATACTGTCATGCATTCTTCATTTATGTTTTGCAATTACACAAATGCAGAACAATGTACTGCTTGTTTTGGGTGCGGCTTTTTCGTAATTACCCTGCAAGGTCATATAGAAAATGTGGTCTGAGGTTCCACTCTGTCCTTAAACATGTTGATTTAAATATCTAATAAGCCTCAAGACATTGGCACAGACTTGCTTCTGTATATCAGAACTGTAGTGTCTGTTTCTCTCTTTTAATGTATTGATTTGTGTGTTTCAGGAGCTTTTTAATATTTAAAATGGTGTTTTGCTTGTCCCAGTTCTGACCCTGCACAATTCACTTTGGCAAGTTGCTCTATGTCCTCTGCTGCAGGTGAGAGCATTGCTGGAGCCCATGACCATGGGCAGAAGGGGTGCAGCTTGTGGTGGACCCAGACTGGGTCTGTGTGAGGAAGGCAGTTTCTGCAGTGCCCTCCCTCAGCTGGTGTTTCTCCAAGTACAGGACACCAGAACTGTTACCTGCACCAGAGTCAGGTGGCTTTTCCTGTGTTCCCATAGGTGTGCTAAGTTTGGAGGAGTTCAAGCAGTTGAATATCCGCGATTTCCACAAGTACATGGGAAGCCAGAAAGTGAAGATGAGTGACTTGGTGCGCAACAGCCAGCACACCTGGCTGTACCAGGGCGAGGGGGCACACCAGGTCATGAGAGCCATTCGGCAAAGGTAAGGGCCAGGTGGCTGAGGGGAGGTTGGTTTGGGTAGGCACAAGCATCACCTATGTGCTGGGAAAGGCAGTGGCAAACTTGCTAATATTCACACTTCTTAATTGTGTGAAAAGTCTTCGGAGTATAAAGAGCAATGAACACAGACAAAAAATGGAGAGAGGAGGTTTTCATTAGAACAAGAATTTGTATTGTCCTGTGGAAAGGGAAAAAGAAAAATCAAGCCTTTCAGCATCTCCATTCACTTTTGGGAACAGCCCTATAAAACCAGGAAGATTTGGCAGTATATGAAATCATTCATTCTAATTAGTAACTGAGCTTACTGGGAGAAACTGCCTGTTTCCAATGCTGTCTTGGTGCCAGTAGTTACTGTCATTTGCTTGAGTTACTCATGCATTTCACTGAAATCTGTCTTTGCTGTTCAGAGCTGACTTTTTAAAAAGCACGACTTCACCTTAAATTAGTCAAGTTAGTTTAATCCTCCAAGCACACATATTGTAGGGTAGCTCATGGCAGATGGGAGAACCTCTTACCCCCCCCTTCATCTCAGATTTGGTACTGGGAAGAGCTGAAGCCCAACATGAAGGCCAAACCATGTAGTTACAGTGAGTTTCAGATAATCAGCTGGAGATTAGCTTCTTCTTGTGGTGCTGGTCCTCACCCAGAATGTGGGTGGGTAAAATCTGTCCTGAGGCCTGAAAAACAGCTGTTGGCCACTCCTTTTTTTCAGTGCATTCCAGTGGGAACATGAGGCTACATATTGCCTTGATTAGAGCAGACTGTGGCCTGCCACCTTCTCTGTGCCAGCTAGCCAGCACACACTGCCATTATGCTTGTACACTCTCCAGTTGGCCACTGTCAGGAGGATGTGAAGACACAGCACTGAAGGAGTCCGTTAGTCCTTCCTGGGACCAGGCAGCACCTGCAGGGGCTTTGCCATCCTGCCCAGGTGCCACATTGTCCTTTCACCTGCCCCAAGGGCTTCACCAGTCCGGATTCTCAGAGCTCTGAGTGTTCTTTGGCAGGTCTCAAGACGTACCTGCTTGCCTTGGGGATGATCTCAGATGTAGCAGTGGAAAAATCCCAGAGCAGGAGGGCTCCAGTCTCCTTGATCACTTCCAGTGCCCCTCTGCCCTGGGGGAGGCTGCTGAAAAGGCAACAGGGAAAGGTGAGTTAGGTGACAAGACTATTCCTAGAGCTAGTCTCTCATTCACTCTCAGCAGGGCGCCTGTGCTTTCCTAACTGTCCCTGAGGTCTGTAGGTGGTATGCAGGAGTCCAGAGAAGTGATGAGATGCCACATGAAGGCTCCAGGGACGTGCACAGAAGGGATCTTGCTGAGCAAGCAGTCTTCCTGACAGCAGTCCTGCTAGAGATGCTTCCTTCTGTTTTGTTTTGATTTTTTATTAACCTTGATGAGAGTTTTCTGAATCAATGCTGATGATCCATCAGATCTGTAAGGACCTGGTTGTCTCTTGGCATGCTCACTGCACCCATCCGTCTCTCTGGTCTTTTGGGGAAGGGGGTTCTACTTCTCTGGGTTTATTCACTGCTTGGGAGTAGTGGCTGACAAGGGGGAAAGTGGCTTTCCACTCACCTGCTCTGCTCTTCCCCAGGGTAATGCGCCTGACTCGCTTGCCCCCCGAGATCGTGGAGCACAGCGAGCCGCTCCAGGTTGTGCGGTACGACCAAGGAGGGCACTACCATGCCCACATGGACAGTGGCCCTGTGTTCCCTGAGACTGCCTGCAGCCACACAAAGCTTGTTGCCAATGAAAGTGCTCCCTTTGAGACCTCCTGCCGGTAAGCTCTTCCCTGAACACCTTAGGCAAGGGGTGTGAAGAGCCATTTGGCCTCACCTCATCTTGCCTGGGACTCAGTGCTTGGGTTGTGGGCTCACAAACCAGCTCAGGACTTCACTGGCATGAAGGGGTTTTAAAGGGGAGGTGGGCAAATCCTGTATGTCCACACAAGATGGGCCTGCCCCAGCAGAGCCTACAAACGTACTGTCTACTCTCTGTGGGAGTTTTCTTTGTTGTCCTTGTGTTACTACTCTTGGAGAAAAGCTGATGGTGTAAATCATTGTAAATCACTGTATTTGTGGTGGAGTGGCAGGGCATGGAGAGCCCCGGTGCATCTCCTCCTGCTCCAGGTGTGTCTCCTGAAAGCCTCTGTCTTGCAGGTATGTGACCGTGCTGTTCTACCTGAACAATGTGACTGGGGGAGGTGAAACAGTCTTTCCTATCGCTGATAACAGGACATACGAAGAGACGGTAAATGAACCTTGCCTACATGTTGCCCCTGGGGCTTCTGAGTCCCTCTCGGAATGTCTTTATTCATTGTGGCTGCAGAAGGGGTCTGGTGCATTGGGTTGGTGTGCATTAGCATTTGTAGCTAGAGCATTGGGGAAACTGTGCTCTACTTACAGTCTTTATCCTCCGAGGGTAGGGGAAGAGGCACAGGGGCTTTGACAGCTCAGGTCTCTCTGCTCAGAGGTGTGAGATGTCAGGCAATGTCTTAAGAAATGGCAGCACTCAGAAAAAGGTTATCAATCTCCTAGGGCCTGAAACTGGCTGCTCCAGGTGGGTTATGAAAGCCCCTGCATCAACTTTAAGCCATCCTGTGGAATACTCAGGCAAGGGTTGAGGGGCAGGGGAAACCCAGTGCGTGTGCCTTGTTCCAGCCCTGTTTGTGACACCTTCCCTGTGATTTCTCTCCAGTCTTTGATCCAGAACGACGTTGACCTGCGAGATACTCGGAAAAACTGTGACAAGGGCAATTTGCGAGTGAAACCTCAGCAAGGCACTGCTGTCTTCTGGTACAACTACCTGTCAGATGGAGAAGGTACAGGCTCACTTCAAAACTGGGCTCTTGGGAGAGGTGGGACTGCAGTAGGTGACAGCCATCATCTCCTGGCAGCATGTGGGAGCTCAAAGAACAGCCAAAAAAGGGTGGTAGCTGCCTGCTAGTGGGAACTGTAGTCTTTTTGTCAACAGCTGAGTAGGAGCTTCCTGACTCTGACAGGCCTTTGTTTACAGGCAGTAGGTCAGTGGCTTCTGATGTCTTTGGGGGACAGGACTAGCTAGCAAACAAAGACCTTGGCTGCACTCACCATCACCAGCTGCCTTCCATCCCGCTGTGCAAGCTGAAACTCCTGCTGGAACTTGATCTGCAATTCAAAATGTGTCACTGATGTGGTGTTGCCCAAAGGGGTGGGGAGGGGAGGTAGACAAAGGCATAGCCATCAGCTCTGCAGCATGAGGACACATGGGCCACCCCATGGCATGCTTGGGGCCAATGCCTGCTTTGTAGCTCAGCCGCAGCCCCATGATGTGTCCTTGGGGCTGTTTTTGTCACGAAGCGCAGCACAGTTTTCCCTGACAGGCTGGGAATTGACATGAATCTTTAAGGCTGCTGGTGAGTACGGCTCCAGAGGGTTTCCATGGCAGATTTTGAGCTGTGGTGGGAAGAAAGAGTGTAGCATCCCAGATCCCCTAAGAGTAGCCCATGTTTCCATCTCTAGAAAATCCACAGAGGAGGTCACAAGACCAGGGTTTGGGCTGTTGGGTGATAATATCAAGGCCATCACTCTCCTGTGAGAAGACCCCTGTTGTGTTTTTATGAGCAATTTGTTCCTAAATGGAAAGTGGCTGCCTTTGCAAGCCTGCCACAGAAAAACGATAGGATCATTGTAAACAGGTCATTTAGAACTGCTGAAATGCAATCTCTAAAACGGCTGCAAGCCTCCGGCTTCCACAGGCCTTCTGATGCTTCTGATGGCAGTACCCATCTCTTCTATGCCAGCCTTCCTTTTTCCAGAAGAGCTGAGAAAAACAGAGACTGTGATCTGGATTGTGGGAGCCACTTGTGCTGAGTAGTGAGATGGAGGCAGTGGGCATTTTGCACTCAGGAAGCCTGCCCTGTAGGTGCTAGGGTGAGATGGCACCAAGATGGAGGGGAAAAGTAACTCCTGTAATGTATCTGAGCTCAAATCCAAGCAGGTAGTGCAGGCAGGAGAGATGGCATTGGTGTTTGCTGGTCGTGTGTCCCTGTGCAGTCCCAGCTGTGCCTGCCTTCCTTTGCCACCGTCTAACAGAGCTCTGCTTTGCAGGCTGGGTGGGGGAGCTGGATGACTTTGCTCTGCACGGGGGCTGCCTGGTCACCCAAGGCACCAAGTGGATCGCCAACAACTGGATCAACGTGGACCCCAACCGCCGGCGGCAGCAGCAGTTCCAGCAGGAGATGGAGCGCTTTGCGGGGTCTGAGGCGGGAGCCGGAGCTCCGGGCGAGTGGACAGTGGACAAGGCCTACAGCGGGGTTCACCTGGAGCTGTAGTGCCGGGAATGCTGCTGCGCGCACGTGACCTTTTCCCGCGCGGGGCGGCGGGGCGGGGCCGCGTCGCGTGCCAATAAAGCGTGGAGACACGGGCGGCGTGTCCGCGTGCTCTGGGGGGGAACGGCGGGCTGGCCAATAGGTAGGGGCGAGGCGGTGGCACGTGGGGCTCGTCCAATGAGCGCTGGGGGGGAGTGGTGGCCGCGCTGCTGTGGCTAAGATGGAGTCGGTAGCGCTGGTGGCGCCGGTGACAGCGCTGGAGTTCGCGGGGGATGTGCTGCTGGCGGGTGAGCACTGGGACCAGGGCGGGGGGTGCGGCGGGACCAGCGGTGGCGGCGGCTGACACGGTGTCCCGCAGGTACAGGCCCGGAGGTGGTGGCGTTTCTGCTGAGCGGCAGCGGGCCAGCGGCACCGGCGGGCCGGCGGAGCGTGCTGCGTGAGGCCAGCGTGCAGGGGCTGCGGGCCGAGCCGGGGCCCGGGCCGACGGCACGAGTAGCCGTCTTCGGTGGACGTTGGCTGGCAGTGCTGGCGGTGCGGCGCGGCGGAGCGGGCGGCGGGCCGCGGCTGACGGTGTGCGGCGGAGGGGCCGCGCGCCAGCTCGGGGCGCGGGTGTGGGAGGTGCGGTGGGCGGCGGGCAAGCGGCTGGCGCTGGCGCTGGGCAGCGGGACTGTGGCGCTCTACGAGTGGTGGGGCGGCGGGCGCTGGCTGCGGCAGGCGAGCTGTGGCGGTGCTGGGGCTCTGCGTTGCGCCGTGCTGGCGGGGGTGAGCTGGGCGCGGCTGGCGCTGGCGGCCGGCACGGCCACGGGGGCCGTGGTGGTGTGGCGGGCGGCGGCGGCGAAGTCCCCTCAGCGTCAGCTGCGCGGACACCGGGGCGCGGTGCTGGCGCTCTGCTACGCGGCGTCGCGGGGGCTGCTCGCCTCCGCCTCCGAAGATCGCAGCGTGCGGCTCTGGGCCGTGGGTGAGTTGGGCATCGGGGACTGCGCCGGCGCCTGCCTGCTGGTGTGCTACGGGCACGGGGCGCGAGTGGCCGCCGTGGTGCTGCGGGGACCGCTCCCGGTCAGCGCCGGGGAGGACGGTGCCTGCCTGGAGTGGGGCGGCGGCGGTTGCGTGCGGCGGGAGCGGCGCGGGCACCGCGGGGCCCTGCGCGCCCTGGCCTTGCGCCCCGCCGGCGGCCGCCTGGCCACGGGCGGGGACGACGGCGGCGTCCGGCTCTGGCAGCCCCGGCGGGCGGCCGCAGAGGCGGTCCCCGGGGTTGTGGCGCTGGGAGCCCCCGAGCGGCCGCGGGCCGTGCTGCTGGTGGGGCCGCGGCGGGTGCTGGCGCTGGGCGAGGCGGGTGGGCTGGTGATATTCGAGGTGGCTCATGGGCGCTGGACGCCGGTGCTGCATCACAGCTCCAGCGGGCCCCGCGCTGTGCTGGCGGCCGCTGCGCTGCATGGACGGGACGAGACGCTCTGCGCCGTGGCCAGCGGCAACGGGCGCCTCCTCCTTTTTGCTTTAAGCCACCCCGAGGCCGCCGCCAAGCTCAGGCTCTTCGAGGGGGCCGTGCATGGGCTCAGCTGGGCTCCCCGTCCCGGGCTGCCCCCTGACACTGCTGCTGCCCTTCTGGCCTCCGGTCCCGACGGGGAGATGCTCTGGCTGGACGTCACCCACCGCCCCGGGCAGGCACCCTGGGTGCGGCTCATGGGTCGGTACCTGCTGCCCCCCTGCAAGCAGCGCTGGCACACCTGTGCCACCTTCCTGCCCCAGGAAGAGCTCCTGGTCTGCGGGGACCGCCGGGGCTCCCTCCTCATCTTCCCTTGCAGCAGCTCCTCGGGGTGGGCTGCAGAAAACACCAGCATTGTCAATGATGGCACTGACCCAGTTGTTGAGGACTTCAGCAATGAGTTGGAGCCCTCTTGCTTGTTGCACAAAGAGGCTCTTCCTCTTAAGTCCCCACTGTCACTACTCTTTGGACTCCACGGGAAGACAGGAGTTACCTCGGTGACCATCCACAGGGGCTACATTTACAGCACAGGCCGGGATGGTGTCTACCGCCAGCTCCGCCTGCGGGACCAGCACCTGGAGGTCCTGCAGAAGCACAGGCCCTGCAAAGGGCTCCAGTGGATTGAGGAGCTGCACTTCACCTCGGATGGGGACCTGCTTGTGCTTGGCTTTCACGCTGACAACTTTGTGGTGTGGAGCAGCAGGACTGGCGAGAACCTCCACTGCATCCCCTGTGGGGGTGGGCACCGCTCCTGGAGCTACTGCAGCAGCCCCTTGGCCAAGGCGTTTGCCTTTGTCAAGTCTGGGGATGTGATGCTGTACCACTGTGAGGCCAAACCCTGCGAGCAGCAGGTGCTGCTGCCATCCCTGCATGGGCGGGAGATCACTTGTGTGCGGCGCCTGGGGGCCGTGGAGGTGCCTGACCATGCCCCCGTTAATGTGTTTGTCACCGGCAGTGAAGACACCACAGCCTGTGTCCTGGTGCTCAGTGAGAACTCTCGGGCAGCTGTGCCCCTTGCCCGCCTCAGTGACCACATTTCCAGTGTGAGGACGCTGGCATTCGCC